>OY992538.1:79810134-80408134 GCA_963921195.1 Pegoplata infirma | reverse complement strand
GGACCCATCAGGGTCCACACATGAACAGAAAGTGGCCTCCATTTTGCTCTTTCTGGATTAGTTTCCGGGATAGAACCATTTTAAGTTTTCTTGAAAAAAAAAATTTACAATTTATTTTTGCTAAAATTAGCAACAAAGCTAGTAAAAATTTGGTCAACTCAATTTTAAATTTAGCAAAAACAAGTGAGAGTGTTAAATTCGGCTTGGCCGAATCTTTTATACCCTCCAACATGCATAAAAAATAAAAAAAAATCCAGGGGCGTTTTCTTTTTTTTTTGGGGGGGGGGAGGTTGGTATTTGTAATTGAGGGGGGCAAATTTACTCTCGAATATGTGTTTAAAAAATAAGATGCTTTTTGCACAAAAGAAATAGAACATGATTTAAAAAAAAAAAATTATTCCACGCCCATAGGGGGGGGGGGAGGACCAAAAAAAACGTCATTTTCTAATTCTCTGGGTCCAAGTACAGGACTTTGAACTTCTTTTAGCATAAAAATGTTGCATTTGTTAAACAAAAACAAAAAAAATCACGTTAAAAAATGCTATTTTTCAGAGGTTGGTTTAGTTTTTCAAGGGGGAACTTTTTTCCCCCTTGTCCGATTTTGCTCATTTACGAACTTAACCTGCCTATTAGCATAGGACATATTTGTAGCAAATGTTAGGAGTCTAGCTCTTTTATTTTGGACTGCATCGTGTTAACTACAGACGGTCAGACGGACGGACAGACAGACAGACAGACAGACAGACAGACAGACAGACAGACAGACAGACAGACAGACAGACAGACAGACAGACAGACAGACAGACAGACAGACAGACAGACAGACAGACAGACAGACAGACAGACAGACAGACAGACAGACAGACAGACAGACAGACAGACAGACAGACAGACAGACAGACAGACAGACAGACAGACAGACAGACAGACAGACAGACAGACAGACAGACAGACAGACAGACAGACAGACAGACAGACAGACAGACAGACAGACAGACAGACAGACAGACAGACAGACAGACAGACAGACAGACAGACAGACAGACAGACAGACAGACAGACAGACAGACAGACAGACAGACAGACAGACAGACAGACAGACAGACAGACAGACAGACAGACAGACAGACAGACAGACAGACAGACAGACAGACAGACAGACAGACAGACAGACAGACAGACAGACAGACAGACAGACAGACAGACAGACAGACAGACAGACAGACAGACAGACAGACAGACAGACAGACAGACAGACAGACAGACAGACAGACAGACAGACAGACAGACAGACAGACAGACAGACAGACAGACAGACAGACAGACAGACAGACAGACAGACAGACAGACAGACAGACAGACAGACAGACAGACAGACAGACAGACAGACAGACAGACAGACAGACAGACAGACAGACAGACAGACAGACAGACAGACAGACAGACAGACAGACAGACAGACAGACAGACAGACAGACAGACAGACAGACAGACAGACAGACAGACAGACAGACAGACAGACAGACAGACAGACAGACAGACAGACAGACAGACAGACAGACAGACAGACAGACAGACAGACAGACAGACAGACAGACAGACAGACAGACAGACAGACAGACAGACAGACAGACAGACAGACAGACAGACAGACAGACAGACAGACAGACAGACAGACAGACAGACAGACAGACAGACAGACAGACAGACAGACAGACAGACAGACAGACAGACAGACAGACAGACAGACAGACAGACAGACAGACAGACAGACAGACAGACAGACAGACAGACAGACAGACAGACAGACAGACAGACAGACAGACAGACAGACAGACAGACAGACAGACAGACAGACAGACAGACAGACAGACAGACAGACAGACAGACAGACAGACAGACAGACAGACAGACAGACAGACAGACAGACAGACAGACAGACAGACAGACAGACAGACAGACAGACAGACAGACAGACAGACAGACAGACAGACAGACAGACAGACAGACAGACAGACAGACAGACAGACAGACAGACAGACAGACAGACAGACAGACAGACAGACAGACAGACAGACAGACAGACAGACAGACAGACAGACAGACAGACAGACAGACAGACAGACAGACAGACAGACAGACAGACAGACAGACAGACAGACAGACAGACAGACAGACAGACAGACAGACAGACAGACAGACAGACAGACAGACAGACAGACAGACAGACAGACAGACAGACAGACAGACAGACAGACAGACAGACAGACAGACAGACAGACAGACAGACAGACAGACAGACAGACAGACAGACAGACAGACAGACAGACAGACAGACAGACAGACAGACAGACAGACAGACAGACAGACAGACAGACAGACAGACAGACAGACAGACAGACAGACAGACAGACAGACAGACAGACAGACAGACAGACAGACAGACAGACAGACAGACAGACAGACAGACAGACAGACAGACAGACAGACAGACAGACAGACAGACAGACAGACAGACAGACAGACAGACAGACAGACAGACAGACAGACAGACAGACAGACAGACAGACAGACAGACAGACAGACAGACAGACAGACAGACAGACAGACAGACAGACAGACAGACAGACAGACAGACAGACAGACAGACAGACAGACAGACAGACAGACAGACAGACAGACAGACAGACAGACAGACAGACAGACAGACAGACAGACAGACAGACAGACAGACAGACAGACAGACAGACAGACAGACAGACAGACAGACAGACAGACAGACAGACAGACAGACAGACAGACAGACAGACAGACAGACAGACAGACAGACAGACAGACAGACAGACAGACAGACAGACAGACAGACAGACAGACAGACAGACAGACAGACAGACAGACAGACAGACAGACAGACAGACAGACAGACAGACAGACAGACAGACAGACAGACAGACAGACAGACAGACAGACAGACAGACAGACAGACAGACAGACAGACAGACAGACAGACAGACAGACAGACAGACAGACAGACAGACAGACAGACAGACAGACAGACAGACAGACAGACAGACAGACAGACAGACAGACAGACAGACAGACAGACAGACAGACAGACAGACAGACAGACAGACAGACAGACAGACAGACAGACAGACAGACAGACAGACAGACAGACAGACAGACAGACAGACAGACAGACAGACAGACAGACAGACAGACAGACAGACAGACAGACAGACAGACAGACAGACAGACAGACAGACAGACAGACAGACAGACAGACAGACAGACAGACAGACAGACAGACAGACAGACAGACAGACAGACAGACAGACAGACAGACAGACAGACAGACAGACAGACAGACAGACAGACAGACAGACAGACAGACAGACAGACAGACAGACAGACAGACAGACAGACAGACAGACAGACAGACAGACAGACAGACAGACAGACAGACAGACAGACAGACAGACAGACAGACAGACAGACAGACAGACAGACAGACAGACAGACAGACAGACAGACAGACAGACAGACAGACAGACAGACAGACAGACAGACAGACAGACAGACAGACAGACAGACAGACAGACAGACAGACAGACAGACAGACAGACAGACAGACAGACAGACAGACAGACAGACAGACAGACAGACAGACAGACAGACAGACAGACAGACAGACAGACAGACAGACAGACAGACAGACAGACAGACAGACAGACAGACAGACAGACAGACAGACAGACAGACAGACAGACAGACAGACAGACAGACAGACAGACAGACAGACAGACAGACAGACAGACAGACAGACAGACAGACAGACAGACAGACAGACAGACAGACAGACAGACAGACAGACAGACAGACAGACAGACAGACAGACAGACAGACAGACAGACAGACAGACAGACAGACAGACAGACAGACAGACAGACAGACAGACAGACAGACAGACAGACAGACAGACAGACAGACAGACAGACAGACAGACAGACAGACAGACAGACAGACAGACAGACAGACAGACAGACAGACAGACAGACAGACAGACAGACAGACAGACAGACAGACAGACAGACAGACAG
The DNA here is from genome assembly GCA_963921195.1 of Pegoplata infirma. Classification (NCBI taxonomy): domain Eukaryota; kingdom Metazoa; phylum Arthropoda; class Insecta; order Diptera; family Anthomyiidae; genus Pegoplata; species Pegoplata infirma. The sequence goes on along the minus strand of OY992538.1, from coordinate 80,404,034 downwards.
ACAGACAGACAGACAGACAGACAGACAGACAGACAGACAGACAGACAGACAGACAGACAGACAGACAGACAGACAGACAGACAGACAGACAGACAGACAGACAGACAGACAGACAGACAGACAGACAGACAGACAGACAGACAGACAGACAGACAGACAGACAGACAGACAGACAGACAGACAGACAGACAGACAGACAGACAGACAGACAGACAGACAGACAGACAGACAGACAGACAGACAGACAGACAGACAGACAGACAGACAGACAGACAGACAGACAGACAGACAGACAGACAGACAGACAGACAGACAGACAGACAGACAGACAGACAGACAGACAGACAGACAGACAGACAGACAGACAGACAGACAGACAGACAGACAGACAGACAGACAGACAGACAGACAGACAGACAGACAGACAGACAGACAGACAGACAGACAGACAGACAGACAGACAGACAGACAGACAGACAGACAGACAGACAGACAGACAGACAGACAGACAGACAGACAGACAGACAGACAGACAGACAGACAGACAGACAGACAGACAGACAGACAGACAGACAGACAGACAGACAGACAGACAGACAGACAGACAGACAGACAGACAGACAGACAGACAGACAGACAGACAGACAGACAGACAGACAGACAGACAGACAGACAGACAGACAGACAGACAGACAGACAGACAGACAGACAGACAGACAGACAGACAGACAGACAGACAGACAGACAGACAGACAGACAGACAGACAGACAGACAGACAGACAGACAGACAGACAGACAGACAGACAGACAGACAGACAGACAGACAGACAGACAGACAGACAGACAGACAGACAGACAGACAGACAGACAGACAGACAGACAGACAGACAGACAGACAGACAGACAGACAGACAGACAGACAGACAGACAGACAGACAGACAGACAGACAGACAGACAGACAGACAGACAGACAGACAGACAGACAGACAGACAGACAGACAGACAGACAGACAGACAGACAGACAGACAGACAGACAGACAGACAGACAGACAGACAGACAGACAGACAGACAGACAGACAGACAGACAGACAGACAGACAGACAGACAGACAGACAGACAGACAGACAGACAGACAGACAGACAGACAGACAGACAGACAGACAGACAGACAGACAGACAGACAGACAGACAGACAGACAGACAGACAGACAGACAGACAGACAGACAGACAGACAGACAGACAGACAGACAGACAGACAGACAGACAGACAGACAGACAGACAGACAGACAGACAGACAGACAGACAGACAGACAGACAGACAGACAGACAGACAGACAGACAGACAGACAGACAGACAGACAGACAGACAGACAGACAGACAGACAGACAGACAGACAGACAGACAGACAGACAGACAGACAGACAGACAGACAGACAGACAGACAGACAGCCAGACAGCCAGACAGACAGACAGACAGACAGACAGACAGACAGACAGACAGACAGACAGACAGACAGACAGACAGACAGACAGACAGACAGACAGACAGACAGACAGACAGACAGACAGACAGACAGACAGACAGACAGACAGACAGACAGACAGACAGACAGACAGACAGACAGACAGACAGACAGACAGACAGACAGACAGACAGACAGACAGACAGACAGACAGACAGACAGACAGACAGACAGACAGACAGACAGACAGACAGACAGACAGACAGACAGACAGACAGACAGACAGACAGACAGACAGACAGACAGACAGACAGACAGACAGACAGACAGACAGACAGACAGACAGACAGACAGACAGACAGACAGACAGACAGACAGACAGACAGACAGACAGACAGACAGACAGACAGACAGACAGACAGACAGACAGACAGACAGACAGACAGACAGACAGACAGACAGACAGACAGACAGACAGACAGACAGACAGACAGACAGACAGACAGACAGACAGACAGACAGACAGACAGACAGACAGACAGACAGACAGACAGACAGACAGACAGACAGACAGACAGACAGACAGACAGACAGACAGACAGACAGACAGACAGACAGACAGACAGACAGACAGACAGACAGACAGACAGACAGACAGACAGACAGACAGACAGACAGACAGACAGACAGACAGACAGACAGACAGACAGACAGACAGACAGACAGACAGACAGACAGACAGACAGACAGACAGACAGACAGACAGACAGACAGACAGACAGACAGACAGACAGACAGACAGACAGACAGACAGACAGACAGACAGACAGACAGACAGACAGACAGACAGACAGACAGACAGACAGACAGACAGACAGACAGACAGACAGACAGACAGACAGACAGACAGACAGACAGACAGACAGACAGACAGACAGACAGACAGACAGACAGACAGACAGACAGACAGACAGACAGACAGACAGACAGACAGACAGACAGACAGACAGACAGACAGACAGACAGACAGACAGACAGACAGACAGACAGACAGACAGACAGACAGACAGACAGACAGACAGACAGACAGACAGACAGACAGACAGACAGACAGACAGACAGACAGACAGACAGACAGACAGACAGACAGACAGACAGACAGACAGACAGACAGACAGACAGACAGACAGACAGACAGACAGACAGACAGACAGACAGACAGACAGACAGACAGACAGACAGACAGACAGACAGACAGACAGACAGACAGACAGACAGACAGACAGACAGACAGACAGACAGACAGACAGACAGACAGACAGACAGACAGACAGACAGACAGACAGACAGACAGACAGACAGACAGACAGACAGACAGACAGACAGACAGACAGACAGACAGACAGACAGACAGACAGACAGACAGACAGACAGACAGACAGACAGACAGACAGACAGACAGACAGACAGACAGACAGACAGACAGACAGACAGACAGACAGACAGACAGACAGACAGACAGACAGACAGACAGACAGACAGACAGACAGACAGACAGACAGACAGACAGACAGACAGACAGACAGACAGACAGACAGACAGACAGACAGACAGACAGACAGACAGACAGACAGACAGACAGACAGACAGACAGACAGACAGACAGACAGACAGACAGACAGACAGACAGACAGACAGACAGACAGACAGACAGACAGACAGACAGACAGACAGACAGACAGACAGACAGACAGACAGACAGACAGACAGACAGACAGACAGACAGACAGACAGACAGACAGACAGACAGACAGACAGACAGACAGACAGACAGACAGACAGACAGACAGACAGACAGACAGACAGACAGACAGACAGACAGACAGACAGACAGACAGACAGACAGACAGACAGACAGACAGACAGACAGACAGACAGACAGACAGACAGACAGACAGACAGACAGACAGACAGACAGACAGACAGACAGACAGACAGACAGACAGACAGACAGACAGACAGACAGACAGACAGACAGACAGACAGACAGACAGACAGACAGACAGACAGACAGACAGACAGACAGACAGACAGACAGACAGACAGACAGACAGACAGACAGACAGACAGACAGACAGACAGACAGACAGACAGACAGACAGACAGACAGACAGACAGACAGACAGACAGACAGACAGACAGACAGACAGACAGACAGACAGACAGACAGACAGACAGACAGACAGACAGACAGACAGACAGACAGACAGACAGACAGACAGACAGACAGACAGACAGACAGACAGACAGACAGACAGACAGACAGACAGACAGACAGACAGACAGACAGACAGACAGACAGACAGACAGACAGACAGACAGACAGACAGACAGACAGACAGACAGACAGACAGACAGACAGACAGACAGACAGACAGACAGACAGACAGACAGACAGACAGACAGACAGACAGACAGACAGACAGACAGACAGACAGACAGACAGACAGACAGACAGACAGACAGACAGACAGACAGACAGACAGACAGACAGACAGACAGACAGACAGACAGACAGACAGACAGACAGACAGACAGACAGACAGACAGACAGACAGACAGACAGACAGACAGACAGACAGACAGACAGACAGACAGACAGACAGACAGACAGACAGACAGACAGACAGACAGACAGACAGACAGACAGACAGACAGACAGACAGACAGACAGACAGACAGACAGACAGACAGACAGACAGACAGACAGACAGACAGACAGACAGACAGACAGACAGACAGACAGACAGACAGACAGACAGACAGACAGACAGACAGACAGACAGACAGACAGACAGACAGACAGACAGACAGACAGACAGACAGACAGACAGACAGACAGACAGACAGACAGACAGACAGACAGACAGACAGACAGACAGACAGACAGACAGACAGACAGACAGACAGACAGACAGACAGACAGACAGACAGACAGACAGACAGACAGACAGACAGACAGACAGACAGACAGACAGACAGACAGACAGACAGACAGACAGACAGACAGACAGACAGACAGACAGACAGACAGACAGACAGACAGACAGACAGACAGACAGACAGACAGACAGACAGACAGACAGACAGACAGACAGACAGACAGACAGACAGACAGACAGACAGACAGACAGACAGACAGACAGACAGACAGACAGACAGACAGACAGACAGACAGACAGACAGACAGACAGACAGACAGACAGACAGACAGACAGACAGACAGACAGACAGACAGACAGACAGACAGACAGACAGACAGACAGACAGACAGACAGACAGACAGACAGACAGACAGACAGACAGACAGACAGACAGACAGACAGACAGACAGACAGACAGACAGACAGACAGACAGACAGACAGACAGACAGACAGACAGACAGACAGACAGACAGACAGACAGACAGACAGACAGACAGACAGACAGACAGACAGACAGACAGACAGACAGACAGACAGACAGACAGACAGACAGACAGACAGACAGACAGACAGACAGACAGACAGACAGACAGACAGACAGACAGACAGACAGACAGACAGACAGACAGACAGACAGACAGACAGACAGACAGACAGACAGACAGACAGACAGACAGACAGACAGACAGACAGACAGACAGACAGACAGACAGACAGACAGACAGACAGACAGACAGACAGACAGACAGACAGACAGACAGACAGACAGACAGACAGACAGACAGACAGACAGACAGACAGACAGACAGACAGACAGACAGACAGACAGACAGACAGACAGACAGACAGACAGACAGACAGACAGACAGACAGACAGACAGACAGACAGACAGACAGACAGACAGACAGACAGACAGACAGACAGACAGACAGACAGACAGACAGACAGACAGACAGACAGACAGACAGACAGACAGACAGACAGACAGACAGACAGACAGACAGACAGACAGACAGACAGACAGACAGACAGACAGACAGACAGACAGACAGACAGACAGACAGACAGACAGACAGACAGACAGACAGACAGACAGACAGACAGACAGACAGACAGACAGACAGACAGACAGACAGACAGACAGACAGACAGACAGACAGACAGACAGACAGACAGACAGACAGACAGACAGACAGACAGACAGACAGACAGACAGACAGACAGACAGACAGACAGACAGACAGACAGACAGACAGACAGACAGACAGACAGACAGACAGACAGACAGACAGACAGACAGACAGACAGACAGACAGACAGACAGACAGACAGACAGACAGACAGACAGACAGACAGACAGACAGACAGACAGACAGACAGACAGACAGACAGACAGACAGACAGACAGACAGACAGACAGACAGACAGACAGACAGACAGACAGACAGACAGACAGACAGACAGACAGACAGACAGACAGACAGACAGACAGACAGACAGACAGACAGACAGACAGACAGACAGACAGACAGACAGACAGACAGACAGACAGACAGACAGACAGACAGACAGACAGACAGACAGACAGACAGACAGACAGACAGACAGACAGACAGACAGACAGACAGACAGACAGACAGACAGACAGACAGACAGACAGACAGACAGACAGACAGACAGACAGACAGACAGACAGACAGACAGACAGACAGACAGACAGACAGACAGACAGACAGACAGACAGACAGACAGACAGACAGACAGACAGACAGACAGACAGACAGACAGACAGACAGACAGACAGACAGACAGACAGACAGACAGACAGACAGACAGACAGACAGACAGACAGACAGACAGACAGACAGACAGACAGACAGACAGACAGACAGACAGACAGACAGACAGACAGACAGACAGACAGACAGACAGACAGACAGACAGACAGACAGACAGACAGACAGACAGACAGACAGACAGACAGACAGACAGACAGACAGACAGACAGACAGACAGACAGACAGACAGACAGACAGACAGACAGACAGACAGACAGACAGACAGACAGACAGACAGACAGACAGACAGACAGACAGACAGACAGACAGACAGACAGACAGACAGACAGACAGACAGACAGACAGACAGACAGACAGACAGACAGACAGACAGACAGACAGACAGACAGACAGACAGACAGACAGACAGACAGACAGACAGACAGACAGACAGACAGACAGACAGACAGACAGACAGACAGACAGACAGACAGACAGACAGACAGACAGACAGACAGACAGACAGACAGACAGACAGACAGACAGACAGACAGACAGACAGACAGACAGACAGACAGACAGACAGACAGACAGACAGACAGACAGACAGACAGACAGACAGACAGACAGACAGACAGACAGACAGACAGACAGACAGACAGACAGACAGACAGACAGACAGACAGACAGACAGACAGACAGACAGACAGACAGACAGACAGACAGACAGACAGACAGACAGACAGACAGACAGACAGACAGACAGACAGACAGACAGACAGACAGACAGACAGACAGACAGACAGACAGACAGACAGACAGACAGACAGACAGACAGACAGACAGACAGACAGACAGACAGACAGACAGACAGACAGACAGACAGACAGACAGACAGACAGACAGACAGACAGACAGACAGACAGACAGACAGACAGACAGACAGACAGACAGACAGACAGACAGACAGACAGACAGACAGACAGACAGACAGACAGACAGACAGACAGACAGACAGACAGACAGACAGACAGACAGACAGACAGACAGACAGACAGACAGACAGACAGACAGACAGACAGACAGACAGACAGACAGACAGACAGACAGACAGACAGACAGACAGACAGACAGACAGACAGACAGACAGACAGACAGACAGACAGAGACAGACAGACAGACAGACAGACAGACAGACAGACAGACAGACAGACAGACAGACAGACAGACAGACAGACAGACAGACAGACAGACAGACAGACAGACAGACAGACAGACAGACAGACAGACAGACAGAGACAGACAGACAGACAGACAGACAGACAGACAGACAGACAGACAGACAGACAGACAGACAGACAGACAGACAGACAGACAGACAGACAGACAGACAGACAGACAGACAGACAGACAGACAGACAGACAGACAGACAGACAGACAGACAGACAGACAGACAGACAGACAGACAGACAGACAGACAGACAGACAGACAGACAGACAGACAGACAGACAGACAGACAGACAGACAGACAGACAGACAGACAGACAGACAGACAGACAGACAGACAGACAGACAGACAGACAGACAGACAGACAGACAGACAGACAGACAGACAGACAGACAGACAGACAGACAGACAGACAGACAGACAGACAGACAGACAGACAGACAGACAGACAGACAGACAGACAGACAGACAGACAGACAGACAGACAGACAGACAGACAGACAGACAGACAGACAGACAGACAGACAGACAGACAGACAGACAGACAGACAGACAGACAGACAGACAGACAGACAGACAGACAGACAGACAGACAGACAGACAGACAGACAGACAGACAGACAGACAGACAGACAGACAGACAGACAGACAGACAGACAGACAGACAGACAGACAGACAGACAGACAGACAGACAGACAGACAGACAGACAGACAGACAGACAGACAGACAGACAGACAGACAGACAGACAGACAGACAGACAGACAGACAGACAGACAGACAGACAGACAGACAGACAGACAGACAGACAGACAGACAGACAGACAGACAGACAGACAGACAGACAGACAGACAGACAGACAGACAGACAGACAGACAGACAGACAGACAGACAGACAGACAGACAGACAGACAGACAGACAGACAGACAGACAGACAGACAGACAGACAGACAGACAGACAGACAGACAGACAGACAGACAGACAGACAGACAGACAGACAGACAGACAGACAGACAGACAGACAGACAGACAGACAGACAGACAGACAGACAGACAGACAGACAGACAGACAGACAGACAGACAGACAGACAGACAGACAGACAGACAGACAGACAGACAGACAGACAGACAGACAGACAGACAGACAGACAGACAGACAGACAGACAGACAGACAGACAGACAGACAGACAGACAGACAGACAGACAGACAGACAGACAGACAGACAGACAGACAGACAGACAGACAGACAGACAGACAGACAGACAGACAGACAGACAGACAGACAGACAGACAGACAGACAGACAGACAGACAGACAGACAGACAGACAGACAGACAGACAGACAGACAGACAGACAGACAGACAGACAGACAGACAGACAGACAGACAGACAGACAGACAGACAGACAGACAGACAGACAGACAGACAGACAGACAGACAGACAGACAGACAGACAGACAGACAGACAGACAGACAGACAGACAGACAGACAGACAGACAGACAGACAGACAGACAGACAGACAGACAGACAGACAGACAGACAGACAGACAGACAGACAGACAGACAGACAGACAGACAGACAGACAGACAGACAGACAGACAGACAGACAGACAGACAGACAGACAGACAGACAGACAGACAGACAGACAGACAGACAGACAGACAGACAGACAGACAGACAGACAGACAGACAGACAGACAGACAGACAGACAGACAGACAGACAGACAGACAGACAGACAGACAGACAGACAGACAGACAGACAGACAGACAGACAGACAGACAGACAGACAGACAGACAGACAGACAGACAGACAGACAGACAGACAGACAGACAGACAGACAGACAGACAGACAGACAGACAGACAGACAGACAGACAGACAGACAGACAGACAGACAGACAGACAGACAGACAGACAGACAGACAGACAGACAGACAGACAGACAGACAGACAGACAGACAGACAGACAGACAGACAGACAGACAGACAGACAGACAGACAGACAGACAGACAGACAGACAGACAGACAGACAGACAGACAGACAGACAGACAGACAGACAGACAGACAGACAGACAGACAGACAGACAGACAGACAGACAGACAGACAGACAGACAGACAGACAGACAGACAGACAGACAGACAGACAGACAGACAGACAGACAGACAGACAGACAGACAGACAGACAGACAGACAGACAGACAGACAGACAGACAGACAGACAGACAGACAGACAGACAGACAGACAGACAGACAGACAGACAGACAGACAGACAGACAGACAGACAGACAGACAGACAGACAGACAGACAGACAGACAGACAGACAGACAGACAGACAGACAGACAGACAGACAGACAGACAGACAGACAGACAGACAGACAGACAGACAGACAGACAGACAGACAGACAGACAGACAGACAGACAGACAGACAGACAGACAGACAGACAGACAGACAGACAGACAGACAGACAGACAGACAGACAGACAGACAGACAGACAGACAGACAGACAGACAGACAGACAGACAGACAGACAGACAGACAGACAGACAGACAGACAGACAGACAGACAGACAGACAGACAGACAGACAGACAGACAGACAGACAGACAGACAGACAGACAGACAGACAGACAGACAGACAGACAGACAGACAGACAGACAGACAGACAGACAGACAGACAGACAGACAGACAGACAGACAGACAGACAGACAGACAGACAGACAGACAGACAGACAGACAGACAGACAGACAGACAGACAGACAGACAGACAGACAGACAGACAGACAGACAGACAGACAGACAGACAGACAGACAGACAGACAGACAGACAGACAGACAGACAGACAGACAGACAGACAGACAGACAGACAGACAGACAGACAGACAGACAGACAGACAGACAGACAGACAGACAGACAGACAGACAGACAGACAGACAGACAGACAGACAGACAGACAGACAGACAGACAGACAGACAGACAGACAGACAGACAGACAGACAGACAGACAGACAGACAGACAGACAGACAGACAGACAGACAGACAGACAGACAGACAGACAGGACAGACAGACAGACAGACAGACAGACAGACAGACAGACAGACAGACAGACAGACAGACAGACAGACAGACAGACAGACAGACAGACAGACAGACAGACAGACAGACAGACAGACAGACAGACAGACAGACAGACAGACAGACAGACAGACAGACAGACAGACAGACAGACAGACAGACAGACAGACAGACAGACAGACAGACAGACAGACAGACAGACAGACAGACAGACAGACAGACAGACAGACAGACAGACAGACAGACAGACAGACAGACAGACAGACAGACAGACAGACAGACAGACAGACAGACAGACAGACAGACAGACAGACAGACAGACAGACAGACAGACAGACAGACAGACAGACAGACAGACAGACAGACAGACAGACAGACAGACAGACAGACAGACAGACAGACAGACAGACAGACAGACAGACAGACAGACAGACAGACAGACAGACAGACAGACAGACAGACAGACAGACAGACAGACAGACAGACAGACAGACAGACAGACAGACAGACAGACAGACAGACAGACAGACAGACAGACAGACAGACAGACAGACAGACAGACAGACAGACAGACAGACAGACAGACAGACAGACAGACAGACAGACAGACAGACAGACAGACAGACAGACAGACAGACAGACAGACAGACAGACAGACAGACAGACAGACAGACAGACAGACAGACAGACAGACAGACAGACAGACAGACAGACAGACAGACAGACAGACAGACAGACAGACAGACAGACAGACAGACAGACAGACAGACAGACAGACAGACAGACAGACAGACGACAGACAGACAGACAGACAGACAGACAGACAGACAGACAGACAGACAGACAGACAGACAGACAGACAGACAGACAGACAGACAGACAGACAGACAGACAGACAGACAGACAGACAGACAGACAGACAGACAGACAGACAGACAGACAGACAGACAGACAGACAGACAGACAGACAGACAGACAGACAGACAGACAGACAGACAGACAGACAGACAGACAGACAGACAGACAGACAGACAGACAGACAGACAGACAGACAGACAGACAGACAGACAGACAGACAGACAGACAGACAGACAGACAGACAGACAGACAGACAGACAGACAGACAGACAGACAGACAGACAGACAGACAGACAGACAGACAGACAGACAGACAGACAGACAGACAGACAGACAGACAGACAGACAGACAGACAGACAGACAGACAGACAGACAGACAGACAGACAGACAGACAGACAGACAGACAGACAGACAGACAGACAGACAGACAGACAGACAGACAGACAGACAGACAGACAGACAGACAGACAGACAGACAGACAGACAGACAGACAGACAGACAGACAGACAGACAGACAGACAGACAGACAGACAGACAGACAGACAGACAGACAGACAGACAGACAGACAGACAGACAGACAGACAGACAGACAGACAGACAGACAGACAGACAGACAGACAGACAGACAGACAGACAGACAGACAGACAGACAGACAGACAGACAGACAGACAGACAGACAGACAGACAGACAGACAGACAGACAGACAGACAGACAGACAGACAGACAGACAGACAGACAGACAGACAGACAGACAGACAGACAGACAGACAGACAGACAGACAGACAGACAGACAGACAGACAGACAGACAGACAGACAGACAGACAGACAGACAGACAGACAGACAGACAGACAGACAGACAGACAGACAGACAGACAGACAGACAGACAGACAGACAGACAGACAGACAGACAGACAGACAGACAGACAGACAGACAGACAGACAGACAGACAGACAGACAGACAGACAGACAGACAGACAGACAGACAGACAGACAGACAGACAGACAGACAGACAGACAGACAGACAGACAGACAGACAGACAGACAGACAGACAGACAGACAGACAGACAGACAGACAGACAGACAGACAGACAGACAGACAGACAGACAGACAGACAGACAGACAGACAGACAGACAGACAGACAGACAGACAGACAGACAGACAGACAGACAGACAGACAGACAGACAGACAGACAGACAGACAGACAGACAGACAGACAGACAGACAGACAGACAGACAGACAGACAGACAGACAGACAGACAGACAGACAGACAGACAGACAGACAGACAGACAGACAGACAGACAGACAGACAGACAGACAGACAGACAGACAGACAGACAGACAGACAGACAGACAGACAGACAGACAGACAGACAGACAGACAGACAGACAGACAGACAGACAGACAGACAGACAGACAGACAGACAGACAGACAGACAGACAGACAGACAGACAGACAGACAGACAGACAGACAGACAGACAGACAGACAGACAGACAGACAGACAGACAGACAGACAGACAGACAGACAGACAGACAGACAGACAGACAGACAGACAGACAGACAGACAGACAGACAGACAGACAGACAGACAGACAGACAGACAGACAGACAGACAGACAGACAGACAGACAGACAGACAGACAGACAGACAGACAGACAGACAGACAGACAGACAGACAGACAGACAGACAGACAGACAGACAGACAGACAGACAGACAGACAGACAGACAGACAGACAGACAGACAGACAGACAGACAGACAGACAGACAGACAGACAGACAGACAGACAGACAGACAGACAGACAGACAGACAGACAGACAGACAGACAGACAGACAGACAGACAGACAGACAGACAGACAGACAGACAGACAGACAGACAGACAGACAGACAGACAGACAGACAGACAGACAGACAGACAGACAGACAGACAGACAGACAGACAGACAGACAGACAGACAGACAGACAGACAGACAGACAGACAGACAGACAGACAGACAGACAGACAGACAGACAGACAGACAGACAGACAGACAGACAGACAGACAGACAGACAGACAGACAGACAGACAGACAGACAGACAGACAGACAGACAGACAGACAGACAGACAGACAGACAGACAGACAGACAGACAGACAGACAGACAGACAGACAGACAGACAGACAGACAGACAGACAGACAGACAGACAGACAGACAGACAGACAGACAGACAGACAGACAGACAGACAGACAGACAGACAGACAGACAGACAGACAGACAGACAGACAGACAGACAGACAGACAGACAGACAGACAGACAGACAGACAGACAGACAGACAGACAGACAGACAGACAGACAGACAGACAGACAGACAGACAGACAGACAGACAGACAGACAGACAGACAGACAGACAGACAGACAGACAGACAGACAGACAGACAGACAGACAGACAGACAGACAGACAGACAGACAGACAGACAGACAGACAGACAGACAGACAGACAGACAGACAGACAGACAGACAGACAGACAGACAGACAGACAGACAGACAGACAGACAGACAGACAGACAGACAGACAGACAGACAGACAGACAGACAGACAGACAGACAGACAGACAGACAGACAGACAGACAGACAGACAGACAGACAGACAGACAGACAGACAGACAGACAGACAGACAGACAGACAGACAGACAGACAGACAGACAGACAGACAGACAGACAGACAGACAGACAGACAGACAGACAGACAGACAGACAGACAGACAGACAGACAGACAGACAGACAGACAGACAGACAGACAGACAGACAGACAGACAGACAGACAGACAGACAGACAGACAGACAGACAGACAGACAGACAGACAGACAGACAGACAGACAGACAGACAGACAGACAGACAGACAGACAGACAGACAGACAGACAGACAGACAGACAGACAGACAGACAGACAGACAGACAGACAGACAGACAGACAGACAGACAGACAGACAGACAGACAGACAGACAGACAGACAGACAGACAGACAGACAGACAGACAGACAGACAGACAGACAGACAGACAGACAGACAGACAGACAGACAGACAGACAGACAGACAGACAGACAGACAGACAGACAGACAGACAGACAGACAGACAGACAGACAGACAGACAGACAGACAGACAGACAGACAGACAGACAGACAGACAGACAGACAGACAGACAGACAGACAGACAGACAGACAGACAGACAGACAGACAGACAGACAGACAGACAGACAGACAGACAGACAGACAGACAGACAGACAGACAGACAGACAGACAGACAGACAGACAGACAGACAGACAGACAGACAGACAGACAGACAGACAGACAGACAGACAGACAGACAGACAGACAGACAGACAGACAGACAGACAGACAGACAGACAGACAGACAGACAGACAGACAGACAGACAGACAGACAGACAGACAGACAGACAGACAGACAGACAGACAGACAGACAGACAGACAGACAGACAGACAGACAGACAGACAGACAGACAGACAGACAGACAGACAGACAGACAGACAGACAGACAGACAGACAGACAGACAGACAGACAGACAGACAGACAGACAGACAGACAGACAGACAGACAGACAGACAGACAGACAGACAGACAGACAGACAGACAGACAGACAGACAGACAGACAGACAGACAGACAGACAGACAGACAGACAGACAGACAGACAGACAGACAGACAGACAGACAGACAGACAGACAGACAGACAGACAGACAGACAGACAGACAGACAGACAGACAGACAGACAGACAGACAGACAGACAGACAGACAGACAGACAGACAGACAGACAGACAGACAGACAGACAGACAGACAGACAGACAGACAGACAGACAGACAGACAGACAGACAGACAGACAGACAGACAGACAGACAGACAGACAGACAGACAGACAGACAGACAGACAGACAGACAGACAGACAGACAGACAGACAGACAGACAGACAGACAGACAGACAGACAGACAGACAGACAGACAGACAGACAGACAGACAGACAGACAGACAGACAGACAGACAGACAGACAGACAGACAGACAGACAGACAGACAGACAGACAGACAGACAGACAGACAGACAGACAGACAGACAGACAGACAGACAGACAGACAGACAGACAGACAGACAGACAGACAGACAGACAGACAGACAGACAGACAGACAGACAGACAGACAGACAGACAGACAGACAGACAGACAGACAGACAGACAGACAGACAGACAGACAGACAGACAGACAGACAGACAGACAGACAGACAGACAGACAGACAGACAGACAGACAGACAGACAGACAGACAGACAGACAGACAGACAGACAGACAGACAGACAGACAGACAGACAGACAGACAGACAGACAGACAGACAGACAGACAGACAGACAGACAGACAGACAGACAGACAGACAGACAGACAGACAGACAGACAGACAGACAGACAGACAGACAGACAGACAGACAGACAGACAGACAGACAGACAGACAGACAGACAGACAGACAGACAGACAGACAGACAGACAGACAGACAGACAGACAGACAGACAGACAGACAGACAGACAGACAGACAGACAGACAGACAGACAGACAGACAGACAGACAGACAGACAGACAGACAGACAGACAGACAGACAGACAGACAGACAGACAGACAGACAGACAGACAGACAGACAGACAGACAGACAGACAGACAGACAGACAGACAGACAGACAGACAGACAGACAGACAGACAGACAGACAGACAGACAGACAGACAGACAGACAGACAGACAGACAGACAGACAGACAGACAGACAGACAGACAGACAGACAGACAGACAGACAGACAGACAGACAGACAGACAGACAGACAGACAGACAGACAGACAGACAGACAGACAGACAGACAGACAGACAGACAGACAGACAGACAGACAGACAGACAGACAGACAGACAGACAGACAGACAGACAGACAGACAGACAGACAGACAGACAGACAGACAGACAGACAGACAGACAGACAGACAGACAGACAGACAGACAGACAGACAGACAGACAGACAGACAGACAGACAGACAGACAGACAGACAGACAGACAGACAGACAGACAGACAGACAGACAGACAGACAGACAGACAGACAGACAGACAGACAGACAGACAGACAGACAGACAGACAGACAGACAGACAGACAGACAGACAGACAGACAGACAGACAGACAGACAGACAGACAGACAGACAGACAGACAGACAGACAGACAGACAGACAGACAGACAGACAGACAGACAGACAGACAGACAGACAGACAGACAGACAGACAGACAGACAGACAGACAGACAGACAGACAGACAGACAGACAGACAGACAGACAGACAGACAGACAGACAGACAGACAGACAGACAGACAGACAGACAGACAGACAGACAGACAGACAGACAGACAGACAGACAGACAGACAGACAGACAGACAGACAGACAGACAGACAGACAGACAGACAGACAGACAGACAGACAGACAGACAGACAGACAGACAGACAGACAGACAGACAGACAGACAGACAGACAGACAGACAGACAGACAGACAGACAGACAGACAGACAGACAGACAGACAGACAGACAGACAGACAGACAGACAGACAGACAGACAGACAGACAGACAGACAGACAGACAGACAGACAGACAGACAGACAGACAGACAGACAGACAGACAGACAGACAGACAGACAGACAGACAGACAGACAGACAGACAGACAGACAGACAGACAGACAGACAGACAGACAGACAGACAGACAGACAGACAGACAGACAGACAGACAGACAGACAGACAGACAGACAGACAGACAGACAGACAGACAGACAGACAGACAGACAGACAGACAGACAGACAGACAGACAGACAGACAGACAGACAGACAGACAGACAGACAGACAGACAGACAGACAGACAGACAGACAGACAGACAGACAGACAGACAGACAGACAGACAGACAGACAGACAGACAGACAGACAGACAGACAGACAGACAGACAGACAGACAGACAGACAGACAGACAGACAGACAGACAGACAGACAGACAGACAGACAGACAGACAGACAGACAGACAGACAGACAGACAGACAGACAGACAGACAGACAGACAGACAGACAGACAGACAGACAGACAGACAGACAGACAGACAGACAGACAGACAGACAGACAGACAGACAGACAGACAGACAGACAGACAGACAGACAGACAGACAGACAGACAGACAGACAGACAGACAGACAGACAGACAGACAGACAGACAGACAGACAGACAGACAGACAGACAGACAGACAGACAGACAGACAGACAGACAGACAGACAGACAGACAGACAGACAGACAGACAGACAGACAGACAGACAGACAGACAGACAGACAGACAGACAGACAGACAGACAGACAGACAGACAGACAGACAGACAGACAGACAGACAGACAGACAGACAGACAGACAGACAGACAGACAGACAGACAGACAGACAGACAGACAGACAGACAGACAGACAGACAGACAGACAGACAGACAGACAGACAGACAGACAGACAGACAGACAGACAGACAGACAGACAGACAGACAGACAGACAGACAGACAGACAGACAGACAGACAGACAGACAGACAGACAGACAGACAGACAGACAGACAGACAGACAGACAGACAGACAGACAGACAGACAGACAGACAGACAGACAGACAGACAGACAGACAGACAGACAGACAGACAGACAGACAGACAGACAGACAGACAGACAGACAGACAGACAGACAGACAGACAGACAGACAGACAGACAGACAGACAGACAGACAGACAGACAGACAGACAGACAGACAGACAGACAGACAGACAGACAGACAGACAGACAGACAGACAGACAGACAGACAGACAGACAGACAGACAGACAGACAGACAGACAGACAGACAGACAGACAGACAGACAGACAGACAGACAGACAGACAGACAGACAGACAGACAGACAGACAGACAGACAGACAGACAGACAGACAGACAGACAGACAGACAGACAGACAGACAGACAGACAGACAGACAGACAGACAGACAGACAGACAGACAGACAGACAGACAGACAGACAGACAGACAGACAGACAGACAGACAGACAGACAGACAGACAGACAGACAGACAGACAGACAGACAGACAGACAGACAGACAGACAGACAGACAGACAGACAGACAGACAGACAGACAGACAGACAGACAGACAGACAGACAGACAGACAGACAGACAGACAGACAGACAGACAGACAGACAGACAGACAGACAGACAGACAGACAGACAGACAGACAGACAGACAGACAGACAGACAGACAGACAGACAGACAGACAGACAGACAGACAGACAGACAGACAGACAGACAGACAGACAGACAGACAGACAGACAGACAGACAGACAGACAGACAGACAGACAGACAGACAGACAGACAGACAGACAGACAGACAGACAGACAGACAGACAGACAGACAGACAGACAGACAGACAGACAGACAGACAGACAGACAGACAGACAGACAGACAGACAGACAGACAGACAGACAGACAGACAGACAGACAGACAGACAGACAGACAGACAGACAGACAGACAGACAGACAGACAGACAGACAGACAGACAGACAGACAGACAGACAGACAGACAGACAGACAGACAGACAGACAGACAGACAGACAGACAGACAGACAGACAGACAGACAGACAGACAGACAGACAGACAGACAGACAGACAGACAGACAGACAGACAGACAGACAGACAGACAGACAGACAGACAGACAGACAGACAGACAGACAGACAGACAGACAGACAGACAGACAGACAGACAGACAGACAGACAGACAGACAGACAGACAGACAGACAGACAGACAGACAGACAGACAGACAGACAGACAGACAGACAGACAGACAGACAGACAGACAGACAGACAGACAGACAGACAGACAGACAGACAGACAGACAGACAGACAGACAGACAGACAGACAGACAGACAGACAGACAGACAGACAGACAGACAGACAGACAGACAGACAGACAGACAGACAGACAGACAGACAGACAGACAGACAGACAGACAGACAGACAGACAGACAGACAGACAGACAGACAGACAGACAGACAGACAGACAGACAGACAGACAGACAGACAGACAGACAGACAGACAGACAGACAGACAGACAGACAGACAGACAGACAGACAGACAGACAGACAGACAGACAGACAGACAGACAGACAGACAGACAGACAGACAGACAGACAGACAGACAGACAGACAGACAGACAGACAGACAGACAGACAGACAGACAGACAGACAGACAGACAGACAGACAGACAGACAGACAGACAGACAGACAGACAGACAGACAGACAGACAGACAGACAGACAGACAGACAGACAGACAGACAGACAGACAGACAGACAGACAGACAGACAGACAGACAGACAGACAGACAGACAGACAGACAGACAGACAGACAGACAGACAGACAGACAGACAGACAGACAGACAGACAGACAGACAGACAGACAGACAGACAGACAGACAGACAGACAGACAGACAGACAGACAGACAGACAGACAGACAGACAGACAGACAGACAGACAGACAGACAGACAGACAGACAGACAGACAGACAGACAGACAGACAGACAGACAGACAGACAGACAGACAGACAGACAGACAGACAGACAGACAGACAGACAGACAGACAGACAGACAGACAGACAGACAGACAGACAGACAGACAGACAGACAGACAGACAGACAGACAGACAGACAGACAGACAGACAGACAGACAGACAGACAGACAGACAGACAGACAGACAGACAGACAGACAGACAGACAGACAGACAGACAGACAGACAGACAGACAGACAGACAGACAGACAGACAGACAGACAGACAGACAGACAGACAGACAGACAGACAGACAGACAGACAGACAGACAGACAGACAGACAGACAGACAGACAGACAGACAGACAGACAGACAGACAGACAGACAGACAGACAGACAGACAGACAGACAGACAGACAGACAGACAGACAGACAGACAGACAGACAGACAGACAGACAGACAGACAGACAGACAGACAGACAGACAGACAGACAGACAGACAGACAGACAGACAGACAGACAGACAGACAGACAGACAGACAGACAGACAGACAGACAGACAGACAGACAGACAGACAGACAGACAGACAGACAGACAGACAGACAGACAGACAGACAGACAGACAGACAGACAGACAGACAGACAGACAGACAGACAGACAGACAGACAGACAGACAGACAGACAGACAGACAGACAGACAGACAGACAGACAGACAGACAGACAGACAGACAGACAGACAGACAGACAGACAGACAGACAGACAGACAGACAGACAGACAGACAGACAGACAGACAGACAGACAGACAGACAGACAGACAGACAGACAGACAGACAGACAGACAGACAGACAGACAGACAGACAGACAGACAGACAGACAGACAGACAGACAGACAGACAGACAGACAGACAGACAGACAGACAGACAGACAGACAGACAGACAGACAGACAGACAGACAGACAGACAGACAGACAGACAGACAGACAGACAGACAGACAGACAGACAGACAGACAGACAGACAGACAGACAGACAGACAGACAGACAGACAGACAGACAGACAGACAGACAGACAGACAGACAGACAGACAGACAGACAGACAGACAGACAGACAGACAGACAGACAGACAGACAGACAGACAGACAGACAGACAGACAGACAGACAGACAGACAGACAGACAGACAGACAGACAGACAGACAGACAGACAGACAGACAGACAGACAGACAGACAGACAGACAGACAGACAGACAGACAGACAGACAGACAGACAGACAGACAGACAGACAGACAGACAGACAGACAGACAGACAGACAGACAGACAGACAGACAGACAGACAGACAGACAGACAGACAGACAGACAGACAGACAGACAGACAGACAGACAGACAGACAGACAGACAGACAGACAGACAGACAGACAGACAGACAGACAGACAGACAGACAGACAGACAGACAGACAGACAGACAGACAGACAGACAGACAGACAGACAGACAGACAGACAGACAGACAGACAGACAGACAGACAGACAGACAGACAGACAGACAGACAGACAGACAGACAGACAGACAGACAGACAGACAGACAGACAGACAGACAGACAGACAGACAGACAGACAGACAGACAGACAGACAGACAGACAGACAGACAGACAGACAGACAGACAGACAGACAGACAGACAGACGGACAGACGGACGGACGGACGGACGGACATCGCTAGATCGTCTTAAAATCGATCGATGATCATGAATATATATACTTTATGGGGTCCTAAACCAATATTTCAAGGTGTTACAAACGGAATGACAAACTTATATATACCCTCTATCACTAGAGTGGAGGGTATAAAAAATCCAGGGGCGTCGTTTTTTTTTGGGGGGGGGGTTGGTGGGAGACGTTAGGGGCACCTTCCCCTTGCGATTTTGAACTTCTTTTGAGATAAGAATGTTGCATTTGCTTAGCAAAAGTACAAAAAACCCTTCAAAAAATGCGGTTTTTCTTAGGTTGGTTTAGTTCTCCAAGGGGGAACTTTTTTCCCCTTAGTCCGATTTTGCCCATTTCCGAACTTAACCTGCCTAGGAATATAAGACATATTCGTGCCAAACTTCGGAAGTCTAGCTCTTTTATTTTGGACTGTATCGTGTCTTCTACAGACGGACAGACGGACAGACGGACAGACGGACAGACGGACGGACGGACGGACGGACGGACATCACTAGAATGTCTTAGAATCGATCACTGATCAATAAAATATATACTTTATGGGGTCCTAGACCGATATTTCGATGCGTTACACACGGAATGACAAAGTGAGTATACCCCCATGTGGTTGGAGGGTATAAAAAACCGAACACACAAATTGGGGGCGGTTAGACACGGAGCCCATTTAGGTTAACAATAAAGTTAAGTTAAGAGAATTTGCTACAATTTAAAATTTAAAACTTAAGCCTCTATTGGACCAAGGAGGAAGCCTATTGAACATGGAGACCATCATGTTATGATCCTTAATCATCCTAAATTAAAGGACATAATATGATTGTAACAAAAATTTTATGAGTGTTGTAAACATATTATAATACAATTTTCAATCATAATATGACACTCTTAAATTGTGGTTGCCACAATCACACCTCTTCTCCGACTGTAGCTTTATTATTTAGAGTATATTTTCTGTCACAATGGAAGCTATTTATCTGTTTAGTCCCCTATTATAATGGCAGAAAAAATTAGCATCAATGCAGTTAAAGTTTAAACAAAAATTTTAAAATTTTAATTTCATGTTTTGATGTTTAAATAGCAATATTTCAAACATTATTAGATTTATTTATTAAAATCCATTAATTTCTAAAAAAAAATAAATGAACAAACCATTAAATTCCATGAATTTGCAAAAAAAAATTACAATTTACCTTTCTATTTAGAATGCACACACCAACATGAATTTATTTCGTGAAATATGATATATGAGATATTCCAATAAAATATGTTTAGTATAAAAATAAAACTTTAATAAAACATATTTTTATTCAACTTTATATTTAAACAAAAGTTGGCGTGTAACGGCAAGCTTTAAACTAAGTTTTACAACCTTACCCGTAACCCGTATAAAACTGTATAAGATCTTAATTGATCTTCTTGCATTTGATAATATATGATTTAATCTGATTGTATATAATTGCATCTGATCTGATCTAAATAGATGTCCAAATTGTGCAAAACCGAGTAAAAAAGTTTTGATATAGTCATATATTTTGTAATATAATTATATATAAATTGATCTATCATTTGATCTCAAAATTGGAGGATCCAAAAATATATGATTTATCTTATTAGATAAAATTTGATATTATTAGACATAATTAGATAACAAAAATAGAACGGAAAATTCTATCTAATTTAATATTGAAGATTATATTAGATCTAATAAGATATAATTATATATTATTATATCTTATTAAATTTAATTTTTTATAATATCAAATTAGATAATATTTACAGTTCCATTTTTGGGATCTAATTATGTCTAATTATATCAAATTTTATCTAATAAGATATTCTCATATATTTTTGTATCCTCCATTTTTTGGGATCAAATGATATATTGCGGCGTATTATTTTTTTTAGTCGGAAATGTTGGCCAAATACGAGATATAATTGGATTTCGCTTTTGGTCATCTTAGATAAAATTCGATAATATTTACCGTTCCATTTTTGGGATCTAATTATATCTAATTATATCAAATTTGATCTAATAAGATACAGTCAAACTCGGTTATAACGAACTCGGTTATAACGAATTCTCGGTTATAACGAACTACTTCTAAAGTCCCGACGTTTTAGCATCAATTTTTACACAAAATACTTCTTTTATAACGAACTCGGTTATAACGAATCCTCGGTTAAAACGAACTGCTTATTATGGTCCCACGAATACAATTTCATGTATATTTACTTTTTTATAACGAACTCCCATAAATATTTTTTAATGTGTGGCAATCATGTTTATCAAACTAATAAAAGGTTTCTTCTCAATAAGTAGTTTATTGACGAAAAAAAGATCAAATAAAACAAAATGGGATCTATTTTTTTGGAAATAAATCTAGGTTGAAAAAAAAAAATATACCCCGCTTATAGCGAACTTCGCTTATAACGAACAAATTTTACTGGTCCCTTGGAGTTCGTTATAACCGGGTTCGATGTATAATCATATATTTTTGCATCCTCCATTTTTGGGATCAAATGATGTATGGCACCGTATTATTTTTTTTTTTAGTCGGGAATGTTGGCCAAATACGAGATATAATAGGATTTCAGTCCCGACTAAAAAAAATAAATACGGCGCCATATCTCATTTGATCCCAAAAATGGAGGATCCAAAAATGGATGATCCAAAAATATATATCTTATTAGATAAAAGTTGATATAATTAGATATAATTAGATCCCAAAAATGGAACGGTAAATATTATCTCATCTGATATTATAAAAAAAATTAGATCTAACAAGATATAATAATATATAATTATATCTTATTAGATCAAATTTATTATGGCCCTATGTTCCTCCTAGGAATAAAAGGAATAAATATATATATATATCTTATTACACTCAAAAAATTACGTTAGTAGATTTACTAATTTTGTTTTGCTAATGCTAGTTAGCTAACTTTTAGCAAATTTTTAGTTGAGATTAGCATGTTAGCAAAAAATTCTTGTAAACTTCTTTTAGCACATTAGCAATTTTAAACAAACCTTGAACTAATTTCTTTTGCTAAATTTGAAATTGGGTTGACAACATTTTTACAATTTTTTTGCTAACATTATCAAAAATAAATGGTAAATTTTTTTTTTAAGTATTTTCAGAAAACATAAAATGGCGCTATCTCGGAAACTAAGCCAGATAGAGCAAAATGGAGGCCATTTTTGGTTCTCGGGTTCTATATAGTATCGTCGGTCCTCTTCACATGTGTGGACCTTAAAGGGTCCTAACTTTGGATCCAAAAAAGTTAGCATTCCCGAAAATTTTAAAATGCTCATATCTCGGTAAATATTGCCGACACAACAAAAAGTCCAAAAGCATTTTTGTAGCTCTCAATACGTAGAACAAGACCGCAAAATATCCAAAAGCTCTCCGACAAATATTTTTGAAGTTATCGAGTTTTTTAATTCTCAAGACCCCAGTGGTCCCCTAAAATCACGTATCTCAAAAACTAAGCAAGCTACGAAACGGACACAAATTTTGGATCAAAAACTATCACGATTTTTAAGGAACCCAACTAGGGGTAGGCCCATCGGTGTCTGGACCTATTAGGTCCGAACCCAATGGGGTCCTCAAATGTGTATGAACTAAGTTCAAAATAAAAATTCAGTTAACTAATTATTGGCAAAACATTTTTGCTAACTTTAGCAAAAAAATTGTGGGTTCAAAATCAGCAAATTTTCTTGTAGGTTTACAAGCTTTTTTTGCTAGCATTACAGTTTTTTTTTTGTTTTGAGTGTAGATCTAACATGATCTTTAATATCAAATTAGATGAAATTTACCGTTTCATTTTTGGGACCTATTTATATCTAATTATAGCAAATGTGATCTAATAAGATATAATCATATATTTTTGGATCCTCCATTTTTCGGATCAAATGATAGATCAATTTATATATAATTATATTAAAAAATATCTGTTTATATCAAAACTTTTTTACTTGGGAATGTTGGCCAAATACGAGATATAATTGGATTTCGATTTTGGTCATCTTAGATATAATTATATGCAATCATATGCGATGATAATACAACAGATATAAACAGATCAGATAAGATCTAATATATTTTGACATGGGAAGACAAAATGCCGTCCAACAAAATTAGGAAATCCCTATTTAAATTAAGAAGAGCCACATTCACCTGTGCGAATCAAATTATATATACCTTATATCAACAAGATGACAAAATGAAATCGCTAAAACGACTTTAATATTAAATATATCGAATTTATGTGCCCCTTTACCAATATTTTAATATATTGCAAATGAAGTGATATAACTAGGGATGTGCGATTAATCGATTATTTGTGCACCCTGATTAATCAAAACATTGATTAACTAATTAATCGATTAATCATGAATTTTGATTAATCAAAATCATGATTAATCGATTAATTTAAATTTTGAATAATCAACAATAAATAAGTTGTAGACAATGTTTGGGATTTACAAGTATTTTTTGGGTATTTAATTTGACAAAATGGGGATATCACTAAACAAAAAAAAAAAAAAATCTGGCCACATTGATGCCAGCATACATACAAAATCATAACGAACAAGCTAAACAAATGTCAAGAGACATTATGTAGGCCAACATTATAAATATTAATCATACGCCACAGACAAGACATAAAAAACAATACTTATGCTAACCCTCATGCAGTCATGATACGAGTACATATAATACCATGTTAATGTTATAACATTTATATGATATATGATTCAACATAATCAGTGGCGGGTACAGGTTTTGGGTGTGGGGGGTGAAATTTTTTTTTTTACTTCGAAAAAAAATCATAAATTAACCTTTGTTGACGATCAAAAAAAAGGATACGTTATTTTTACAAAAAAAAGTGATGGGAAAGCTATAAAATCATCAAATTTATTAGTTTTTGCCGAAGGAGGTTTGTTTTTCATGACCATATTTCGTTTAGGTCAATTTTTTTTTAATTTGTTTTAAAAGAAAATTGTATATTTTTCGTATACATAAGAATAGATTTTTTTAATAGAAGAAATTCTTCCTTCATAGAAACATCAGATGTTAAAACATTTTTCGTGAAAAAAATATTTTTTATAGGGAAAATGGCTCAGAATATAAGACTTTTCTTAACGAAAAATGTCTCAGAATCTAAGACTATTTTCGTATAGAAAAATTTTCAAATTTTTAAAGAAATTAAAAAGAAAATTGTATATTTATTGTATACATAAGAAGAGTCTAAATCTGAGAATTTTTTAATAGAAAAAATTCTTCCTGCATATAACATATCAGATTTTGAGACATTTTTCGTGTCAGAAATTTTTTTTTTTTTTCGTATAGAAAAATTCTCAGATTCTAAGAATTTTTTCCACAGAAAAAGTCTCAGATTCTGAGACATTTTACTATAGAAAAAGTCTCATATTTTAAAGCGTTATTGAGACATTTTTCCTATAGCGAGGTCTCTGATTATTGGATGTGTTTCATACTGAAAAATTTTAGATTTTGCAACCTTTTTTCTACAGAAAAAGTCTTAGTTTCTTGACCTTTTTTCAATAAAAAAAGTCTCAGATTCTAAGAACTTTTCCTAAAGAAAAAGTTTCAAATTCTGAGATCTTATTCCTAAAGAAAAAAGCTCAGATTCTCAGACCTTTTTCCTAAAAAAAAAGTCTCAGACTCTGAGAGCTTTTTCTGAAACAGAAAAAGTTTAAATTCTGGCACTTTTTCTTTAAAGAAGAAGTGACAGATTCTGAGACCATTTTCTGATTCTGAAATCTTTTCCGATTCTAAGACACTTTTTCTATAGACCCTTTCCTAAAGAAAAAGTCCCATATTCGGAAATGTTTTTCCTATAGAAAACGTCTCAGACTTTAAGACCTTTTTCCTATAGAAAGGTCATAGATTCTGAGACCTGTTTCCTATAGAAAAAGTCTGAGATTCTGAGACATTTTTCTGAGACTCGGAGACCTTATTCCTATAAAAAGTCTTAGATTCTAAGACCTTTTTCCCGTTGAAAAAGTCTCAGATTCTGCGACCTTCTACCAATTCAGTAAGTTTCAAATTCTGAGACTATTTTTCAATTATAAAAAGTCTCAGACTTTAAGACCTTTTTCTTTTTAAAACAGACTCAAATTCTCAAAGTCTCAAATTCAGAAATTCTGAGACTTTTTTTCTAAAGAAAAATTCTTCTGCGACCTTTTTCCTATAAATAAATTTTAAACCTTTTTCACATAAAAAGGTCTCAGATTGTGAGTTTTTTTCTTAAGAAAAAGTTTTTTCTTTAGAAAAAAAAAATTATAATAGTTTTACATATGTAAGTTCGTCTATCAACATTGCTATGTAGAAGACAAAATTTTTTTATATAAACCAAATTTAGATCCTGTAAGATTTTTCTATACAAAAAAAGCATATTCTAATTAATTAGTTTATGCCAAAATTCATAATAAGATTGACAGATATTTTTCACAGAAAATGTTCAGATTAATTCACTTTTCCCTTAAAAAATTAAAAAAAATTTCCTATTAATATTTTTTAGATTTTCTTCTATGAAAAATTTTTGGACTTCAAGATTTTTTTAGAAAATTTCCTTCTTTCTTTTTTTCTTCTTTTTCTTTTCTTTCCTTTCCTTTTTTTCTTTTTTTTTTCTTTTTTTCCTTTTTTTTCTTTTCGAAATTTGGCCTGGGGGGGGGAAATTTCCCCTTTTTCCCCCCCCTTGTACCCGCGCATGAACATAATGTAGGTACCTACCATGATAATCGTCAACTAAATTATAAAAAGCCGTAACAACTTTTTTTTTTAGTTTTGGGAAAAACTATCAGCCTTACCAAAAAAAAATACGATAAATTTAAAATCGACTTTAAATTTTATATCCATAGAAATTGTTTTTGTTTTTTAAAATCGACTTCAAAAATTGTACGGGAAATTTTAAATTTAAAATAAAACTTTTGTTAAAATTGAATTTTTGTTTTTCTATGATACGGGCCTATACACAGAAAAAAATATGGAGGAAACAAATTTGAGTAATCACTTGTTTAAATTTAAAAAGAAAAATTGAGTAATTTTTTAATTGACGCAATTAAAAATTTACTCAAACATTTTAAAAACAATTTAAGAAAATAATTTAATAAAAATTTAATAGTTTTTTTATTTTTTTTTAAACTCTCATAGTTTTTTGAATTCTCGTTTAGTTTATAGTTTTTTGTATATGTATATGAAAGTTTGCAATCGTCTTTATAAAATTTTCCTATGTCTTTGAGACATAAATATGTTTGGTAAAGTTTGAAAAAACAAGTTTTTTTTTTTTGGTAAAAAAAAATTAAAACTTTTGAAAAAAATTAATTGATAAATTTGGAGTAAATTTTTAATTGTGTCAATTAAAAATTTACTCAAATTTTTTGGCGAACATTTAATAAATTTTTATTAAAAATTTACTCAATACTATTAAATCGTTTACTGGTGCAAAATTGAGTAATTTTTTACTCAATAGTATTAAAAATTTACTCAAATATTTTTTTTATTTTTTTCTGTGTACTATTTATAACAATCAATTTACTAAACCTCAAATAATACATTTTAATGATTAAAAAGTTTCAGCTACGAATTTGTAAGTCGTAGAGGCCTTACAATTTTAATAGTCAATTATAATTTTATTTTTTATTTTTTTTTTTGTTACGTCCTTTTGCATTGTAGCTAACGATATGTTATATCAATATAAATACATATTTATAGCCATTTTCAACTAAACTAAAGGATAACAAGTAAAAAAAATAAATTCGCCAAATCCATGAATACTAGGATGGAGCAAATATTCAGATTTCAAAATCGTCGGGGTCGTCAAAGTTGTCTTTTACACAGAGAGAATTGAAAACGAAAGTCAATCAACAAAAACGCGGATTCAATTAATTTTTTGATTGAAACTCCTCCGATAAAGAAAATTGTTATATCAATCATCAAATTGTAGGTGATTAATTGATTTTTATTTCAATTAATCATTTTTTCGATTTTGATTAAAAATTTTATCAATTTTTTATTTAAAGTCAATTAAAATAATGATTGATTTAACAAATGAATTTCAAGCTTTTGGAAAAATTATGAAGAAATTCATATTTTTTGCTTTTCAATATGTTGCCGACAATAAAAAAAGTAAAACCCTAGTATAAAGTATATTTTTGAATTAATGTATTCAAATAAATTGAAGCGGAAAAAAATTTGGTGTGTTGAAAATTTGTAATTTGATAGTTAAAGAAAATAACAAAAATGTTGATCAAAACAATAATTGACTCATTTAAATTTTGTTGATCAATAGACTTAATTGAAATTTTTAGGCCAATAATTTTTTGTGTGTAGGGTCAGTATTAACACACGCAAAATACTGGAGCTGTAGGGAAATGTCTTTGGGTTCCTTTTTGACTTAAAAATCGGAAAATTTAAAATAACGTAAAAAAAAATTTTTGATTTTAGCTTAATTTTTTATACCCCCCACTCTAGTGATAGATGATACAGATAAGTTTGCCATTCCGTTTGTAACACATCGAAATATTGGTCTAGGACCGCTTAAGATATATATATTGATGATCCTCGATCACTTCCCAGTTGAAAATGTATCACTGAGTAAATTTACATTGTGATTCCTTGAGGAAATCTATCTATATATGGGGGTTTTCGTGTCAACTGACACAACTTTTGAAACCGATGTCTTCCGATCGGGATGAAATTTGCACCAAGGTTAGTCCTATTGGATAGTAGTTCAGACACAATTTTTCAACGAGATCGGTCAAGAACTCTCTGAGTTAGAGGGGGTCGAAATTTGACATTTTGGCCAAAGAGGTGTTGATTCTCATCCATGTAACTTCTTACCTATTGTTTTTAGCAAAATGTGTCCCATGGAGTTTATATAGCTATTTCTTCAGTCTTTCGAAAAAAAAATATAAAAAAAATAAAAAAAAAATGTTTGATTTTTTTTCTTAAAAATCCAAAACTTTTTTGACTTTTTCCTCAAATTGGGCCCTTTTTTTTTTTTTTTTTTTTTGATTCAAAAGAAAGCTTAGGCGATTTCCTTTAAGAGCTGTGGGGTCGCTTAGTGGGATGCGAGTGGGATATCTTTGAAAATTTTTTTTTTTAACTTTGGAACACAAAAAACGGTTCTTCAATTTGCACTATTAGGCGTGGGATAGCTAACCAGTTTTCGATTTCGATCCGCGATACCCTCTAATTTTTTTATGTTCGAAAAAGAAAGCACGAGCCAAAAAATGGGGGCGGTGGGGAGGGGCCATATGGCCCCTCATTGGGGTCACAGTTGGGCGTAAAAGGTAAAAATCCTCCGATGTCTTCCCGATCGGAAGACATCGGTTTCAAAAGTTGTGTCAGTTGACACGAAAACCCCCATATATAAAAGAGTAACGTGACTGACTGACTGACAGACATAGTCATTCGTCATCGCCCAGCCCAAACCGCTCAAGCTAGAGACTTGAAATTTGGACTGTAGGTTAACCTCCCGGAATATAGATCCACTAAGGCTGGATTTTTGCCAATGTGGATTCTAAGGGGGTAAAAAGGGTAAAAAACTGAACTTTTGGTACTTTTTATATCTCCTAAAATAATGGTCATAGAGACTTGAAATTTGGACTGTATGTTTACCTCCCGGAATATAGATCCACTAAGGCTGGATATTTGCCAGTGTTGGTTCTAAGGGGGTAAAAAGGGTAAAAATCTGCACTTTTGGTACTTTTTATATCACCTGAAATAATGATCATAGAAACTTGAAATTTGGACTGTATGTTCACCTCCCGGAATATAGATCCACTAAGGCTGGATATTTGCCAGTGTTGATTCTAAGGGGGTAAAAACGGTACAAAATTGTGCTTTTGGTACTTTTTATATCTCCTAAAATAATAGTCATAGAGACTTGAAATTTGGACTGTATGTTCACATCCTCGAATATAGATCCAGTAAGGCTGGATTTTTGTCAATGTTGATTCTAAGGGGGTAAAAAGGGCAAATATCTGTACTTTTGGTACTTTATATATTTCCTTAAAAAAATGTCACAGAGACTTGAACTGTATTTGGACTGTACGTTCACCTCCCGGAATATAGATCCCCTAAGGCTGGATTTTTGCCAATGATGATTCTAAGGGGGTAAAAAGGTAAAAATCTGTACTTTTGGTACATTTTATATTTTCTTAAATAATGATACTAGAAACTTTAAATTTGCAATGTCGGTTCACTTCCCGGAAAAAAGATTCACTAAGGCTGGGTTTTTGCCAATGTTGATTCTACGGGGGTAAGTGGGTAAAAAGGTGTACTTTTGGTACTTTTTTTTATTTACTAAAATAATGGTCATTCAAACTTGAAACTTGGAATGTAGAATACTTTAGTGAAATTAAGCATTCTGGAACAAGTACTTTCCGAAAATTCTGTATAGTTTATAAAAAGTACATTTTATAAAAAGTACCTATTATAAAAATTACCTTTTTTAACCAAGGTACCTTTTATAAAAAGTACCTTTTATAAAAAGTACCTTTTATAAAAAGTACCTTTTATAAAAAGTACCTTTTATAAAAAGTACCTTTTATAAAAAGTACCTTTTATAAAAATTACCTTTTATAAAAAGTGCCTTTTATAAAAAGTACCTTTTATAAAAGGTGCCTTTTATAAAAAGTATCTATTATAAAAAGTAACTTTTATAAAAAGTACCTTTTATAAAAAGTACCTTTTATAAAAAGTACCTATTATTAAAAGTACCTTTTATAAAAAATACCTTTTATAAAAAGTACCTTTTATAAAAAGTACCTTTCAAAAAAGTACCTTTTATAAAAAGTACCTTTTATAAAAAGTACCTTTTATAAAAAGTATATTTTATAATAAGTACCTTTTATTAAAAGTACCTTTTTTTAAAAGTACCTTTTATAAAAATGACCTTTTAAAAAAAGTACCTTTTATAAAAAGTAGCTTTTATTAAAAGTACCTTTCATAAAAAGTTCCTTTCATTAAAAGTACCTTTTTTAAAAAATACCTTTTATAAAAAATACCTTTTATAAAAAGTACCTTTCAAAAAAGTACCTTTTATAAAAAGTACCTTTTATAAAAATTACCTTTTATTTAATGTACCGGAAGAACACCTTTTGGTACTTTTTTATTTCCTGAAATTACATTTATAGAAATATTTTATATTTCCTAGAATCTAAAAATTTGTAATATAGGAGAATTCGGTAAAAAAAAATTCTGTGTAAAACACGTTTTTAAAATTCCGCTCCTTAGTGGGGTAAAATGGCTAAAAAAGTTTATTTTCGGTACCTTTGATATTTTTTGACGTAGTGGTTCTAGAAACTTAAAAAAAGGAATGTAAAATCCTTTCTGTACTTTTAATATTTGCTAATACAATGATCCTAGAAAATCGCAATATGCAATAGAGAGTCCTTCGGTGAAGAAAAAAAAATCTGGAAGAGGTTCTTTTTGGAAATTCCGTTTCTAACGGGGGTAAGAAAGTGTACTTTTGGTACTTTTATTTTTGTTCCTATAATAATGAAAAAGTGTAAATTTTGGTTATTCTTATATTTTTTGAAGTAATGGTTCAGAAACTTGATATTTTAAATAAAGGATCACCTGGCACAAAAAACAGTTTTTGGAAAATTTAATTTTAAATGGAAAAGGGGGTAAATGGTTATTTTTACCTATCTAACTATTAAACTAAAAGCCCCAAAAATAACAACCAAAAGAAGGACATATTTAAAAATTTAAAATTTTAGAACGGAGAACGAAGTGGAATAGAGCAGGGAACAATATGGAATGATACCTTTTACTAAAATTTTTCGTATTTAACTTTTTTTACTCAATATTTTTTCTCTCTATATGTTTTTTACTCAAACTTATTTTTATTCCAATTTCTTTATTCACTGAATTATTTATTCACTCAAAATCCAAAGTCCCGATATAAGGGCTCGAAAATTATTCAAATTTTGTTGTTTAAATTATTCATTGAAATATTATTTTATGAAAGACTTAAACGTGCACAAGTAAGTAAAACAAAGACTATGTAGGGGAATTTTCTTGAAATCTGTAGAGTAATTCTGATCCTTCCATTATCCGGTATTCAATACAACCGGTAACGAAGTACCGGGATGGTATGCTAGTATCTTCATATTGGGACAAATCATAGGTAATCCTTGATGCCATGTCCTAACATTGTCAACAATGAATGTTTG
This sequence comes from Pegoplata infirma, assembly GCA_963921195.1. Lineage (NCBI taxonomy): Eukaryota > Metazoa > Arthropoda > Insecta > Diptera > Anthomyiidae > Pegoplata > Pegoplata infirma. Next base: position 80,369,907 of record OY992538.1, on the reverse strand, counting down.
TTTTAAGAGTGTGGACAAATTCTCTAAGACATCGATAAGGAAATAAAAAGTACACATAAAATAATATCGTGATTTTTTTTTTAATTAAAAATGGAATTGATATTAAATTCAACTTCAATTAAACATTTTAATTGATTCAATAAATGTTTTAATTGAATTCTTAACTTTACTGAAAATAAAAATAAAAAACAAACGAAACCGGTTTTGTATGCATTACTGTTAGTAGCCAATGAAAAAATAAAATGCAAAAAACAACAAAAAAAACTTTTGAACTATTGTTTTGTATATTTTGGTGGTAGCAGCCAATGAATACATAAAAGCAACAAACAAAATTTAGTTTTATTGTTTTCTTCAAGGCGAGCGGTCGTTGCGGATAAAGTGTTTTGCTAATAAAATGTGTACGCTCAGCGTACACATTTGTTTTAAGAGTGTGGACAAATTCTCTAAGACATCGATAAGGAAATAAAAAGTACACCAAAATGATATTTTTATGCTTTTGGGATAGTTTTTAAATATAAATTTTAAAAATGCATTGTTTTTTTTTTTCGCGAAAAAAACAAATTAATTCCGCAAAACAATTTTTTTTTTCGAAAAATTTTGTGTCGTATTCCACACATTTTCATAAATTAATATCAAAATAAAAAAAATCGCGAAAAAAAATTTCCGCGAATAAAACTTACAGTGTTAATATTTTTTTTTTGTATATTCAATAGAGTTTAGATGATAGGAATACAGCAATTGTCTAAATAATACTTATAAAACAAGCAAGAGTGTTAAATTCGGCTGTGCCGAATCTTTTATACCCTCCAACATGCAAAAAATAAAAAAAATAAATGCAGGGGCGTTTTCTTTTTGGTTGGCGGGGGGGGTCAGTAGTGGTAATTGAGGGGGGGGGGGCAAATTTCCTCTTGAAATATATGTTTAAAAATTCCTTCTTATGCTTTATGCATTACAGAAATACAAGTTTATCATTGTTAAAACAATTTTTTTAATCCACACAAAAAAAAGACATTTTCTAATCCTGTGGGTCCAAATGCAGGACTTTGAAAAAGACAAAAAATCATGTAAAAAAATGGTATTTTTCAGAGGTTGGTTAAGTTCTTTAAGTGGGAACTTTTTCCCCCTGGTCCGATTTTGCTCATCTATGAACTTAACCTGCCTAGGAACATAAGACATATTCGTGCCGAATTTTGGGAGTCTAGCTCTTTTCTTTTGGACTGCATCGTGTTAACTACAGACGGACAGACGGATGGACAGACGGACGGACAGACGGACGGACAGACGGACGGACAGACATGGCTAGAATGTCTTAGAATCGATCACTAATCATAAATATATATACTTTGTGGGGTCCTAGACCGGTATTTTGATGCGTTACACACGGAATGACAAAGTGAGTATACCCCTATACTGTAGTTTAAGGGTATAAAAATTGTTTTTTATTCTCCTTGGCCTAATTTTAAGGCTGTTCGGATTAAATAAGCCCGGAGATCAAAGTTTTGGATTTTTAAAAATTAAAAAAAAAAGAATTCCTGAGTAAAAATTTTTTATATGATGCAATATATAATGATATGTAATACAATATATATTTATACGCAATTTGATCCGAATAATGGTGGATGTTTTTCAATCAAAAAAGATTAACTTGTATCAAATATGATTTGATTTCATCCGAGTTTTGACCAGACATTGCCATATATTAGTGGATCTAATTAGATCTAATTGCATAAAAACATGTAAAATCCTGGTGTTTTTTGGTTTGGGTTGAGATACACCAGTTAAAAAAAGTTTCTTATACTTTGTCTAAAAAACTTAGAAAATTTTTGGTTAATTGGAAACATAGTTTTATATGGAACAGAATAAGCTATATCGAGGGCCTATATTCAAAACCCTCTATCTTCCATTTTCACGAAAATGACTTTTTGATGGCAAAATATTCAGTAAAACGGCCCTCATTTATGGTGTAAAATTCAGAACAAAAATATTTTTTTTGCTAATTTATTTGCATTTTTGGTTTTCTCTATCTCTTACACAATTAATTTTTCTGAATGCAAAACCCTCTATCTTTTCCAACAATTAATTTATAAATATTTTTTTTAAATAATTTTATCATGCATTACATGTTTTAATACTAATTTTTGCATGCCGAACATGAATTTGCCAACAAAATTCCAGAATCAAGATTTTGGTCCAGTGATGTTAATTTTTTTTCAAAATTCTTGTTTGACTTTTTTGAAAAATATCGCTCGAAATTTGGATGTCTTGTGTACATTATGAAACAAAAATTTTAATCTTAAAAATAGCGATGCTGATCAGCATCTGTGGACCAAAATCGCGTTTTTAATTTTTTACTATTTTTTACATAACATACTCACAGTTTGTCATCTTTTAAGATGAATTCGGTAAAAAAATATTTTTTGTCTCAAAAATAAGCAGCTGTGGACCAAAACCGCTATTTCGGAATTCTTTATAAGCCGTTATTATTAATAAATCACGTTAAAAATTTACCGATGTCGTAAATGAAATCATAATAATTCATTTTTATTAAAATGCAAAACCCTCTATCTGATCATTTTCATTCATGTACTTAATATTTTTAAGAAGCAAAATCCTCTATCTATCCCCTAAAATCCCCAATTGTGCAAAATTTTGAAAACGAATCATATGTGAGATTCAGTAGTTGATTTAAAAAAATATTGTAGAATATCGAATTTAAATTACTCTAATAATACGCGAAATAAACAGTTTTTTGGCTCTCCTGAAAAGTTGTGTTTTTTAAGATAGATGGTTTTGAATATAGGCCCTCGATATATAATTTTATGTTAAATTATACAGAAAATCAAATTTCGTATTGACCCTCATATAATTTTATATAATTATATCAACCGTACACCCTTTTATCCGAACCATGATTAAATTATATATAACTGCATATGACTGCATTTAAAAAAATTAGAAAATATCTCACGCGATGTATAATCATAAATGATTTATTATGTTTGCATCAAGTTATATATTGTTATATATGATTATTATACCCTCCACTCTAGTGATAGAGGGTATATATAAGTTTGTCATTCCGTTTGTAACACATCGAAATATTGGTCTAGGACCCCATAAAGTATATATATTCATGATCCTTGATCGATTTTAAGTCGATCCAGCGATGTCCGTCCGTCCGTCCGTCCGTCCGTCCGTCTGTCTGTCTGTCCGTTGAAAACACGCTAACTTTTGAAAGACTTTACGGAGGCTCCTGAAGTTTGACATATATATTCTCCATTTACCGGGTCAGGTTGGTATTGCAATCCAGCGAAATCGGTCAAGTGGTTCAAAAGTTATGAGCAAAAGAGTAAATTCCGACAAGGGTATTTTGCGAATTTACAAGATTAAAACCCCTGTAACTTTCGAAAGACAATTCTGAGGGGGCTGAAGCTTAGCATATATTTTTGTCGTTCCCAAAGTCTGTTTGGTTTTGAATTTCAGCAAAATCGGTTCAGTGGTTCAAAAGTTATAAGCAACGCTCTGAATTTTAAATTAGTTTCACCTTAAACTGTTGAAAACTCGTTAAACAAGAGCATGGTGAAATACCAGTTTTTTAAAACTTGTTGTTGTTTGTTTTCTTGTTGTGGGGTGAAGTTTAGTTGTTAGACAAGTAAATATTTGTTATTGTTTTGTTATTTTTATATATTATTTGTAACTGTATGTAACGGTGTATAGTAAGTATTTTTTGGAAAAAATCAAATGAAGTGGGTTTTATATGATACAATGTTAGTTTGTTTTTGGTTTTTAAAGAAAAGGATGGTAAAATAAAAAGAGGAAAATATGTGAAATAGTTTTTTTTGTATTACATATAGGTATAAAACGACAAAAATATTTTACAAAGTAATTTTGTTAATCAAAGAAATTGTACACTAAAAAATATATTTACACTAAAAAAAAAATGTTACACTCAAAAAAAATGTATACATTATTTTTTTTTAATGAAATGTCACACTCAAAAAAATGCTGACAATCAAAAAAATTTTACACTCAAAAAAATTTGGTTGATTAAAAAAAAGTTTTATTTAAAATAATATATTTCTAATAAAAAATTTGTAATGCAATTTTTTGAAATTTTTTTAGAAAATTACTATCAGATAACATTGTGGAGGGTATTCATAGATTCGACCAAGTCGAACTTAATTTTTCTACTTGTTTTTACTCGGGTTGATAATATATCTTGCGATACATCATATTTATCGGTAAAACAGTTTTTGAGATATCGCTATTTGAAATTTTCATAAATGACGGTTTTTATAGAAAAAAATATCTAAAAATTTCTTTCAATTGACCTTTTAATAAAGCTTAGTCTTTCATTTAAACGTAGTTTGAGCCAAGTCAGTCAATTTAACTCGTGGGGCCCTTCGATCAAAGTTTTGGATTTTTTGGAAAATTCCCAAAATAAAATTTTAGACTTTGAAAAATTAAAAAAAAAAATATTATGCGATTTATTATTTTTATACGAATATCAAAAAATTTCTGAAAAAATTTGAGATATTGCCATTTGAAATTTATTAAAAAATTTCCAAAAATGGAGGTTCTTCGCATGTTCAAGAAATTTTTTAAAAAATCTTGAATTTTTTTTCCGCTGACTAATTCATAGAGCTTGGGAAAAACTTTCATTTAAATTTAATTTGACCATTTTAACCCATTCAATCCAAGTTTAAAGTTTTTGGTGAACATTTTTGATCGAAGGGCCTCACGGTTTAATTTAATCCGATTTTCCTAAAATTTGTTCCACATAATTTTTAGGTCTAGTAAAATAAAAAAATAGCCCGGACACTAAGGAAAAACAGTTGAAGTAAAAATGTCAGTTTAATGTTTATAGTAATTCTGTTAAATAAAAAAAAATTTCTAATCAAAAATCAAAAATCATTTATGTACTTATTTTATTTTCGCATCAATTCAATTATTAAGCCATATAAAATACAACTTTTTCCCTATCATCGTCATCATTATCATCATCAGATTTCAAAAATCTTTTCCATTTTACCTTATTCCGGTTTCAAGCATAATTTCATTTATTGATTACCTTCAATGATGACTGACTGTTAATTTTGTATATGAATGAATGTATTTATGACTTGAATTTATTTTCTGCCATTTATTATTAGAGTAATGATGACGCAAATAATGAAACAGATGATGATTGTGATGGTATTGCTGATGACGACAAGGATACACATTTGTTATTTACCAACAATCTACCAATATACGGCAAGATAAAAGTATTATAATGTTTTTTTTGTTGTACATTGAATTGTGCAAATAAAATTAAGGATGCTATTAAAAACAAACAGGATATTTCCTAGGCGACAGTTAATTCATACACTATTTACAGATGTAATTGTAATTTAAGAAATACCAATTGTAAATCGTAAAAGATCAATTGTGAGTCGAAGACTCGAATTGTAATTCGAAAAAGATCAATGGAAATTCAGATGATATTTTTCGAATTATAACTGGAATCATCGAATTACAATTGATCTTTTACGAATTACAATTGAACTTTTACGAATTACTATTGATTTTTTTAAAATTACAATTGATCTTTTTCGAATTTCAATTGATCATTTACAAATTGCATCTGTAAATGGTGTATACTTTTATCACAAATCAAGCAAGAAATTTGTATAGATTGTAAATAATTGTTTACGTCGAAAATGAATGTAAAAATTTAAAATAGAATTAAAGTTTAAATAGAAATTTACATCATTGAATTACCCGCATTATTTGAAATAAATGAAAAAAAATACGGAAGAAACAAATTTGAGTAATCAAATTTTTAATTGTGTCAATTATAAATTTACTCAAATTTTTTTTCAAACATTTAATAAATTTTTATTAAAAATTTACTCAATACTATTAAATTGTTTACTGGTGCAAAATTGAGTATTTTTTTACTTAATTGTATTAAAAATTTACTCAAATTTTTTTTTTTATTTTTTTGTGAACATTTTAACCCTTACACTCAAAAAAATACGTTAGTAGATTTACTAATTTTTTTTTTGCTAACGCTAGTTAGCTAACTTTTAGCAAATTTTTAGTTGAGATTACCATGTTAGCAAAAAATTCTTGTAAACTTCATTTAGCACATTAGCAATTTTAAACAAACTTTGAACTAATTTCTTTTGCTAAATTTGAAATTGAGTTGACTACATTTTTACAAGATTTTTTGCTAATAATAGCAAAATAAATGGTAAATTTTTTTTTATTTTCAGAAAACTTAAAATGGCGCTATCTCGGAAACTAAGCCAGATAGAGCAAAATGGAGGCCATTTTTGGTTCTTAGAATCTCCATAGTATCGCCGGTCCTCTTCACATGTGTGGACCCTAATGGGCCCTAACTTTGGATCCAAAAAAGTTAGCATTCCCGAAAATTTTAAAATGCTCATATCTCGGTAAATATTGCCGACACAACAAAAAGTCCAAGATCGTTTTTGTAGCTCTCAGCACGTACACACAGAAAACGGATTCGTTGTGCCAACCAAATTTAGAACCAACCAAATTATTGTAGTCCAGCCAACTATCACTTTTATCAGTTGTAATTACTAATATTATTGATTCAGTCAATTGGTATAAATATCGAAATTCAGTAAGAGCAACTGAATATATCTGTTGAAGCAACGAAAAATTATAAGATCAAAATGGTTGTTGTGACCGATATAATAGCACCACGACTAAAATATTTTATTAATGGGGTCCTTCAACCGTAAAATAAAAAGACAAAAAAGTGTGTTTTGTAATATATTTATTAAATAAGTCAATTTTACAAGAAGGTATACAAAAGTTGATATTACAATTTTTAAACATATTTTTTTATAAAAATTATCGAAAAACGTCTCAGAACCTGAGACTTTTTCTATAGAAAATATATCTCCAAGACTTTTTCTATAGAAAATATGTACCAGAATCTGACACTTTTTGTATAGAATCTGCGAATTTTTCTATAGCAAAAATATCTTACAATCTAAAACTTTCTATAGAAAAACTGTCTTAGAATCAGAGACTCAGAATCTGAGACTTTTTCCATACAACAAAAGTATCATAATCTGAGACTTTTTCTATAGGAAAAACGTGTCAGAATCTGAGAATTATTCTATATCAAACTCGTCTTAGCATCTCAGACATTTTTTCTATAGAAAAAGTCTCAGATTCTGAGACATTTTTTCTATAGAAAAAGTCTCAGATTCTGAGGCATTTTTTCTATAGAAAAAGTCTCAGATTCTGAGTCATTTTTTCTATAGAAAAAGTCTCAGATTCTGAGGCATTTTTTCTATAGAAAAAGTCTCAGATTCTGAGGCATTTTTTCTATAGAAAAAGTCTCAGATTCTGAGGCATTTTTTCCATAGAAAAAGTCTCAGATTCTGAGGCATTTTTTCTATAGAAAAAGTCTCAGATTTCTATAGAAAAAGTCTCAGATTCTGAGACATTTTTTCTATAGAAAATGTCTCAGATTCTGAGACATTTTTTATAGAAAAAATGTCTCAGAATCTGAGACTTTTTCTATAGAAAAAATGTCTCAGAATCTGAGACTTTTTCTTTAGAAAAAATGTCTCAGAATCTGAGACTTTTTCTATAGATAAAATGTCTCAGAATCTGAGACTTTTTCTATAGAAAAAAATGTCTCAGAATCTGAGACTTTTTCTATAAAAAAAAGTCTCAGAATCTGAGACTTTTTCTGTAGAAAAAAATGTCTTAGAATCTGAGACTTTTTCTATAGAAAAAATTTTACAGAATCTGAGGCTTTTCTATAGAAAAAATGTCTCAGAATCTGAACTTTTTCTATAGAAAAAATGTCTCAGAATCTGAGAATTTTTCTATAGAAAAAATGTCTCAGAATCTGAGACTTTTTCTATAGAATAAATGTCTCAGAATCTGAGACTTTTTCTATAGAATAAATGTCTCAGAATCTGAGACTTTTTCTATAGAAAAAATGTCTCAGATTCTGAGACTTTTTTTATAGAAAAAAATGTTTCATAATCTTAGATTTTTCTATAGAAAATATGTCTCAGAACCTGCGACTTTTTCTATAGAAAATATGCCTCAGAATCTGAGATTTATCTGTAGAAAAAATGTCTCAAAATCTGAGATTTTTCTATAGAAAAAATGTCTTAGAATCTGAGACTTTTTCTATAGAAAAAATGTCTCAGAATCTGAGACTTTTTCTATAGAAAAAATGTCTCAGAATCTGAGACTTTTTCTATAGAAAAAATGTCTCAGAATCTGAGACTTTTTCTATAGAAAAAATGTCTCAGAATCTGAGACTTTTTCTATAGAAAAAATGTCTCAGAATCTGAGACTTTTTCTATAGAAAAAATTTCTCAGAATCTGAGACTTTTTCTATAGAAAAAATGTCTCAGAATCTGAGACTTTTTCTATAGAAAAAATGTCTCAGAATCTGAGACTTTTTCTATAGAAAAAATGTCTCAGAATCTGAGACTTTTTCTATAGAAAAAATGTCTCAGAATCTGAGACTTTTTCTATAGAAAAAATGTCTCAGAATCTGAGACTTTTTCTATAGAAAAAATGTCTCAGAATCTGAGACTTTTTCTATAGAAAAAATGTCTCAGAATCTGAGACTTTTTCTATAGAAAAAATGTCTCAGAATCTGAGACTTTTTCTACAGAAAAAATGTCTCAGAATCTGAGACTTTTTCTATAGAAAAAATGCCATTTTTTTCTATAGAAAAAGAGACATTTTTTCTATAGAAAAAGTCTCATATTCTGAAACATTTTTTCTATAGAAAAAGTCTCAGATTCTGAGACATTTTTTCTATAAAATAAGTCTCAGATTCTGAGACATTTTTTCTATAGAAAAAGTATCAGATTCTGAGACGTTTTTTCTATTAAAAAAAATCTAAGATTCTGAAACATTTTTTCTATAAAAAAAGTCTCTGATACTAAGACATATTTTCTATAAAAAAGTCTCAGATTCTAAGACATTTTTTTTATAAAAAAAGGTCTCAGATTCTGAGACATTTGTTCTATAAAAAAAGTCTCAGATTCTGAGAATTTTTTTCTATAGAAAAAGTCTCAGATTTTGAGATATTTTTTCTATAGAAAAAGTCTCAGATTCTGAAACATTTTTCTATAAAAAAAGAAAAAGTCTTAGATTCTGCGACATTTTTCTATAGAAAAAGTCTCAGATTCTGAGACATTTTTTCTCAGGTTCCTAAAGAAAAGGTCTCTGATTCTGAGAGATTTTTCCAATGGGAAAAGTCCCAGATTCTGAGAAATTTTTCCAATAAAATAATTCTTAGATTTTGAGGCATTTCTAAGATTCCGAGATATTTTATCTATAGAAAAAGTCTCAGAATTTATGAAATTGCATATGGTAAAAAAATCTCAGAGTCTTTGAAAAAAGGCCTCAGACTCTGAGACATTTTGCAATTGAAAAATTCTGATATTTTGTTTTTAGAAAATTATAATATGACACACAATTTTTTATGCAAACAGGTTACCTCTTAAAAATCGTCGCAATACAGCTCTTCAATACAGATTTATATTTGCCTTTAAAGTTTGAATGTTGATAAATTGGTAAATCGACAGGAAGCATGGATCCAAATTTCTTGTTTGAACTTTTAGTGGTAATTTTTATTTCTGCAAATGAAACCAATCCTTATTAAAAAAAAATATTTACACATGTTTTTTGCACAGATTTAATTATACTTACGTTTTGTGGTTTATTTTCCTTTTTGTTAACACCATATTTAATTCATATTTTGGTTTATCTTTATAGAAAATATTTAAAAAAAAATATTAGCTGGAAAACTATTTTGTTTTTTGATGACGTTTTAATAATTTAGCTTTTTTGTATAAGCAACATACAATTAGTTGCAGTAACTTTTTCACAAAATTAAAAAACGATTGTGTTTACCAATACTTAATAGTCCTTAGATAGGATTACATTAAAATTTTTAATTTCAAATGTATTTTGAATTTTTCAAAATTTGAAACAATTTATACCACGTATCAGTTGCTGTAACTGATTTTTAATAAAACTGAACTTTTATTCTGTGCATGTTACTAAAAATTTATTGCATAAAAAAACAAAATATAAATGAATGGTTCGGGCAATTATGAATGTTTTTGAACTTATATTTTTTTTAAATTGATAAATGCAACTAATATTTTTTCAGAATGTGATTGTTTTTTGGTAATATGTTCAGATTTTTGGTTAAAAAGTTAGTTTTAAAATCGTGATAATTAAATTTAAGTAGTTGTAACTAAACCTTATATTCTGAAACCAAATTTGAGGAGTTTCAACTGAGTTCCAAATAATTTTTTCCCTGTGTGTAGAACAAGACCGCAAAATAGTCAAAAGCTCTCCGAGTAATATTTTTGAAGTTATCGAGTTTTTTAATTCTCAAGACCCCAGTGGTCCCCTATAATCACGTATCTCAAAAACTAAGCAAGGTAGAGCGAAACGGACACAAATTTTGGATCAAAAACTATGACGATTTTTAAGGAACCCAACTAGGCCTAGGCCCATCGGGGTCTGGACCTATCGGGTCCGAACCCAATGGGGTCCTCAGATGTGTATAAACTAAGTTCAAAAAAAATATTTAGTTAACTAATTATTGGCAAAACATTTTTGCTAACTTTAGCAAAAAAATTGTGGGTTCAAAATCAGCAAATTTTCTTGTAGGTTTACAAGCTTTTTTTGCTAACATTACAGTTTTTTTTTTTTTGAGTGTAAAGTGTTTTTTTTAATAGACTTTTGGCCATTTTTGATGACAGGGACAAATCTTCCCCTTTAAATGGGAGATAAAAGGTTAATTTGGTCAAAGAAAAGAATCACCATAAAATTCTATATTAATTTTGGTTTACATGTGTATTAGAGTGTCCCTTATTTTGGAAATGTTGGAAATGTTGAGACGGTACCCGCTCATTTTTTTCCTTTTGACATAAAAATAACTGAGGAAAAATTTTACGCCCCTACGACAACGCCTTCCCTACGCGACGGGGCCTAAAAAATCATTTTTCCATACAAACCAAAAAATTTTTATTATTATTTTTAATTTTTCGAGCTGAAAGCCTTATCCCACCAAAATCAAATTTTTTGTCGTGAATAAGCTAACCAAGTAATATATTAATTAATAACAAAAAAAATTAAAAATCAAAAAAAAAAATTGGTTTGTATGGAAAAATGATTTTTAAGGCCCCGTCGCGTAGGGAAGGCGTGGTAGTAGGGGCGTAAAATTTTTCCTGAGTTATTTTTAAGTCAAATGGAAAAAAATAAGCGGGTACCGTCTCAACATTTCCAACATTTCCAAAATAAGGGACACTCTAATGTGTATTTATGTAATTTTTTGACTCACTTGGTCAAAATAACGAAAAAAAATTTGTACTACTTTACATTTTTCCTTTTTAAGCATTTTTCGTATACCGTACAAACTTGTAACCTTTGACGACACCTGGTGAAATTTGACGCAGAACATTTGTGTAAAACATTGTAACCCTTTAAATGCACGTTTTAGTAGAATTATATGACAGTTTTTTAAAAAAGGACTGAGAAAGGAAGCACCATTAAATTTTAATGAAGACCTGTAAGCAGGAACCCTTATGAACCGATTTTCATGAAACGTAAAATATATATAAAAGAGACAAGTTTAAGGTTGGGGTGTCTCGGATTATCGGCCATATCGGGGATTTAGAGGTTCAAAACATGGGTCAAAAAATGTCGAAAAAATCGTTTTTTGGATTTTTCAGCCATTCCTTTCTAAGAAACTATATGATGTTTATATATGAGACGAAAGGTTTGCCTATCCAATGGTGGCATAACCTTGTAAAAGTTTAGCTTCGCTAAATACCTATTTCATGAAAATGTGTATATTTTGGGGGGTATTTATATGAAGACATATACCTACGATGTCCATATAAATACGAAATAATCTATATTAAATTTAAGTTGACACCTGTTTTTGGTCGAAAGGCTATTCCGGTTAGTTCGGGAGTTATCGAAATTTTCCCGGAGGTCCACATTGTTTCATAAGGGGACAACGAAATTTTGAAACACTGTTATGGCCGATAAGCCGCGACACCCCAACCTTAAAATCGTCTCTTTAATGTATATTTTAAGTTTCAGGCAAATCGGTTCATAAGGGTTGAGATACCTCCCTTGTTAGATTTAAAATATATTTACATCATTTATTTCCCTTATTCCACAAACTTTTAAAAAACTTTAGTGGGCCTTAAAAACCTGTAAGTACGTGACCAAAATCCTTTGGGAGTTTTGTTCTACTATCAGGATAGTTTGATTCTATATTTTTTTTTGGTCTCAAGCCAAATACATAAAGTCACTTTAAATTTATTCAACACTGTTATTACTTTGATTAATCTATTGCATACTTTTAGGATGTTAGAATGTTTTAAAAGCTCTTTGCTTACGATCGTTTTTCAACATAACTTTTGAATAGTGCTGCCAGATAAAAAAAAATACTTTTTTTTTTAATTGTTGGATTTCAATTGACCAAAACGGTCAAAAACGCTTGGTTCTAGAGATGAAAAGCAAAAAAAAAGAGTTGGTTCTTCTAAATTCCTTCCAAGTGCTGTATTCTTGAAGTTTGTATTACGTTCATAGGTAGAGCTGCAAAACTATCGATGGTACTATCGATAGTATAAATAGTTTTATTTAAAATGGACTATCGATAGTTTTTACCACTTGCTGAAAAATTAATCAAAAAGTGAACAGTTTTGAAAATCCTTATACTATTTTGGAATAATCCTGCTTTTTAACGTATAAAGGCAATGACAGTTATCTCGTGTTAAGGACATTGCGAGATTAAAGGTCTGAACAGAACAAGCACGTCACAATGGAAGATCGCCATAGTTAGTTAAAATATACTGAAATAGCAGTGAACGGTGTGTGTTCAGAAGTACCAAGTTTTAATAAAAGCAACGTAATTTTATGCAAACATTTTTTTTTTTTTTAATATCCGGTACTATCGATAGTATCGATAGTTTAAAAACAGACTGTCGAATATATCGAATGGGACGACTATCGTTAATTCTGCAGCTCTATTCATAGGCTGGTAAAGTTAAGAAATGTGCAAAATCAGACCAGGGGAAAAAGTTCCTCCTTGAAAAACTGCACCAAACTCTGAAAAACGCGATTTTAATAGATTTTTTTGTTTATACTTTTGTTAAGAAAATTAAACATTTTTATATCAGAAAAAGTTCAAAGTTCCGAACTTGAATCCAGGGAATTAGATAACAAAAAATTTGAAATTTTTTATTTTTTTTTTATTTTCCCACTTTTTTTACAGTTTTTCGTACCCTTTGAAAACTCCTTCGTGGTAAATATTCAGATTTTTTTGATGACCTGTTCAAAAGATAAAAAATTGGAAGTTTGTTTCTTTACTCAAACTTCTTTTACTCATAACTTCTTCAATAATGGTCCAAATTCTATTTTTATATCCTCCACTCTAGTGATAGAGGCTATATATAAGTTTGTCATTCCGTTTGTAACACATCGAAATATTGGTCTAGGACCCCATAAAGTATAAATATTCATGATCCTCGATCGATTTTAAGTCGATCTGGCGATGTCCGTCCGTCCGTCTGTCCGTCCGTAGAAAACACTGTAACTTTTGAAAGACTTTACAGAGGCTCCTGAAGTTTGGCATATATGTTGGTTATTTACCTGGTCAGGTTGGTATTGCAATCCAGCCAAATCGGTCAAGTGGTTCAAAAGTTATGAGCAAAAGAGTAAATTTCGGCAAGGGGTTTTCGCGAATTTACGAGATAAAAAACACGATAACTTTCGAAAGACAATAATGAGACTACTGAAACCTAGCATGTATCTTTGCCGTTTCCCAGGTCTGTTTGGTATTGAATTTCAGCTCAATCGGTTTAGTGATTCAAAAGTTATAAGCAAAACCCTGAATTTCAGATTGGTTTCATCTTAAATGCCACGTGCTTTTTAAACTTGTTTAGTTTTAAAAGCTTAAAAATTACACTCGAAAAAAAATTTACACTCAAAAAAAATTTTACACGCAAAAAAAATTTTGTTTTTTTTTTTTTTAAATTACAATATTTTGTGTACATACGTACGTGCATTCACACAGAAATATTTTTACAGTAAAAAAAAAACATTACACTCGCAAAAAGTTTTACACTAAAAAAAAAATACTACTCTTTTTTTGGTGTAAAACTTTTTTAAATGACAAAAAAAGAGTTTCTTACTCAAAATAAAATATTTCTAATCAAAACTGTTCATTTTTATCACGTTAAAAAATGTACTATCTTTAAAAAAAGGCATTGTGGGGGGTATTCATAGATTCAGTAAAGTCGAATTTATCTTTCCTACTTGTTTTTTTTAAATTTTTGTTTTTTTTCGTACTTTTTAAAAAAAATCTTTAAAGTGATCTAGTATGCGATTTTAAGGTTTTAATTTTTGAAAATGTGCGTACTCTTTGATTTAACGGTGCGTCGTAGAGGGGTTAACAGCAAGACCGACCCCCATTAATTTTTACGCCTAAACATTTGTTCAAAACAAACTACCACCCTATCTCCAATTTCTGAGGGGGCTCCCATACAAAATGAAATTTTTTAAAATTTGCTCTAACTGCCCTAAGAGTGCCCCTAGAGCAGTCAAATATATGAACACAATATTTTTTAATTCAAATATTTTCTCTGAACACATCTACCCTCTATCTTCGACCCTTAAGGTGGATCCCATACAATTTTTTTATTTTTTATAAATTTGCTTTATTTAATCAACTTCTACCGGTCCAATGGTGCCTCTTAGAGGGGTTATTAGTGAGATCGACCCCTATTTTTTTTTTAACCTTCCAACAATTTTTCAAAACTTACCTACACACAGAAAACGGTTTCGTTGTGCCAACCAAATTTAGAACCAACCAAATTATTGTAGTCCAGCCAACTATCACTTTTATCAGTTGTAATTACTAATATTTTCGACTCAGTCAATTGGTATATATATCGAATTTCAGTAAGAGCAACTGAATATATCTGTTGAAGCAACGAAAAATTATAAGATCAAAATGGTTGTTGTGACCAATATAATAGAACCACGACTAAAATATTTTTTTAATGGGGTCCTTCAACCGTAAAATAAAAAGACTAAAAAGTGTTTTTTGTAATATATTTATTAAATAAGTTAATTTTACAAGAAAATATACAAAAGTTGATATTTAATACAATTTTAAAGCATAACTTTTTTATAAAAATTCTCAGAATCTGCGAAAAACGTCTCAGCACTTGAGACTTTTCTATAGAAAATATGACTTGAATCTAAGACTTTTTCTTTAGAAAATATTTACCAGAATCTGAGACTTTTTGTATAGAATCTGAGAATTCTTCTATAGCAAAAATATCTTACAATCTAAAACTTTCTATTTAAAAAATGTCTTAGAATCAGAGACTCAGAATCTGAGACTTTTTCCATAGAACAAAAGTATTAGAACCTGAGACTTTTTCTATGGGAAAAACGTGTCAGAATCTGAGAATTATTCTATATCAAAATCGTCTTAGAAACTCAGACATCGCAGAATCTGTGACTTTTTTTATAAAACAGATTCAAAATCTGAGACTTTTTCTTATAGTAAACCCGTTTCAGAATCGGAGACTTTTTCTACAGAGAAAACCGTATCATAGTCTGAGACTTTTTCTAAATAAAAAACATCTTAGAATATAGAAAAAACTTTCAAAATCTGAGCCTTTTTCTATAAAAAAAAGTCTCAGAATCTGTAGAAAAAACATTCTCTGAAAAAAACAAACTACTCAGAATCTGATACCGTTTTATATAAAAAATGTCTCAAAATCTGAGACCCTGAAAAATGTCTCAAATTTTGAAATTTTTTTCTATATTCTAAGAATTTTTTTATTTAGAAAAAGTCTCAGATTATGATACGGTTTTCTCTGTAGAAAAGTCTCCGATTCTGAAACGGGTTTCCTATAAGAAAAAAAAAAAACTGTCTCAGATTCTGAGACAGTTTTTCTATAGAAAAAGTCTAAGATTCTGATACAGTTTTTCTATAGAAAAAGTCTCAGATTTTGAGACAGTTTTTCTGAGATTCTAACAAAGTTTTTCTATAGAAAAAGTCTCAGATTCTGAAACAGTTTTTCTATAGAAAAAGTCGCAGATTCTAATACAGTTTTTCTATAGAAAAAGTCTCAGATTCTAAGACAGTTTTTCTTTAAAAAAAGTCTCAGATTCTTAGACAGTTTTTTTTTAGAAAAAGTCTCAGATTCTGAGACAGATTTCTATAGAAAAAGTCTCAGATTCTGACACAGTTTTTCTATAGAAAAAGTCTCAGATTCTGACACAGTTTTTCTATAGAAAAATTCTCAGATTCTGAGACAGTTTTTCTATAGAAAAAGTCTGAGATTCTGAGACAGTTTTTCTATAGAAAAAGTCTGAGATTCTGAGACAGTTTTTCTATAGAAAAAGTCTCAGATTCTGAGACAGTTTCTCTGTAGAAAAAGTCTCAGATTCTGAGACAGTTTTTCTATAGAAAAATTCTCAGATTCTGAGACAGTTTTTCTATAGAAAAAGTCTCAGATTCTGAGACAGTTTTTTTATAGAAAGAGTCTCAGATTCTGAGACAGTTTTTTTATAGAAAAAGTCTCAGATTCTGAGACAGTTTTTCTATAGAAAAAGTCTTAGATTCTGAGACAGTTTTTCTATAGAAAAAGTCTCAGATTCTGAGACAGTTTTTCTATAGAAAAAGTCTCAGATTCTGAGACAGTTTTTCTATAGAAAAAGTCTCAGATTCTGAGACAGTTTTTCTATAGAAAAAGTCTCAGATTCTGAGACAGTTTTTCTATAGAAAAAGTCTCAGATTCTGAGACAGTTTTTCTATAGAAAAAGTCTCAGATTCTGAGACAGTTTTTCTATAGAAAAAGTCTCAGATTCTGAGACAGTTTTTCTATAGAAAAAGTCTCAGATTCTGAGACAGTTTTTCTATAGAAAAAGTCTCAGATTCTGAGACAGTTTTTCTATAGAAAAAGTCTCAGATTCTGAGACAGTTTTTCTATAGAAAAAGTCTCAGATTCTGAGACAGTTTTTCTATAGAAAAAGTCTCAGATTCTGAGACAGTTTTTCTATAGAAAAAGTCTCAGATTCTGAGACAGTTTTTCTATAGAAAAAGTCTCAGATTCTGAGACAGTTTTTCTATAGAAAAAGTCTCAGATTCTGAGACAGTTTTTCTATAGAAAAAGTCTCAGATTCTGAGACAGTTTTTCTATAGAAAAAGTCTCAGATTCTGAGACAGTTTTTCTATAGAAAAAGTCTCAGATTCTGAGACAGTTTTTCTATAGAAAAAGTCTCAGATTCTGAGACAGTTTTTCTATAGAAAAAGTCTCAGATTCTGAGACAGTTTTTCTATAGAAAAAGTCTCAGATTCTGAGACAGTTTTTCTATAGAAAAAGTCTCAGATTCTGAGACAGTTTTTCTATAGAAAAAGTCTCAGATTCTGAGACAGTTTTTCTATAGAAAAAGTCTCAGATTCTGAGACAGTTTTTCTATAGAAAAAGTCTCAGATTCTGAGACAGTTTTTCTATAGAAAAAGTCTCAGATTCTGAGACAGTTTTTCTATAGAAAAAGTCTCAGATTCTGAGACAGTTTTTCTATAGAAAAAGTCTCAGATTCTGAGACAGTTTTTCTATAGAAAAAGTCTCAGATTCTGAGACAGTTTTTCTATAGAAAAAGTCTCAGATTCTGAGACAGTTTTTCTATAGAAAAAGTCTCAGATTCTGAGACAGTTTTTCTATAGAAAAAGTCTCAGATTCTGAGACAGTTTTTCTATAGAAAAAGTCTCAGATTCTGAGACAGTTTTTCTATAGAAAAAGTCTCAGATTCTGAGACAGTTTTTCTATAGAAAAAGTCTCAGATTCTGAGACAGTTTTTCTATAGAAAAAGTCTCAGATTCTGAGACAGTTTTTCTATAGAAAAAGTCTCAGATTCTGAGACAGTTTTTCTATAGAAAAAGTCTCAGATTCTGAGACAGTTTTTCTATAGAAAAAGTCTCAGATTCTGAGACAGTTTTTCTATAGAAAAAGTCTCAGATTCTGAGACAGTTTTTCTATAGAAAAAGTCTCAGATTCTGAGACAGTTTTTCTATAGAAAAAGTCTCAGATTCTGAGACAGTTTTTCTATAGAAAAAGTCTCAGATTCTGAGACAGTTTTTCTATAGAAAAAGTCTCAGATTCTGAGACAGTTTTTCTATAGAAAAAGTCTCAGATTCTGAGACAGTTTTTCTATAGAAAAAGTCTCAGATTCTGAGACAGTTTTTCTATAGAAAAAGTCTCAGATTCTGAGACAGTTTTTCTATAGAAAAAGTCTCAGATTCTGAGACAGTTTTTCTATAGAAAAAGTCTCAGATTCTGAGACAGTTTTTCTATAGAAAAAGTCTCAGATTCTGAGACAGTTTTTCTATAGAAAAAGTCTCAGATTCTGAGACAGTTTTTCTATAGAAAAAGTCTCAGATTCTGAGACAGTTTTTCTATAGAAAAAGTCTCAGATTCTGAGACAGTTTTTCTATAGAAAAAGTCTCAGATTCTGAGACAGTTTTTCTATAGAAAAAGTCTCAGATTCTGAGACAGTTTTTCTATAGAAAAAGTCTCAGATTCTGAGACAGTTTTTCTATAGAAAAAGTCTCAGATTCTGAGACAGTTTTTCTATAGAAAAAGTCTCAGATTCTGAGACAGTTTTTCTATGGAAAAAGTCTCAGATTCTGAGACAGTTTTTCTATAGAAAAAGTCTCAGATTCTGAGACAGTTTTTCTATAGAAAAAGTCTCAGATTCTGAGACAGTTTTTCTATAGAAAAAGTCTCAGATTCTGAGACAGTTTTTCTATAGAAAAAGTCTCAGATTCTGAGACAGTTTTTCTATAGAAAAAGTCTCAGATTCTGAGACAGTTTTTCTATAGAAAAAGTCTCAGATTCTGAGACAGTTTTTCTATAGAAAAAGTCTCAGATTCTGAGACAGTTTTTCTATAGAAAAAGTCTCAGATTCTGAGACAGTTTTTCTATAGAAAAAGTCTCAGATTCTGAGACAGTTTTTCTATAGAAAAAGTCTCAGATTCTGAGACAGTTTTTCTATAGAAAAATTCTCAGATTCTGAGACAGTTTTTCTATAGAAAAAGTCTCAGATTCTGAGACAGTGTTTTTATAAAAAAAAAGTCTCAGATTCTGAGTCATCTTTTCTATTGAAAAACATTTATTTTTCTTTTAAAAATGGCTCAGATTCTAAGACATTTTGTCGAATCCGAGATTTTAGTTCGAAAACTTGCCAGAATACATGGACTTATCATTTCCTTAATCCTTATAATTACCATAAATTTTTGTAAACAAATTCAAACTCACTAACGTTTTGCATCTTCATCCCTCCTTTTCTCTTTTTCTCACTTTTTAATTTCTTCCTTTACTCATAGAAAATTCAATTCATTCTTCCACATTATATACAGGATGATATTTTGGCTTAACCCCATGTTATCCACTTTTGAATCTCTGAAAAACAAATTGTTCATTTAACTTAAATCGATCTTTCTAATATTAAAAAAAACTTACTGCTTTATTTGTTGATTTCTCCGTGTTTGTGCTGTCCTGCTATGACCAGTAAATGCGCGAATAACACTTTCCTATTTTTTGAACATATCTTTTTTATTTAAACTAATTTAGCAATGTGAAATTTTTAGTTTTTTACATAATTTTTTAATAATTTTAATGAAAGAAATTTTAATATTTTTCTTGACGTTAATCGTAAAAACCAATTTTATTTACATACGACTAATTAACGATCGTGATATCCAATTTCTGTTTTTTAAATGGTTACTTGTACTAGTAGTTGCAGGAACAGTTTTATTATTTTAATATGATGTTAATATAACCAATACATGGTTACTAAGACAGTTTTACGATTATATTGATATTTTTTCACTCATTAGTATAGTTTTTCTTCCTTTACTGTAGAAAATGAGTAAGAAGAAATAAATTACGTATTTAATAATATAAATTTGATAATTACAACTCAATCCCAACTACTCCGTTTTCTGTGTGTATGCCCCATCTCCACTCTTTAAGTGGGCTCCCATACAAATTACAGTTGGAACAAATTTTATAAAAATTTAATTTTGAATGGAAGCCCACTTAGGGAGTTGAGATAGGGCGTAGTTATGTTTTGAAAAAATGTTTGAGGGTAAAAATAAATGGGGGTTGGTCTCACTTATGACCTCTCTAGGACGCACTATTGGACCGTTTAAAGCTGATTAAATAAAACAAATTAAAAAAAAAATGCCTTAAGAGTTAAAGATAGAGGGTAGGTGTATTCAGAGAAAATGTTTAGACTGAAAAAACTTTGTGGGTCAGTCATACATTTGACTGCTCTAGGGACACTCTTAGGGCAGTTAGATCGGTTGGAGCAAATTTTAAAAATGTCATTTTGGTTCCCAAACAAAATTAAATTTTTTTAAAGATTACTAGAGCACTGTAAAGATTTTTTTTTAACCAAAAAATTGGAATTTGGACCATTATTGAAGAAGTTATGAGTAAAAGAAGTTTGAGTAAAGAAACAAACTACCAATTTTTAATAATTCAATAGAGGTATTCAGAGTCTTGTTACCAGCCCTGGCAATGTAGCAAAAGAGTACTTCTTTCAAAAAATACATGTATTTTGAAAAGTAATTTTAAAAAGTGCTCTTTTACCACCAGTGCCAGGTCTGGCAAGCAAGACTCTGAATACCACTATAATCTTTTGAACATCAAATCAAACCAATCTGAAAATTTTCCATGAAAAAGTTTTCGAAGGGACTTAAAACTGTAATCAAATTGGAAGAACTAAAAAAAAATTTTTTCAAAGTGTCCGATTTAACATGGAATATATATTATTTATCAGAGATATATATGGGGCATTCCATGTGAAATCGGACACTTTGAAAAACTTTTTTTTTAGATTTTCCCAATTTGTTTACAGTTTTTAGTTCTCTTCGATAACTCCTTCGTGGTAAATTTTCAGATTTTTTTGATGACCCGTTCAAAAGATATCGAATTTTTAAAAATTGGTAGTTTGTTCCTTTACTCAAACTTCGTTTAATCATAACTTCTTCAATAATGGTCCAAATTTCAAATTTTTTTTTTTCAATTTTTTTTTTTTTTAAGTACTTTCTAAAAAAAAATCCCAAAAAATTCTTAAAAGCGCTCTAGTATGCAATTTTTAAATTTTAAAATTTAAATCTCATTTTTGAAAATGTTTGTACTCTTCGATTTTTTTGAAATTTTTTTGTGTAAAACTTCTATCAATTCTACAAATTTTTTGCCCAGGAAGATCGTGGGATAACGATTATAACTATTTTTTTAAATTTTTTTAAAAAATTTTATTGTAATTTTCCAATCTTAAAATAATTTCTACTGCTCCAATGGTGCGTCATAGAGGGGTCCTTTATAAGACCGACCCCCATTAATTTTTACGTCTTAACATTTCTTTGGAACAAACTAATACCCTATCTCAAATTTCTAAGGGGGCTCCCACACAAAACGACATTTTTTAAAATTTGTTCCAACCGCTCTAACTGCCCTAATAGTGCCCTTAGAGCAACAAAATGTATGACCGCCCCACAATATTTTTTTAGTCCAAACATTTTCTCTAAACACACCTACCCTTTATCTTTAAATGTTAAGGCGGACCCCATACAATTTTTTTATTTTTTGTAAATTTGTTTTATTTAATCAGCTTCTACCGGTCCAATGGTGCGTCCGAGAGGGGTCATTAATGAGACCGACCCCCATTTATTTTTACCCTACAACATTTTTTCAAAACATACCTACGCCCTATCTCCACTCCCTAATAGGCTCCCATACAAAATTACATTTTTATAGAATTTGCTCCAACTGTTATTTGTATGGGAGCCTACTTAGAGAGTGGAGATAGGGCGTAGGTATGTTTTGAAAAAATGTTGTAGGGTAAAAATAAATGGGGGTCGGTCTCACTAATGACCCCTCTCGGACGCACCATTGGACCGGTAGAAGCTGATTAAATAAAACAAATTTACAAAAAATAAAAAAAATTGTATGGGGACCGCCTTAACAGTTAAAGATAGAGGGTAGGTGTGTTTAGAGAAAATGTTTGGACTAAAAAAATATTGTGGGTCGGTCATACATTTTGTTGCTCTAAGGGCACTATTAGGGCAGTTAGAGCGGTTGGAACAAATTTTAAAAAATGTCGTTTTGTGTGGGAGCCCCCTTAGAAATTGGAGATAGGGTATTAGTTTGTTCCAAAGAAATGTTAAGACGTAAAAATTAATGGGGGTCGGTCTTATAAAGAACCCCTCTATGACGCACCATTGGAGCAGTAGAAACGACTTTAAGATTGGAAAATTACAATAAAATTTTTTAAAAAAATTTTAAAAAATAGTAACAATCGTTATCCCACGATCTTCCTGGGCAAAAAATTTGTAGAATTGATAGAAGTTTTACACAAAAAAATTTCAAAAAAATCGAAGAGTACAAACATTTTCAAAAATGAGATTTAAATTTTAAAACTACACAGAAAAAAATATCGTAAAATCAAAAGTAACCAAACAAATTGTTAACAACGAAATACTAGTTCAACAACGTTTTTAATTGTATCAACAATGTATATTGTTAATGTGACAAAAATTAATTTTTATTTTATAAATAACACAGACACTTTATAAACTCATTTAATCAAGCAAACATATATGTGAGGATAGCACGGTGGTAGTGTGCCAGACTCGAATCATGAAGGTTGCGGGTTCGCTGCCAGTTGGCGGAACAATTGTTTTTTTTTTTTTTTTTTAATTTGTGATTATTTTTTTGTTATTCTATTTTAAATTTTTTAAACATGTGTGAAGCCACAATATTATTTAGTTTTAAATATAATGCCACATTTTTTATTATTGTAAAAACAGCAAAGAGTACTGATTCTACAGACACTTTATGTACACATTTAGGCAGCAATAAATATATATCAGGAATAGCACGGTGGTAGTGTGCTAGACTTGTAGCACGAAAGTTGCGGGTTCGATGCCAAGTGCCGGCGGATGATTTTTTTTTTAGATATATTTTTTTTTTCTTATTTTAGATTTTATTATCATTCTTTTTTTAGTTTTTTTTTATATATGCTGTTTAGTCAAGTACAAATATATATGGGGATAGCACGGTGGTAGTGTACCTGACGCGTAGCATTAACGTTGCGGGTTCGATGCTAGTTGTCGGTGGATGATTTTTTTTTTTTTTTTTATATTTGTTTTTTTTTTTAGTTTATTTATTTCTATTTTTAGATTATTCTATTTTTAGATTTATTTTTTTAAAAAAGTTACAAAAGTCATTGTTGTATTGACAATATCCAATGTAGGCTCACTTTCAATTAAATGTTTAATTGTATTAACAATGAAATTAATTGAATTGACAACTTTTTTTTTTCTGTGTAAAAAATCGCATACTAGAGCGCTTTTAAGAATTTTTTGGGATTTTTTTTTAGAAAGTACGTAAAAAAACAAAAATTTTGAAAAAAAAAAATTTGAAATTTGGACCATTATTGAAGAAGTTATGATTAAAAGAAGTTTGAGTATAGGAACAAACTACCAATTTTTAAAAATTCGATATCTTTTGAACGGGTCATCAAAAAAATCTGAAAATTTACCACGAAGGAGTTTTCGAAGGGTACTAAAAACTGTAAGCAAATTGGGAAAATCTAAAAAAAAAAGTTTTTCAAAGTGTCCGGTTTCACATGGAATGCCCCATATATTATTTATCAGAGATCAATTCTAAGACATTCTAACGAAGTCCGTTTGTCAGTCCGTCGAAATGGCCATCACGGCCAAACTATTAAACAGATATGTCTGAAACTTAACATATTTACTTGTATTTATCCCGAGAAGTTTGGTATTTCATTTGATCAAAATCGGTGCAGCGGCTTAAAAGTTGAAAAACTAAAATTTAAGGACTCCTCGAAAATTTTGGTGCATTCCTTAAAACCTTAAAATACGAAATGCATTTATTGGGCTGCTGGTTGACAAATGTGAACAAAATTGAATACTGAATGGTATTTAAACAAGTACAAACCAATTTGTTTACAAAAAAAAAGTTCGTGGATTTTATTTTGCTCTTTTTGAAATTATGGTAAATAGGGTATCAAAACATTCGAAAAGACCGAATTTATTTGTTTTATTTAATTTACCTGTCAACAATATTTTTTTTTTTTTTAATATTTTGAGAGATCTTATCTTTCCATGCAAAAATCGAGAGAGAGCTTTGCCATGGTACATATGAGTGTAATTGATACCCTCCTCTGCTTTTAATATAAATACATATAATTCTCATATTGAAAAAAAAAATATCAGTTAATTAATTGCACTTTTAATAGAAGGTAAGAACGAACGAACAATCAAAAAATATTTACATAACGAAAAAAAATAATGCAGTTTTTAAAATATTTTTTTATGTATTCAGAATGATTTTTAGTCAGAGACTAGAAGATTTTCAAAAAATTGTTTTTAAAATTATTAATAAAATTTAATAAAAATTAGGAAATTGTTTTGAATTTATTTTTCATATAAAGATGGCTAAACCAATTTTATACTACACCCCCCGCAGTTCACCATGCCGTTCTGTTTTATTAACAGCCGCTGCTTTGGGA
This sequence comes from Pegoplata infirma, assembly GCA_963921195.1. NCBI lineage: Eukaryota > Metazoa > Arthropoda > Insecta > Diptera > Anthomyiidae > Pegoplata > Pegoplata infirma. The sequence goes on along the minus strand of OY992538.1, from coordinate 80,345,244 downwards.
GTTGATTTAGATTTGAGGTAAGTTTTTTTTTTTTAGATTATATTTGAATACTTAAGTTTTTGTATTTCATTTATTCTTATCATGTTTTTAGAACTATGAATTTGTTAGAAGGTGATCATATCACACCTGAATTTCTTAAACTAAATCCACTACATACCATACCGGTATTGGACGATAATGGAGTTGTTATTACTGATTCTCATGTTATATGCTCGTATTTAGCCGATAAATATGCTGTTGATGACACCTTCTACCCCAAGGATAAAATTAAACGTATGGAAGTTGATGCTCGTCTTTACTTTGACTGTGGTCATTTATTTGCTAGAGCCCGTTTAATGGATGAACCTGTTTTGTACTTTGGTTACGATAGTATTGCTGAAGAAAAAGTGATTTATATGCAAAAATCCTATGATGGTCTGGAAAAATGTTTAACATCCTCTGATTACTTATGTGGTGACAATTTAACTATTGCTGATTTATGTTGTGTAGCATCCGTTTCCGCAGCTATGTTATTTGCTCCTATAGATGAGCAGAAATTTCCCAACGTAAAAGCTTGGGTCGATCGTTTAACTCAGTTGCCTTATTACAAGAAAAATAATCAAGAAGGAGCGGAAATTTTGTATAAATGTGTTCAAGAGAAATTGGTGGAAAATAAAAAAGCTAAAAGTGTCTAAAATTATTTAAAAATAAATACTGTATCACTTGTTCCATTTTAAAGCGCCAAAAAAAAATGTTTTCTATTTTTTATACCCTCCAACTACAGTATGGGAGTACACTCACTCTGTCATTCCGTGTGTAACGCATAGAAATATCTGTCGGGGACCCCATAAAGTATATATATTACACAGGTTGGCAAAAGTTGAACTTTTTCAATTTGGCTGACCTTTGACAACTGATATATATGGATTTTAGTATGCTAATTCCGAATCTGTTATTCAATTTTTTCCATCATCTCGCGTTCGCGAGCAAATCGCTGTTAAAGTGTCGAAAAAGTGCGTTTTTTACTAACTTTGCTTGGCTATAATTTCCAAAACTAATTTTAGAGCCTCAGTTTTAAACACGAACTTAACTATATTGGATGCGAGGATTCCAAAACTGGTATTAGCTTTTTTCTGACAGCTTCAGTTTTCGAGTTATTAAAAAGGGCATAAATATTCAGACAAAATTAAAGAGGGCATAAATTCAAAAATTGTATTTTAGCGATATCTCCAAAACTATAGATGACTCAACAAAAGTAAGAGCATTTTTGGAATCAGCATATCCAACATACTCAAAATCGTCATTCGCTTTTTGGATGTAGGACAAGGGTTGGAAAATATGGACTCACAAAGATGCCAAAAATAGCCAGAAATTCAATTTTTCTTCTGCATTTTTTTCAACTTGAACCCTTATAACAAATATAATTAGAGCCCGTGCTCGATCTGTACTTACAGAAAAAATCAAATAAAATTACTGACAAAATATGTTGCCATTAGGCACGTCTCCGAAACAGAAAATGGAAATTCCTTCATTTGTGTCTGCAATTCCAGATCATGTTGGTAACCCTTGCGGAAATAATGTAAGAGACAAAAAAGTTGAAAGAAAGTATGAAGTGAGGTTGAGATTGCTAGAAATAGAATTGTAGTGTTGGAAACTGTCAAAATTTATTCTGTAGAAACTATAAATATTCACATATGTATATAAAAAACAGTTTTCATTAACAAGACAAACCGACATTTAAAATCCTACTGATGATAACACTAACTGGGGTGTTTGAATATACCAGAAATGTCTATAATTTTTAGAAATTCAATTTTTCTTCTGCATTTTTTTCAACTTGAACCCTTATAACAAATATAATTAGAGCCCGTGCTCGATCTGTACTTACAGAAAAACTCAAATAAAATTACTGACAAAATATGTCGCCATTTGGCACGTCTCCGAAACAGAAAATGCAAATTCCTTCATTTGTGTCTGCAATTCCAGATCATGTTGGTAACCCTTGCGAAATAATGTAAGAGACAAAAAAGTTGAAAGAAAGTATGAAGTGAGGTTGAGATTGTTAGAAATAGAATTGTAGTGTTGGAAACTGTCAAAATTTATTCTGTAGAAACTATAAATATTCACATATGTATATAAAAAACAGTTTTCATTAACAATACAAACCGACATTTAAAATCCTACTGATGATAACACTAACTGGGGTGTTGAAACAGGTATGGGAAATACCAGAAATGTCTATAACTTTTAGAAATTCAATTTTTCTTCTGCATTTTTTTCGACTTGAACCCTTATAACAAATATAATTAGAGCCCGTGCTCGATCTGTACTTACAGAAAAAATCAAATAGCCTAATTTCAATGATTCCTTAGGCTATATCTCAAAAACTTGAGCTGACCCAAAAAAACGATAGCCAGATTTGAAATCCGCGTACCCCAATTACCCAAAATTAGCTATCAGAACCCAGGCAAAAAAAAAGTGTTGCCTTGTGTTATTGATCTATGATCGATTCTAATACATTTCTAGAATGTCCGGCCGTCCATCAGTCTGTTTAAGACACGAATCAGCCCAAAATAAAAGAGCTATCCTCCTAAAGAAAAAAATTACTTACGCACTGTGAGCCTCAGCGATGTTTAGGTTCAACTTTAGTGTCGACGAAAAGTGTAAACGCAGTTCGATTTCTACTTGATTAAATTTTACAAAACTGTTAACAGCGAAATCGTAGCTGCTCGCATTCGCGAGATATCGCGAAATTAGTTTTTTTGTATTTTCTAAAATTTTGACAGTGAAGTTTTTTAAATATTTTCAAAAACTGAGTATGCAGTTTTAATTGTATTTATTTACAGGTCACAAACCAGTTAACATCGAAATCATATCTTCTCAATTTTGCGAGAAATCGCAAAGTTAAAAAAAAATAAAAAATTGGAAAAAATTTTATATTTCGCGTAAATTAGCAGTCAAGATATTGATTTGAGCAGTTTTTACCACCTTTAACCACATAAAATTTAAACTGCATACAATATATTAGTCGTTTCTTGATTTCTCTCCTTTATTTTAGACATTTAAGAAAAAATAAATTAATTAATATAAAAGCTTGAACAGTAATTTTGCAATTTTTCGGGAAATTGATCATCTATAATTTTTCTGATTGCAGTTTTGTTAACTTTAATAACCTCGAATTCAAACTGCATACCACATTTTTGTCGTTAATTGAACTAAATGTTTTTACAGACCAAAAATAACACAAAGTAATGAAAAAATAGTAGTTTAGCGAGTTTTTTTTAGCGATATCTCGAAGAATTGCGCAGTTAGAATTTAAATGTTAACAGCCGTATCACCTTTAATCAATAGCAAATCAAACTGCATTTCGTGTTTTTCAACAATTTTAAATTTTCTTATTCAAAACAAGAAATACCCCCGAAAAGCTGTTTTTCGCTATTTCTCGTGAAAGTGAGCAGCTATAATTTTTTTGTGGGCAGTTTTAATTTCTTCCAACATGTTCAAATCAAACTGTATACCACTTTTTTTTTATTATTTCTAAAGAACCGATTTTAAAATATAAATAAATAATAAAAAAAAGTTATATAATTACGCGATATCTCGCGAAATTTTACACCTACAATTTTGATGTCAGCAGCTGTGTGACCTTGTGTGTGTGTCAAAAATTTAAAAAAAATACAAAAACACTAATATCGCGTTATCTTGCGAATGCGAGAAGCTACGATTTCGCTGTTAACAGTTTTGTGACATTTAATCTTGTAGAAATCGAACTGCGCTTACACTTTTCGTCGACACTAAAGTTCAACCTGAACATCGCTGAGGCTCACCGTGTACGACATTCGTATTTTGAGGTAGCGATTTGTTAATTTTTTTTTTTTTCATGCTTGCTTGTGTAATTCACATTTTGTTTATTATTTGAAGTATTAACAAAAAGAGTTTGATCTTGTATAACAAGTAATACATTTTATGTATGTGTTAGAGAGAAAATAATATTTTAATCAAAATAAAGCCTTTGGCGTGTTTTCCCATAGTCTGGAACAAACGTCCATCACAAAGTCTTTGTTGTAATTTAACTTTAAAAACTAATAAAATTTATTACTCGACTATAATAAAAAATATACATAATGAGAATTTTGTGTGTATTCACATGCTATTCTATAAATAAACCAATAAAAAATACGAAATTAACTACTACTAATTTTTAGGAAAAATTTCCTCATCAGAAATGTTTTTTTTAACTAAAAAATGGGAATTTTTTTTCCCATTTTCTAGTTCAAATTGGTCCTTATTTTTAAGAAAAATATGGACTAAAAAGTAGGAATACGGAATTTTTTCCTGTTTCTTAATTTTTTTTTGTATTTTAAGTTCACTTTGAATTCAGTTGGTAACCGAATTTTGATTTGGAGTAAAATGCCTCTCGAATAAGGTACTAAAAACTAAAATCGGTTGAAAATCAGCCAAGTTATTGAAACTTTCCCAGGCATCTAACGTGTGGCAGACCACTTGATTAAGGAATGCAATCCGATTTATGAAATTCATTGAAATTTTCTACTGTAATACCATTTTTTTTTTTCCTAAAGTTTAAATGTAATTTGATTACAAGTATTTTTCATATTGTGTTTTGCTAACATGTTTCAAATTAATGCTAAGAATTCCTGCATTTTTTCAACATTCGTTCACTCAGAAAATTATGTAAGTTACTACATGTTAGTTATTTGTATATTTTACAGTAGTTAGTTGTTTTCAACTACAAAGTCAGTTGTTTTTGTATGAAAAATATCAAACAACTATTTCTGTTAGTTATTTTAAGTCGTTTTTTTGAACAACTAACAAAAAAGTACTGTGATGTAGTAACAGTTATTTAAAGTAGTTAATTTTATTTTTTTTATCTCTGAAAATTTTTCAAAGTTTCCAAAAAAATTTTTTTTTTCGTTTTTTTTATTTTTCACAACTTTTTTTTTTAAAAAAAACTTGGAAAAAATTTGGTCTTAAATTTTTTTTTTTTGAAAAATGTTTTGAAAAAAAAAATTATGTATTGATTACTAGCTGACCCGGTCCGCGTTGCTGGCCCAAATATAAGATCACTGTTATATTTAGTTTCGCTTTACATTGCTGCAAAATATGTCATGAATTTCTTGGCTTTGAAAAATGTGTGGCCGTGGTTTTAAAGGCGCGATAAGGCAGATCAATCATTTTCAAATTATATTTCAGGAACAAAAAAAAAGATTACTATGTGTTCAACTTTGCATACTCCACAAATTTAAAACTTCTTTAGTATCATTACGAACAACACAAAAATAAATTACGCATATCCTTCGTTATTGTCTTGTCCGGGTAACTTTTCTCATTTATCTTTACTGAAAAACCCAATTAAAACTATTTCACCGCTCAACAGTCATTTTCCGGTTTGAATTCTGGTGATCAATTTTAGTAGACTTTGATCTCCTGATTCCAAATCTGTACTCCAAATTTTTCTATCACGTCCAGATTTTTTGTTATTCACTGTTAAAAATGCGAAAAATTACGATTTTTGCATTATTTGAAAGCCTTCACAGCAGCCATTGAGTGGAATACAAATCTGGTATAAAGCGCAAAAGTATAATTTGTCTTTGGTCTCCAACATAGAAAACATTTTTTTTCTAATTATTGCGTTTGTTTGGGTTACAATTGCGTTTTAAAATGACTCTGTTAAAATTATCATTTTTGTAAAAAAGATAAGGTAGATAGTAGAGTTGTCAGTCGATTAAGAATAATTCGATTAATCGATCAAACAAAACCCAACTCTTGTTCGAATAATTCAAAAATGACGATTTTCGAATAACGAATAAATCGATTAATTAATGTCGATTAATCGAACAATTTTTTTTAATTAAAAAATTAAATAAATGCTTAGAATTTGATTTATTCTCATAAATTTTTAAAGATTTTATACAAAATGTAGGAAAGTTACAATATGTGCTGGATAGCACATCCATTATAGAATTAGAGGGAGTTATCAAGTTTTTATTAAATAATTTAGAAAAAATTAATAATTCTTTTGCATCAGACTTACTAAAACGTATTAAAATAAGAATTAATGAGAGACGTATAAAAGTGTTAAATACATTAATAATTTTTCTATATTCTGGAAATTTTTCGAGCAATGAAAGTTTCTTAAAATATTCTCCAAAAAGCGAAACAAAAGAATATGCAAATGAATTATACTCCAGATTATTTTATGTTGAAAGGAATCACAATAATTCAGATAAAAGTATTAAAATAGAGGAAGTTATTAGTAATGAAAATAATAATCTTTTATGCGAGTTAAATAATTCAATTCAAAGTATTACAAATTCAGAAAATAACAAGTAGAAAAGTTAAATTCGACTTGGCCGAATCTATGAATACCCTCCACAATGCCCTTTTTAAGTGATAGTAAATTTTCTAACGTGAAAAAAATAAAATTTTGGGTTAGAAATATTTTATTTTCTGTAAAAAAACTTTTTTTTATTAATTTTTGAAAAAAATAATAATTTACTAATTTATTTTTGAGTGTAAAATTTTTTTGAGTGTAAAATTTTTGAGTGTTTTTTTTTTTTTGTTTTAGTGTAAAAATATTTTTGTGTGACAAAAATATGTTGTAAAATATTTTTCTGACTTACAAATGTTTTGTAAACGTGTTTAACGGTTTTCAACACGTGAATTTAAGGTGAAACTAATCTGAAATTTACGGTTTTGCTAATAACTTTTGAACCACTGAACCGATTTGGCTGAAATTTAAAACGAACCGGACCAGAGGAACGGAAAATATATATGCCACACTTCAGCACCCTCAGAATTGCCGTTCGAAAGTTACCGTGTGTTTTATCTCGAAAATTCCAGAAAAACCCTTGCCGAAATTCACTCATTTGCTTATAACTTTTGAACCACTGGACCGATTTCGCTGGATTGCAATACCAACCTGACCAGGTAAATGTCCAACATATATGCCAAACTTCAGGAGCCTCCGTAAAGTCTTTCAAAAGTTAGCGTGTTTTCAACAGACAGACGGACAGACGGACGGACGGACGGACGGACATCGCTAGATCGTCTTAAAATCGATCGAGGATCATGAATATATATACTTTATGGGGTCCTAGACCAATATTTCGAGGTGTTACAAACGGAATGACAAACTTATATATACCCTCTATCACTAGAGTGGAGGGTATAAAAAGAACTTCAGCGATACATCAGACGATATGGTATATTTGGGAAAATCTGAAAAATAGCAGAAAAATTAGATAAACTTTTGTATGCTCTTCTTACTATATCACCTACTTCAACAATTAGCGAAAGAGTGTTTTCAAAATCTAATTTAATAAAAGCAAAAATCGTTGGAAAGCAAAAAAATTTAGTCAACTTTTATTTTTAAAAGATTATTTCTTAAGAACAACTTAAATTGTCTTATTTGATAAAAATTAAAAACATTTATGATATATTTTGTCTGAATACTTCAAATAATAATTTGTATTTCAATTATTTCTCAACAAGTATTTAAATCGACATCCATTAATTAAAAGTGATCTCAGTTATTCAATTTTTAAGTTTTTTTAAACAATTATTTGAATTATTCGAACAAAGTTGAAAGTCGAATAATTGACAACTCTAGTAGATAGATACCTTAGTTTTTTTTTATATTTTTCAAAGAAAATCTAATAAAATAAATATTTTACAAATTTAAGTTTTCTGTGTTATTTTTCGTACAAACCGGAAAATATCTTTAATGGGTTTAAAAGTCTATAAGAAAAAATTAACTTTTGCCTAAATTCTGAGCTCATCACAGTAAAGATTGATCACCTGGTTTTTGTTTTAGAGCCTTTTAAAAATGGTGCTTTTCGAATTTTTTTCACAGTGTTTTTTTAAAATACATGTTTGGCCAATAATAGTGCAACAACTTCAAATTTTTTTGATCATATATTTGAGATCATAGTTCAATTCTACTCTAACGCTTTATACCAGATTTTTATTCCACCCAGTGGCTGCTGTGCAGGCTTTCAAAAAATGCAAAAATCGCGTTTTTTCGCATTTCCAACCGCGAATAATTAAAATTCTAGAGTGATGGAAAAATTTGGAGCACAGATTTGGAATCAGCGAGTCAAAATCTTTAAAAATTTTGTATCAAACTTCAAACCGGAGTCAAAAACCTTCGATTTGTTGAGCGGTGTTATTAACATAAAAAAATCGGACCGGTCATTAGTAGTCGACTTTAAGCGATTTAACATATTTAGACAAAATCTGGTGGTAAGTTAAACTTGTACATAACAATACCCAAGGATTTGAAATCATTTGTACCAAGTTTAAGCGGAATCTATAAAATAGATTTTTCTTTCAGCTATAACTTAAATTGGATTCTACGATCATTTAAATAAAAAATTAGCCAAATCGGTGCAGCCGTTTTCCGATTTTGGATAAATCAAAAAAAGTGCGCGTAAAAGTGGACGGTCAATTTTTCTTTACGTAAAAGCCAAAGTTGGACTATGAAGAATATTAAAAAAAAAAAAATTGTCCAAATCGGTCCAGCCGTTATTAACTGATGCGGTTACCAACGAATGACAATTGATTTTTATTTATAAAGAAAAAGAAGATTATTCTATATATTATTTTTCGATGGAGCAAATTTTAAATAAATCGAAAAAAGAATGGCTGGACAACTTTTCTTACCGTAAGAACCTTATTTTGAAATTAACCAACTCGGTCCATACATTCAAAGGTGGGCATAGAAAAGGAAAGTATTTCTTTCCGAAAAACCTTAGTTGGACTATGACGAACATTAAGAACAAAATTACACAAATTGATCCAGCCATTCCATGATTTAATATATATATCGGTGAGTGTTAAAGTAGGCGCGGACAATTGTTCCTTCCTTAAAAATCTTTTGCGAACTATAACCAAATCGGTCTAGCCGTTATAGTTCTTTCGATACATAGAAAAAATTGGGCGTTGGAAATTTTACTATCCGTAAAAACCTTAGTTGAATTATGACCAACATTTTAAACAAAAATTAGCAAAAGTGGGCGTGTTCAATTTATTTTTTCGTAAAAACCAAAGTTGGAATATGACAAAAATTCATTTAAAAAAAATTTAGTCAAATCGGTCCAGCCATTCTAAGATTTTAGATAAATTGAAAAAGTGGGCGTAAAAGTGGGCGTGGTCGATTTTTCTTTCAGTAAAAACTTAAATTATGTTACTAAGAACATTAAAGTAAAAAATTAGCCAAATCGGTGCAGCCGTTTTCCGATTTTAGATAAATCAAAAAAGTGGGCGTAAAAGTGGGCGTGGTCAATTTTTCTTTACGTAAAAACCTAAGTTGGACTGTGACGAACATTTTAAAAAAAGATTTGTCCAAATCGGTCCAGCCGTTCTCAACTGATGCGGTTACCAACGAACGACAATTGATTTTTATTTATATAGATTTTATTTTTACTACATTTTAGTTGTTTTGACTACAAATGTAAGTACTTTTTACTACATAAGTCAGTTGTTTTTTGTCAGTTGAAATAACTCACATTGTTAGTTGATTTAACTGAAAAAGTAGTTGACCCCAAAACAACTTACAAAGTAATTATTTTAACTGACATTTTCAGTTGATTTTACTAACATAATTTTTTGAGTGTTTGAAATCTCCATTTTTATTTTTTTTAATTTAGAAAAACCAAGAAAATATTTCACTGGAATATGAAGAAGACGTGAGACATATTTCTACATCCAAATAAATACATCTAAAGGTACCTACAGACGACGCAATATTATGCACAATATTTTTGACGTTTACCCACAAATGGCATACATAAAAATACTGTATAAAATAATGAAGTGAAAAAAATACATGCAGATTGTGCATAATATTGAATCGTCTGTAGAGGCCTTAAGTGGAGTTGCGGTCAATATCTAATAGGGCTGTCAATACCGAAATACCGAATCCCGAAATCCCGGGATTTTTGTCATAAAATGAATCCCGAATCCCGGGATTTTTAAGCTCAAATCCCGAGATTTTTGAAATATTAAAAATGTTTGAGAATTTATTTTTAACTATACAACTTTGTTCCAATATTGTTACATTTACATAAACAAACTAAAACTAAAACAATTTTTTAATTTTCAACGTAGCTGGCCACTAATTTGGCTAACAAGGGAAGTCTCCCTGGTGTCACCCTCCGATCTTCATAAAATTTGGATATGTTGTTAAGAACGAAAATTAATTCGACACGTATTTTTTTTAAGCGGCCCAAACTCAGTTTTGGGCGGGGTCGATTTGTATGGCGGGAAATTTACCTTTTTCAGTTTTTACTATTTAAACAAAATTGGTATAGGCATGTTTGGTATCAGATTAAAGGTATTAAAAATACCTATCTGGTGGTGCTAACAACGGGCCAAAGATGTTAATATTTTTCGACTTCTTAACAAAAATGTCCTAAAATTTCGGTATTTTACTCAATATGACGAAAAGTTGTGCATGTTTGGACACGTTCTTTGCACACGTAGATAGGTTTTTCAAAGACCTTTCATTTGGTATGTTACATGACTAGGTTTCTTTGCATAATATAGGAGATTAACGAAAAAACAGAAAAATGGCCTTGTCTTCCCCCCTCCTTTTTACCCCCTAAATACGAATTTGGGCCGCTAAAAAAAATAGGTGTCCCTTTATTTTTTTCTGATCTACAAAATAAAACCAATTCCAAAAAGATCAGCGGGTGCCACTAGGGACACGTCCCTTGCTAGTGGGGATTTGAAAAATTGAGACATTTAAATAGCCTGGCAACTCTGCTCAAAAGCTTTTTTTCTCAATTTATTTCCAAAAACGATCCAATGCTCCACAAATCCCACTCTTATATTAAACGATCAGTTGTATATATTCGCTCCAACTAAAAGGTAAGATTTTTTGGAATATTTTTGTTTGTTTGCCGGTTGTTAAGTGCAAAAAAAATAATTTTAACACATTTTGACAATTATTTTTTGCGAACAACAAATTAAACAAAATATAAGTGATTTATTGTTATACAAAGATAATGAGCATTTGAAATGTGAAATCATATCAAAAATTAATAATTTTTCTTTATTTTTTGCAATAAAAGATTTCTATTAAAAGATGACCAAACCAGTTTTATATTATGCACCCCGCAGTCCACCTTGCCGTGCTGTATTGTTAACAGCCGCTGCTTTAGGAGTTGATTTAGATTTGAGGTAAGTTTCTTTTTATGGCCACATAAATTATCATAAATTATAATTTCTATTTTTTTTTTTCTTATCATTTTTTGTTTTTAATAGACCCATGAATTTAAAAGATGGTGATCATTTGACACCTGAATTTTTAAAATTAAATCCTCTTCATACCATTCCCGTTTTGGATGATAATGGTGTTGTTATCACCGACTCCCATATTATATGTTCCTATTTGGCTGATAAGTATGCTGTTGATGAGACTTTCTATCCCAAGGATAAACTAAAGCGTATGGAAGTAGATGCTCGTCTTTTTTTTGATTGTGGTCATTTATTCCCAAGAGTACGTATAATGGTAGAACCTGTCCTCTATTTCGGTTACGATAATATTGCCGATGATAAGGTGGTTTATATGCAAAAAGCCTACGATGGTTTGGAAAAATGTTTAACTTCTTCTAAATATTTATGTGGCGATAATTTAACCATTGCTGATTTATGTTGTATTGCATCTGTCTCTACAGCCATATTATTTGCTCCCATTGAGGAGGATAAATTTCCCAATCTCAAATCATGGGTTGATCGTTTAGCTGAGTTGCCGTATTATAAGAAAAATAATCAAGAGGGAGCTGAAATTTTGTATAAATTTGTTCAAGAAAAATTGATAGAAAATAAAAAAGCTAAAAGTGATTAAACTTTAAAAGTGATGTTGAAATTTGTCGTGTAAATGGTAAAAAATATGACTGGAAATAAAATCAAAAAGTTTAGTTTCGATGTAAACAAGTTTTGTTTGTTTTTTTGTTAATGATCATTACAAAAATAGAGTTGCCATCGAAAATTTCCCTTCAAAACGATATGTATTTTGATGTTTACATTCGTCAATCGTTTCGAACTAAAGCTCCTATGACACTAGATTTTTTTTATATTTTATTTTTTATTAATTGAAGGAATGAAACAGCAGAAGAAGAAATGAAAAAGAAACATAAAATAAACAAACAAATAGTGGTGATTACTTTCTTTTTAATAAAAACCCGCTGAACAAATTCAAAAAACCGCCAAAAACAAACAAAAAATCGCTTCATTTAATGAAAAACAGAAAAGTTGGCAACACTTAATATCATTAATGCATAAATGTCAAAAAAATATGTAAAATTTTTACATTTTTTTTGACATTCAGTCATTTGATAACCAAATTTATCGATAACACACGAATAAAATTTGACGTTTACTAATTTTTATTAGTATTATTATACTCTTCACACTTGTTCAGATTTCCTATGGTGATATATTTGCACTGTTCACATAAATTTCATCAATACAAAAAAAAATGTAGTGTCATAGGGGCTTAAACCAGGGGGCTAATCAACGAAAACGATAGACGATGCATAAACGACATCAAAATACATATCGTTTTGATGGAAAATTTTAAAGTTTTTCTTTATTAAATTATTAAAGAGTGTTGTCTAATCCAGAAACATTAAAAAAATTGGAAATATTTATGATTAGTTTAGGAGCAACAAGGCTCCGAAAATCGACGATAGTTAACTATCGTTTTACGTGATCACAGTCCAGATTATCGAAATTAAGATTTTTTTAATTTTTTTTTTAACCTTTGACCTCACAGAGTAAAAATGTGCAGTCAAAATTGACGGGTCACACCCTCTTTCCAGTGGGCGGGCCTTCAAAGTTTTTCTTAAATATCTTGGAAAGTACTTATCCGATTTGGATAAAATTGGTATCATTCGAAAGCTTAAAGAAAATTCTTTCGAACATTCCTTTACATGAAAATATTTCATTAACCCGTTAAGCGCCAAAAAATTTTTTTTTTTAATTTTATAATATCTCACAAATGTTACGTAATAAGGTCATAAAAAGTATACATAGGTGAGTAGCCAAGATCCTAAGCTTTCATTTGGACTTTTATTCGACTCTCTAACTTTTCTCACACCAGAGATATAAAGGGTTAACGTTTTAGTGCTCCATATGTTCAGCCCAAACGGCCTCGCTAAATAAATCTTTTCTGCGTTCTGATTAGGTTACCAAAGTACACGTTTAATAACTACAAACAAAATTTTAATTAATATTTCCCATTTTTATGAGTTTTGAGGGAATAACAAGGAAATACAAGAACTGGCCCGATTCCTTTGAGATTTGAAATGATGATTCGTACATACAATATTAGATCACCTGTTAAAATTCAAAACGATATTCTATTATAAAATGGTTATTAGAATCATTTAAACCAAATTCAAAGGGGCGTTTGTATGAGGGCTAGGTCTTAACATGGACCGATTTTTATTTTTAAATTTCAATGGGCATTTTTTAGCTTTCCTTGGGCCAAAAGAGGCTAATAAGGGAAGTCTCCCTGCTGTCACCCTCCGATCTTCATGAAATTTGGATATGTTGTTAAGAACGAAAAAAAATTTGACACGTATTTTTTTTAGCGGCCCAAACTCATTTTTAGGGGGGGTCGATTTGTAAGGGGGAAATTGACCTTTTTCAGTTTTTTACGATTTACGCCTATTTAAACAAAATGAATATAGGCATATGTGGTATCAGATTAAAGGTATTAAAAATACCTATCTTGTGGTGCTAACAACGGGCTAAAGAAATTAATATTTTTTGACTTATTTACAAAAATGTCCTAAAATTTTGTTATTTTACTCAATATGACGAAAAGTTTTGCATGTTTGGGCACGTTCTTACCACACGTAGATAGGTTTTCCGCTAAAAAAAAATACGTGTCCCTTTATTTTTTCTGCTCTACAAAATAAAACCAATCCCATAAAGATCCGCGGTTGACACTAGGGAGACTTCCCTTGTAAGTTTCAGATTTCAAGCCAATCGATTAAAAATTGCGACCTGTATCGTGCTTAAACCGTTAGATGGACAGACGGACGGACATCGTTAAATCGGAGCTAGCGGGTTAATTTGGTCAAAGAAAATAATCATCATAACATTTTATAAAACACATTAGAACATTATTTGTAGCTCAGAAATATATTAGTACTGTTTTTGGTCGAGTTTAAAAAAATAACAAACATTTTATATTTTTCCTTTTTTAACAGTTTTGCGCATGTCGCACAAACATTCAACCTTTGACAACCCATGGTGAAATTTTATGAGAAAAATATTTGTAGACCATTTTAACCCTCTAAAATGGCGTTTTATTAGAAAAAATACTAATATTACCCCTTACAATGGCAGCTAGAGGGTTAATATGTTTTAAGAAAAGAACCGCCAAAGAATTTCACTGAAGACATCAAACCATATTTAGGAGCCCAGATGTGTTTTTATAATAGTTATTTTTACTTTTTCCAACCGTCTTTGATAAAAAACTAAAAACTTCAGTGGGCTATAAAAAATTAATCCGAACTGACTTTGTAAATCCACTTGGTGATTTGATTTATTTGATAGTCCACTTTCATATGGTTGAACGCTATATGAAAGTGGACTATCAATGAGGCTCATCGCAATGACCAAAAATTTGTTGCACAGTGTAATATATAAATTACTTAAATTTTTAAATCGAATTGTAAATGTACTCCAATTTAAATTCCCGTTGTAATTTCTCTTTCCAATTTTTGGTTATATCTTTCTAACAGATGGCAACTCTTAAAAATCAAGCGGTCTCTCACTCTCTTTTTGTGAGAGTGGATTTAATTGCCAACCGTGTTGCCATTTTAACGTTTTCCGCTATTTTCCGGTGTTTTTGGTAGTCTTATCAGGCGTTTTTTTATACCCTCTGACCACAGTATGGGGGTATACTCACTTTGTCATTCCGAGTGTAACACATCGAAATATCGGTCGGCGACCCCACAAAGTGTGAATATTATTAACCCATAATACAATCTAAGGCAAAAAAAAAACATTTTCTAATCCCCCGGGGTCCAAATGCAGGACTTTGAACTTCTTGTAGCATTAAAATGTTGCATTTGTTAAACAAAAGCACAAAAAATCATGTAGAACAAGTAAGAAAGTTATAGTCGGTCAAGAACACCAGTGTTTTCTGGAAAATGGGTCCCAAGTCCAAACATGGACCGATTGGATCTGTCTTTTGTTAGATCTTTATTTAGTGTAGAAAACACACACAGATCAAGTTATATATGGTTTGAATTGAGAAAGGTGTGAAAGAAAAATTTATTTTTCTAAAAATTTTTTAAGACATTCTGGTTCGTTTTTTACTAGTTTCATATAATCCAGTTATTATAATCATCAGAAAAACTTTTAATGTCAAATTTATTCAGTTAATAGTCAATTTTATTCTATATGTGAAAATTATTAACAGATCGCAGCCGCCAGGGATTGAACCCATGATCTGTAATGTTTTTGCTATTAACTGCCTCTTAGGTACGATCACTCTAGACCGATACGCTAAGTTGGCTGTTAAGCAAGTATCAACTTAATCATGGTTTTTCAATTCCTGTGTGGTTGTTGCTATTGTATTTTCGTACAGAAGAAGGTGAAATTGCATTATGGTGAATAAATTCAATTTTTTAGTAATCATCATTCGTCCTCCTCTCCTTCATCAACTCTGATCTAAGTACTTATTTTGCAACCTTGCCAGAACATGGTCTATATTTTGTAGACACAAATGTTAGGTGTTGCCATTTTCCAAAGATACTATATTGCCACTTAGGCCGACTTAAAGTCGTTATTTTTAAATATTTGTTTTTCTGTAAAGACAGTTGAGCTCAGGCTCTAATTATAATTATGTATTATAATTTTTTAATCATGTTATATATGGTTTGAATTGAGAAAGGTGTGAAAGAAAAATTTATTTTTCTAAAAATTTTTTTTTTTTTTGAATTTCAAATTTGAATTGGTTTATTTTTTGCCAATAGAACGATTTTACTGAATATCGGTCGAAATTTTTATATGGTTGACTAAGTCCAAAAATGGTCTAATTATATTCCAATTTGATTAGGTTACTAATTATATTCCGATTTTATCAAATGTTTGCATTTTTATGAATTTTGAGGGAATTATGTGAATATCGAGTGGTTACTATGGGGACTGCAATAAGGACTGATCCGATTCCTTTGAAATTTGGAATGATGATTTGTGTATACAAAATTTGTTAAATTTCAAAGCGATATCTATTTTAATACGGTTACTAGAGTCATTTAAGCCTAATCCAAATGGGGCGTTTGTATGGGGCTAGGTCTTAACATGGACCGATGTTTTCCAATTTCAATAGGCTTCGTCCTTGGGCCAACAGATGCTTAAGTTTTAAATTTCAAGTCAACTAATTGAAAATTGCGACCTGTATCGTGCTTAAACCGATAGATGGACAGACGGACGGACGGACATCGCTTAATCGACTCAAAAAGAAATTCTGAGTCGATCGGTATACTTGAAGATAGTTCTAGATCTTTTGGACTGCATCGTGATAACTACAAACGGACAGACGGACGGACGGAAATCGCTAGAATGTCTTAGAATCGATTACTGATCATAAATATATCGCTCATTTACTTGTATAGTGTCATAACGCAAAATGTTTGATTTTACAGAAAACCTGTTTAAAGTTTACAATTGAAACTTGTTTTACATTGCAAAAGGCCCGTACATAGAAAATGTTATAATGGCGTATTTTCTTCTCAAACGGTGAGTTTAGAAGATATTAATACGAATTTTTGACACTACATAAAGCAGGACATAACAAATAATTCTGTATGGTTTACCCAAAAACGACATATTTTGAGTTATGACACTATACAAGTAAATGAGCGATATATACTTTATGGGGTCCTACACTCAAAAAAAAAAGTTTGTAAAATTACAAGTAAAAGGTCTTGTAATTCTATTTTACTAATATTTTTGTCTTTTTACAAAAACTGTTGTATATTTAATAAAACGAAAACTTCAGTTTGCTTTGTAATTTTACTATTATATGTTGGTAAATTTATTTTACAAATTTTTTAGTTAAATTTACAAAAAACTGAATTATTTTACAAATTAAAAAAATATTACAAGGTGTTTAGTTTTTTTACACAAGAAACTATAATAGTACAACAAAATTGTACTTGATGTTATTAAAGTGCGTATGATACTTGCTTGTTTCAAGTTACTTGTTGCTGCATTTATTAGGGTTTTTCTATAAAAATTTTGATAACTTAAACCAAAAATTTTGAATTTATCGAAATTCCCATAGAAAAACCCTAATAAATGCAGCAACAAGTAACTTGAAACAAGCAAGTATCATAAAGGCATTAGTCTTTCTACCAAAAAAATGTTTTATTACAAACATTTCTTTTTAAGATTGTTTACAAGGTTTTCAGTTTGAAATGTATGTATTGAAAAGTACAAAATTCCAATGTAATTTTACAAAACTTATTTTATTACTAGAATTAATGTTGTTTTACAAAAAAAAAATATTTATTAAACAATAGGACACGCAAAAATTTTCTAAGGTCTGATTTTTTTGCGTTTCGGAGTAAAAAATTTAGTTAAAAATAATTTTGTATAAATAAAAAATATCATGAAAAAATACATTGGCGAGAGCCCTTACTCGAACCCAAACGCACACCAGACTGCAACGTGCTGACTTACCGCCCATTTAATTTAGAGGCCCGTTCTTCAAAATGGCTCCTAGGGAGTAACTAGTATTTAAGTTAGTTTTGTAAGATTTATACACTTATTGTTAGGCCAAGAATAGGCAGATTCAATAATCCAGATAATAAAGTATTTAACAAAAAAAAAAAAAAAAAAATGAAAAAATTTTTGGAAATTTTTTAAGTTCAACTAATTGTAAGCTTTAGCAAAAAAATTTAATTTTTACACCATTTTTTGATAATTTGCGTTAAGTAAAATACCAAAATTTTTATGTGTCTCTACTATACAATTGTTGAAGTTTTTTTGTTTTTGTATTTTTACGATTTTTTGTTAATTTTACCATGTTTTTTTGGTAATTTTTTTTTAAATTTGGCACCAAAAATGTCAATAAAAAGGTGTCAATTATGAAAAATTAAGTTTTTTTTTTATTTTAACAGGTACTTAAACATCCAATCTACAATATTCAAAAAAAATTTTTGTGTAGCCTCCTTCGCAATTCTCATATGTTCTACTTAAGAAAAACGAAATGTCGAAAAAAATAAAAAAAGTGCAGTGTTATACTTTAAAAAGTTTGTTAAAAGTGTTCAATTGAAAAAAAATCATTTCAGGTTGTTGAAGTGCTACTCCAGCTGCCGAAGAAGGAAAAATGAGATGCACCAATGGAAAAAAACCTTTAACAAATATGTAAATTTACCAAATTTTTTGTAAATTTACAAAAAAAATATGAAAATTTAAAAACAAAATTGTATACTTACGAAAAAAAAATTTAATTTTACAAAAATGAAGTAGAAAATACAAAAATAATATTGTAAATTTACAAATTATTTGGTTAAACTACTGTTTTTACGGCAAAAAAATAAGAAAAAATGGTATATATACAATAAAAATTGTAAATTTACAACTTTTTATTGTAAATATACAAGTTTTTTGCCATAAAAAACAGTAGTTTAACCATACAATTTGTAAGTTTACAGTTTTGGTTTTTGATTTTCTACTTTATTTTGTAAATTTACAACTTTTTTTTGTAAGTTTACAATTTGTTTTTTAAATTTAATTTTTTTTTTGCAAATTTACAATTTTTGTTGTAAATATACGTTTTTTTCAATATTTTTTTATGGTAAAAACAGTAGTTTAACGAAATAATTCGTTAATCTACAATTTATGTTTTTCATTTTCTATTTTTTCTTTGTAAAATAACAACCTTTTTCTGTAAGTTTACAATTTTGTTTTGTAAATTTACCAAATTTTTTGTAAATTTCCAAAAAAAAATGTTCACCTCGAAGTTAATATTTTACAAAAAAAATTGTAAATTTACATTTTCTTTTGGGTGAGTTGGGGGGCTCCTTTCACCTCTCGGAATATGTTTACAAGTTCATTTTATTCTGCTTTGTGCACTAAAGTATTATAATTTTATTAATATTTAAAGATTTTTTTTTTATCCACGCTCTCAAAAGGGGGCGGGCCAAAAAAACCGAAATTTTTTATCCCCTGGGTCCAAGCGCAAGCCTTTGAACTTCTGCGAACATAAAAATGTTTCATTAGTTTAAAAAAAATAAAAAAAAAACGTCTAAAAAATGGGCGTTTTATAATGGTTGGCTAAGTTCTTCAAGGGGAAACTTTTTTCCCCCTGGTCCGATTTTGCCCATTTCCGAACTTAACCTCCTTAGGACCATAAGACACATTTCTGCCAAACTTGATGGATCTAGCTCTTTTATTTTGGACTGTATCGTGTTAACTACAGACGAACGGGCATCGCTAGAATGACTTATGGGGTCCCCGACCGATATTTCGATGCGTTATACACGGAATGACAAAGTGAGTATACCCCCATACTGTTCTTGGAGGGTATAAAAATTACTCTTATTTTATTTATGACATCGGGAATTACTTAATTCTGAGGATATAAGGCGGGCTTTTCAATCCTCTTGTTATAATGTTCATTAGGAATGTTGAACAGAGTTTTCATTAAAGTTATAGATCTCGGCACAAATGACCCATAAGGGTCGCAGTGCCGGCCGTAAGGGCCAGATCTCCCCTTGAATAATTATAACAATTTAAGAAATGGCAACATTAATGGTGTTACACAAAAAGCTTTCTAAACATAATTTTTCCACCTCCTAAAAGTATGCAATAAAAATATCTAACTGATAATCGTTGAAAAATTCTTAAGACTATGAAGATGTTATATTCTCTCACTGAGGAGAAAATAGTTTTCTGTATTTTTTTTTTTTTTTTCAAACATTTATCTAGAGATGAAAGCTGTCCTCGAGCATCTCTCGGCATCTCCTCCGCGGCCAACATTCCAAAACGCCGGTGACACATATTGGATGGTAAATAAAAATTGTTACTACCCGAACTATTGAACCTAGGCTTATCTTTAAGAATACTATTGACATAAGGATGAACATTTTTTAAATTGGTCGAAATCATTAGAGATTTTTTAAAAACATTTGGTTCACAGATGTTTAAGCCGAATTTTTGGCTACAATTTGATTAATGCTGCTATAAATTTTCAATATTTTGGGAACAACTTACCTAGCGGAATACCTCAGGGAAACGGGGTGGTATTGTAGCCAAATGGCGAGCGCCCATCCAACCTAACCTAACCTACCAAAATTTATAAGAAATGTGCAGTTAATTCTTGCTTTCCATTTTCACCTCATCTTATATTACAAAACTAGATTGTCATTTCATTATTGTCTATTTCATTTCATAATTCACAAAAAGTATTAACAAAATTCTACTGAATCTGTAGGAATTGTTGACTACATAACAATGTATTAAAACTTCTTTCATTTCATATATGTTTTTAGGATTTAAGGCTAATCCGTATTGTGTTAACTGACATTTTAATCACGTCACAAGTCTCTTAATACTTTTGTCTGTCAAACCAAAAAAAGAAAATGATATTACTTATACTGACTTAAGTTTTGTTTGACATAACACAGAAGACAAAGTTTATATTTGAAATGAGTAACACAACTTCCAAATGTTTTTGTAATATTACCTAAGGTGTGTTTACATCATAGCAATGATTAAGAGTTATATGATGTAAACTCACCTTTGCACTCAAAATAAATTCCTTATCCAATCAGCAGAAAAATCTGCTGAAAATACACTAATTTTGAGCCATATCAGAAATCTGCTAATTTTAGCAGACACGGTTTGCTGAAACCCTGTCAAATTATCAGAGACATCTGTCAAAACAGCAGAGAAATCTGCCAAGACATTTTCTAGAAAATTTTTGTTTTTAGAAAATTTGTTTTAATGAAAACTTAAATAGTTTTTTTATACCCTCCACTTACAAGGAAGGTATTCCATAGCTTACACTCCGATTGCTCTGCAATTTATATGTATATGTTAATAAGTACCGAAAACTAAGATTACCCTGCTATTTTTTATGGGCTATCACGGTGGTTTAAAAATGGGTTGCCACCTTATGAAAAATTATGGCCTTTCGGGAAAATCTGAATAAAAGCAAAACTAACAGGAATTTCGCCAAAAGCAAAAACACGTGTCGGCTTAAACTTAATAGAGATTATTATATATGAATTTAGGGGTCGTACGTATATACTTCTCCATATAAAGTATCTCAACATTTACACATTTTTGACAAAAACCAACTTAAACAAGTAAGAGTGTTAAATTCGGACGTGCCGAATCTTTTGTACCCCCCAACATGCAAAAAAATTTAAAAAAAAATGCGGGGGGCGTTTTCTTTTTTTTTTGGGGGGGGGGGCAAATTTTCTCTCGAATATGTGTTTAAAAACTCATTCTTAGGGGGGGTGGGGGGGGGGGGGGGGGTTGACCGAAAAAAAAACGAAATTTTCTAATTCTTTGGGTCCAAATGCAGGACTTTGAACTTCTTCTAGTATAAAAATGTTGCATTGTTAAACAAAAACACGAAAAAATCATGTAAAAAAATGATATTTTTCAGAGGTTGGTTTAGTTCCTCAAGGGGGAACTTTTTCCCCCTCGTCCGATTTTTCTCATTTACGAACTTAATCTGCCTAGGAACATAAGACATATTCGTGCCAAATATCGGGAGTCAAGCTTTTTTATTTTGGACTGAATCGTGTTAACTACAGACGGACAGACGGACGGCGGACATCGCTAGAATGTCTTAGAATCGATCACTGATCATAAATATATATACTTTATGGGGTCCTAGACCGATATTTTGATGCGTTACACACGGAATGACAAAATTTTACACGAAGATGACTGAATCTTAACATATTTATTGGAAGTTCTCCCGAGAAGTTTGGTATTGCATTTGAGCGATATCGGTTCAGCGGTTCAAAAGTTGTGAACGAAAATGTAAGGACACCTCAAAAATTTTAGTACATTCAACATAACCTAAAAATGCAAAATGCTTTAATTCAGCTGCTGGTTGACATATGTGAACATAATTGAACACCAAGTGGTATTTAACAGACATGAGCTCAAATGTATTCCCTTCTTCGCTTACACCAAATCATTCGCTTCAGAGTACACTATTTTTAGAGTACAGTGTTTGCGAATGAGAATGTTTACTATGATGCTAAACAACAAATTAAAAAATTTGCTGTGCTTGTTTAAACGAACACGAAAAATGTCGTGTTTGAACGATTAGAATGAAACAAACGTTCGTTTTTAGAATAACAAACATAGTAAGATTATAAAAATTACACCGTGTTATAGAATATTTTTAACATACACTGATCGCTTAGAATGTTTTTGTAAAAAAATATTAAACAAAAAATTGTTGGAAAACTTATTATAAATATGGGGGTAGTAAAAAAAACGTTTTGATGAAAAAGTAAATTATGCTTTCCCGAGTAAAAAATATTATATATATTCATATAAAATTATATAAAGCCATCATATATAATCATATATAGTTTAATGCGAAAAATGAGTCGATAAAACGATATAAAAACTTATCAAATTTGATCAAATCTGATCAAATTTGATATAATTTTAATATAATTTTATATAGTTATATGCGAAAATTGGACCCTTTTTTGTATAAAATTGATGCAATTATATATAATTAAATATATTTATATATAAGAAAAAAATGTTTTCCCCCAAAACGCAAAAAATTGACAAAAAAAAATTTGTTTCCAGGACTTAAAAATTTTCAAAAATATTTTTAGGACTTTGAAAATTTTCAAAGAAAAAAAAAACATCTGGACTTAGAAAATTTTTTGTATTTTTTTTTTTTCAATTTTGCATCAGTCCTAGAATTTTGGGACTTTTAATTTTTTTCAAAAGTTATATTAAATTATATGTAAAGAACTTAGATTTTTTTTTTTTTAATTTTACTCATATAAGATAACATATAATTTAAAAACAGTTGCATAAAGTTTTATATAAAATTTCTTCAAATATTTTGTTTTATCAAATTATATAAAAAAGAAGACAGAATTTTAAAGTTCATATGTATTTATATAAACGAACTTTAAATCATATGTTATTATATAAAAGTCAATATTTTCTGTTATATAATTTTATATAAGAAACAAATTAGAAGTGCAAATATATAAAATCACATATGATGCAACAAAAAATACATATAGTTTTACAAAATAATATATGTATATGGGGGTTTTCGTGTCAACTGACACTACTTTTGAAACCGATGTCTTCCGATCGGGATGAAATTTGCACCAAGGTTAGTCCTATTGGATAGGAGTTCAGACACAATTTTTCAACGAGATCGGTCAAGAACTCTCTGAGTTAGAGGGGGTCGAAATTTGACATTTTGGGCAAAGAGGTGTTGATTGTCATCCATGTAACTTCTTACCTATTGTTTTTAGCAAAATGTGTCCCAAAGAGTTTAGATAGCTATTTCTTCAGTCTTTCGAAAAAAAAATATAAAAAAAATAAAAAAAAAATTTTTGATTTTTTTTCTTAAAAATCCAAAACTTTTTTGACTTTTTCCTCAAATTGGGCCCTTTTTTTTTTTTTTTTTTTTGATTCAAAACAAAGCTTAGGCGATTTCCTTTAAGAGCTGTGGGGTGTCTTTGTGGGATGCGAGTGGGATATCTATGAAAAAAAAATTTTTTTAACTTTGGAACACAAAAAACCGTTCTTCAATTTGCACTATTAGGCGTGGTATAGCTAACCAGTTATCGATTTCGATCCGCGATACCCTCTACTTTTTTTAGGTTCGAAAAAGAAAGCACGAGCCGAAAAATGGGGGCGGTGGGGAGGGGCCATATGGCCCCTCATTGGGGTCAAAGTTGGGCGTAAAGAGGTAAAAGTCCTCAAGAAGCCCCAAAACTCCCCTAGAAACGCCCCTGGAGGGGTGCAATGTGAGACCGACCTCCAATAATTTTCTGCCCCCAACATTTTTCTTGAACATACCTTACCCCTATTTCCACTTTCTAAGGGGGCTCCCATACAAAATGACATTTTTATAAAATTTGCTCCTACCGCTCTTACTGTCCATAGGGTGCTCCTAGATAAGTAAAATGTATGACCAACCCCCAATATTTTTTCAACTCCAACATTTTCTCAGAATATACCTACCCTTTATTTTCAACTCTTAAGGGAATCCCCATACATTTTTTTTTATGTTTTTATTAGTTTTTAAAAATACATGTTTTTATAATGTATGGGATCCCCTTAGGGAGTGGAGATAGGGTGTTATGATGTTCGGACAAAATGTTGGTAACTAAAAAATAATGGGGGTTGGTCGTAATTTTTGCCTCTCTAGGAGGCACGGTAGGGGCGGTAGGAGCTGGTTTAATAAAACAAATTTATAAAAAATAAAAGAAATGTATGGGGACGACCTTAAGGATTAAAGATACATTGTAGGTATGTTTGCAAAAAATGTTGGAATTAATAAAATAATGGAGGTCGGTCATACATTTGGCCCCACTAGGGGCACTTTAGAGTAAGTTAGAATGGTAGGATCAAATTTTTTAAAAATGGTTTGTATGGGAGCCCCCTTAGGAAGTGGAAATAGGGGTAAGGTATGTTCAAGAAAAATGTTGGGGGCAGAAAATTATTGGAGGTCCGTCTCACATTGCACCCCTCCAGGGGCGTTTCTAGGGGAGTTTTGGGGCTTTTTGAGGATTTTTACCTCTTTTCGCCCAATTTTGACCCCAATGAGGAGCCATATGGCCCCTCCCCACCACCCCCATTTTTTGTGTCGTGCTTTCTTTTTCGAACATAAAAAAATTAGAGGGTATCGCGGATCGAAATCGAAAACTGGTTAGCTATCCCACGCCTAATAGTGCAAATTGAAGAACCGTTTTTTGTGTTCCAAAGTTAAAAAAAAAAATTTTTCATAGATATCCCACTCGCATCCCACTAAGCGACCCCACAGCTCTTAAAGGAAATCGCCTAAGCTTTCTTTTGAATCAAAAAAAAAAAAAAAAAAAAGGGCCCAATTTGAGGAAAAAGTCAAAAAAGTTTTGGATTTTTAAGAAAAAAAATCAAAAATTTTTTTTTTATTTTTTTTATATTTTTTTTTCGAAAGACTGAAGAAATAGCTATCTAAACTCTTTGGGACACATTTTGCTAAAAACAATAGGTAAGAAGTTACATGGATGAGAATCAACACCTCTTTGGCCAAAATGTCAAATTTCGACCCCCTCTAACTCAGAGAGTTCTTGACCGATCTCGTTGAAAAATTGTGTCTGAACTACTATCCAATAGGACTAACCTTGGTGCAAATTTCATCTCGATCGGAAGACATCGGTTTCAAAAGTTGTGTCAGTTGACACGAAAACCCCCATATATAAAACTATATACAACTATATATGATCTTTTTTACTCGGGTTGTGAAAAAATGTATTAGGATGTCTGTATGTATAAGAAAAATATGCCAAATAATGCAGTTAGTCTGTTTGTGTTTTTACACTTGCTCGTACACGCACACGCACAATCTTATTGTGTCGTTGAAACAAATCATAAACATTGTTTTTTTTTTTTTTAACTAAAAGTATTCCCAACAACAATAAGTACCGCTTTAAAGTTTTTTAAATTGCAAATATGTTAGGGTGAAGAGAAATATAAAAAATATTAAATAGTAGCGTAGTGAGAAGGGTTCATATATACATTAGGGTGGAGCTAATTAGATCTATTTCGAAAACCTCGGGTCGGTAAAGTTGCCTTTTAGGGTTGACATTAACACATTAAAATATTGATCCTGTGAGACAATGGCCTTGGCTTCAAAATCGGAGAGTTCCGAACAAAGTAAAAAAATATATTTTTTTTCTTAAATTATTTAATATTCGGACATTACTTAAAAAGTGTTTTTATGGTAAAATTTTTTTTTTGTCTGTAAAAATTTGTTTTTTTCTGTAAAATATTTTTTCTTGTTTTGCAAAAAATTATTTTATTATTTCTTGTTTTGCAAAAAATATTTTTAGTTCGTTTTTTGCTGAAAATATAACGTCATGTTGGCTCAGTTTTGAAAAGATGTATATTTTTGATTTTTTCTGTAAGTACAGATCGAGCACGGGCATGGTGAATATTTTTATTTGTCGTTTTATTTAATTTGGCCTTTAATGCAATTTGAAATTAATTTTAAAAAAATAAGTTTTTTTTAAAGAACATTTTTTTAATTTCTTTACAGAAAAAAAAAAAAAAGTTTACCATAAAAACACATTTCAGTAATGTCGGAATATAAACTAAAGGCTGGGTTAGCTACCCGTAACTGTCCCCTTACGTAGCGTAGTGATCAAAATCAAATAGAAAATCACGGTCTGCAAAGAAGAATATTTGCACTTATTTGTTCTCATACAACGAAAATCTTTCTACGCTAGTTTACGGTTGAGGGTGCATAATATTTTATTCAGCCTTAATATTTTGAACAAAAAAAAATTAAAATTTTGTTTTTTCACCGACGTTTTCGAAATTCGAAAAAAGCATAATTTGCTCCACCCTAATGCACATACAAAAAATAGACAAACTTTCGGTATTAGCAGAATAGTTGAAAATTTTGTAAAAATGTATTTGGTCACACACTACATATTTCATCATTATATGTGCTAACATTTTCTACCATAAAGCAAAACATTTTTTTTACCACAATGAACATTATTTTTCGAAATAGAAAAAGAATTTTTCAATCCACCCTAATATTTATTTTTATGTATTAAATTTTTTTTATCCACTCTTTGACCGAATTTACATGGGCAATTTTAATTGCGGCAATTCTGATTTTTTAGTGTATCAGAGAGAGAGATAAGATTCTTCCCTCTCTCTCCGATACACTATAAAATCAGAATTGCGGCAATTAAAACTGCCCTGTCTGAATTTGGACTTATTTATAAATTAATTTTCCCCATAATTATTTATTATTTACCTTTCATTTATTCTACACAACAAAATGTTTATTTTAATTCGCACTTGCATACATACATATATTTTTTTTATAAAAGAATTCCCCCAAATAGCCAAACAATATTTTTTTTTTTTTATAAAAATCATTCTATTTACACGCTTCAGAGTACAGTATTTTCAAATCATTGGCTGTCTATGTACTCCCTATTTGGTTCATTCGTGTTACGAATGTCGTTACACTAGTGTGTGTAGCTTTCTCTTGCACTGTGAGCATAGAATGAAAAACTCATTCGTTTTGAACGATAAGAATAGAATATTGTCCACATTCTAAATTTTTTAGAATGTCTCTAAACGCATTTTAACACCATCCGTGCACATGACTGGTATTTAAACAAGTACGAACATATTTTTTGACAAAAAAAGAAAAAAATCGCGGATTTTTTTACCAATTTTTTTTTTCGGATTTTTTTTTTTTTTGCGGAAATTTTTTTTTCAAAAGTAATTTCCTTTTAAATAAGGTTTTTTGCAATAATCTTTTTGAAATAGTGGAGGGTATCACTACATTCGGCAAGGGCGAATTTAACTTTTTTACTTGTTTTAGTTTAAAGTTAATATAATCTACTGACTTTTTTTATTTTTGTCAATTACACAGTACAACACTAAAAAAAATTACGGGGTTTCGACAATTGATTCTGGTAGAGGAATCAATTGTCGAAATCATAATAATGTTTTGCTGTATAAGGTGGTATTTTCAAAGCAAATTTTTTCCAGAAAAAATAACGTTATATTAATTTGTCATTCCTTGCAAAACGCATTGAAATATCGGTTAGGGCCCCATTATGTTTATGGGGCATTCCATGCCAAATCACTCACTTTTAGGCCCGACCCCCTTCGATTAATTTTATTTTTGGATATGTTTTAGTACGTATTAAATGCAACTTGTAGCCAAATTTTCAGCCTTTTATATCAAGGTGGTGTTGAGTAATCAATTTTTCAAAATGGCGATTTTTTCCAAAAAATGAAAAAATTTAAATTTTCAATCAATTTTGACCAGTAAAAAATATAGATATATTAAAAAAAGATGGACAACATTTTGTTGGTAGTTAAATTTAGTTTTAGAAAAAAAAATATGAAAAATTATTCGAAGTAATTATCACTTGTTTTTTATCGTATAAAAATTGAAATCGACTTTTTGAAAAAGTCCGAAACCTTCGATTTTTTTTTAAAAATGTCAAAAAATTCTACTCTAAATTACGCAACTTTTAAGTCATAATTCGAGATGTGATCGTAATTCGTTCTATTTTTATTCAAATTTTGAAAATTGCACTTTTTTTTTTTTGAGTCTGGTTTATTTTATATGGTGCTCCAAAAAAAATAATTTGGTAAATATTGACCGTAACTTCCCCTAGATATATTAACTTGGGTGTAAAAATACGTCTCAGAAAATTTTAGGATGATCGGACATGGGTAAGGCGTGCCGCATCGGCTTTGAAGTTTGAAAATCGGATTACAAGGGAAAATATGCATTTTTTTCTGTTTTCTTAATTTTTTTGGTATTTTAAGTTAATTTTGAATTCAAATGGTTACAGAATTGAAATGTAGAGTAAAATGTCTCTCTATTAAGGTCATAAAAACCGAAATCGGTTTAAAATCAGCCAAGTTATTACAACTTCCCCAGGCATCTAACGTGTGGCAGACAACTTAATTAATCAATACAATCCGATTTTTGAAATTCATTGAAATTTTCTACTGTAATAACATTTTTTTATTCTTCAAGTTCAAATGTTATTAGATGACAAGTATTTTTCATATTGTGTTTTGCTAACATTTTTTAAATTATTGCTAAAAATGCCTGCATTTTCCACACCCTTTTGAAATCTCTATTTAAAAAAAAAAAATATTTTTTTTGTTTTAAAATTTGGAAAAGTCAAAAAAATATTACACTGAAACATGAATAATGAAAAAATGTTATTACAGTAGAAAATTTCAATAAATTTAAAAAAAGGGCCTCGTATTTTTTAATCAAGTTGTATGGCACACGCTAGATGCCTGGGGAAGTTGTAATAACTTGGCTGATTTTCAACCGATTTTAGTTTTTAGTACCTTATTAGAAAGGCATTTTACTCCACATCATAATTCTGTAATCATTTGAATTAAAACTTAACTTAAAATACCAAAGAAATTGCGAAAACAGAAAAAAAATCATATTTTTCCTTGTAATCCGTTTTTTAAACTTCAAGGACCATGCTAAGCGCCTTACACATGTCCGATCGTCCCAAATGTTTGTGAGACGTATATTTACCTCCAAATGAATATATTTAGGGTAAGTTAGGGTCAGTATCTACCATTTTTTTTTTTTTTTGGAGCTCCATATAAAATAAATCAGAGCCAAAACATAAAAGGTGCAATTTTAAAAATTAAAAAAAAAATAGAAAGAATTGTGATCACATCTCGAGTTATGGCTTAAAAGTTGCATAATTTAGAGTAGAATTCTTATAGTTTTTTACAAAAAAATCGAAGGTTTCGGACTTTTTCAAAAAGTCGATTTTAATTTTTAAACGTCAAAAAATAAGTGATAATTACTTCGAATAATTTTTTCACATTTTTTTTCTAAAACTACATTTAAATACCAACAAAACGTTGTCCAACTTTTTTTGAAATATCTATATTTTTTACTGGTCAAAATTGATTGAAAATTTTAATTTTTTCATTTTTTGGAAAAAATCGCCATTTTGAAAAATTGATTACTCAACACCACCTTGGTATAAAAGGCTGAAAATTTGGCAGCAAGTTGGATTTAATACGTACTAAAACATATCCAAAAATAAAATTAATCGAAGGGGGTCGGGCCTAAAAGTGAGTGATTTGGCATGGAATGCCCCTTATATACATTATGTTGACGAAAATAAAAATATTGATGAAAAAAAAATATTGATGAAAAAAAAAAATATGACAAAAAATGTTGATGGAAAAAAAAATATTGATAAAAAACAAGTAAATGTGTTAAATTCGGCTGTGCCGAATCTTTTATACCCTCCAACGTGCAAAAATAAAATTGCAGGGGCGTTTTCTATTTTTTTTGGGAGGGGGGTCGGAAGTTGTAATTGGGGGGCGGACCGAAAAAACGGCATTATCTTATTCTCTGGGTCCAAATGCAGGACTTTGAACTTCTTGTAGCATAAAAAGATTGCATTTGTTAAACAAAAACACAAAAAATCATTTTAAAAAAGTGGTATTTTTCATGGGTTGGTTTAGTTCTCCAAGGAGGAACTTTTTATTTTGGACTGCATCGTGTTAACTACAGACGGACAGACGGACGGACATTGGCGTAGGAAGCCAACATTTCTGGGGGGGGCTAAAGCCCCCCCAGATTTTTTCTAATTTTTAGGTATTTTGTTTTTTAATAGAAAAACCCAGACCTATTCCTGAAGCGTTCCCTTTTACATGCGTCTAGGTGTCCTAGAAACGAATGCCCACCGAAAGCGGTTAAAAATTCAATTTTTTTTTAAATTTTGATTCTGTAGATTTTTCGGAAATTTAGAACTCCTAGATATGTTTTGAGAATGAAAGATTTTTTATGTTTTTCCTATAGTAAAATCATTAGATTACTATGATTTTTTTCAAGAAAAAGTTCTGATGATTACAAAAGTTGATGACTATTAGTCAAAATTCTCAGATTCTTTCTTTCAATAACTTTTGTCTATAAAAAAAAAACCCTTAGAATTTAGAAACTTTTTTAAAAGAAAGAAAGAAGTTAAAATGTTTTCCTGAAGGTAAAACCCTAAGATTCGGTAAAATTTTACTACTGACAAAAACATCAGATTCATATAAAAACTTTTTTCAATAATTCAGACTATTTTTCAACGGGAAAAACTATTAGATCTTACATAATAATCATTACGAGTCCTTAAGACTCATTGAATAATCATAACGAGTCCTAAAGACTCATTACATATTATTATTATTTATTGTTGCAAAAATTAATGAAATCATTAAATATTAAAAAATAAATTGTGAATGATTAAAATTCTGGGGGGGGCTAAAATTATTCTGGGGGGGGCTAAGCCCCCCCCAGACAGGGCTATCTACGCCTATGCGGACGGACATCGCTAGAATGGCTTAGAATTGGTCACTGATTATAAATATATATGGGGCATTCCAAGCCAAATCACTCACTTTTAGACCCGACCCCTCTCGATTTATTTTATTTTTGGATATGTTTTAGCACTTATTAAATGCAACTTGGACACCAATTTTCAGCCTTTTATTTCAAGATGGTGTTGAGTAATCAATTTTTCAAAATGGCGATTTTCTCAAAAAAATTAAAAAATTGAAATTTTTAATTAATTTTGACTATTAAAAAATCTAGATATTTTAAAAAAAGTTGGACAACGTTTTGTTGGTATTTAAATGTAGTTTTAGAAAAAAAATATGAAAAAATTATTCGAAGTAATTATCACATATTTTTTGACGTTTAAAAATTAAAATCGACTTTTTGGAAAAGTCCGAAACCTTCGATTTTTTTGTAAAAAACTAAAAAAATTCTACTCTAAATTACGCAACTTTTAAGCCATAATTCGAGATGTGATCACAATTCTTTCTATTTTTTTTTTTAATTTTTAAAATTGACCCTTTTATTTTTTGGCTCTGATTTATTTTATATGGTGCTCCAAAAAAAATAAATTGGTAGATATTGACCCTACCTTACCCTAGATATATTCATTTCGAGGTAAAAATACGTCTAACAAAAATTTAGAACGAGCGGAAAGGGGTAAGGCGTTTAGCATGGTGCTTGAAGTTTAAAAAACGGATTACAAGGAAAAATATGAATTTTTTTCTGTTTTCGCAATATTTTTGGTATTTTAAGTTAAGTTTTATTTCAAGCAATTACAGAATTATGATGTAGAGTAAAATGCTTTTCTAATAAGGTACTAAAAATTAAAATCGGTTAAAAATCAGCCAAGTTATTAGAACTTCCCCAGGCATCTAGCGTGTGTCATACCGCTTGATTAAAGAATACGAGTCCCTTTTTTTAAATTTATTGAAATTTTCTACTGTAATAACATTTTTTCATTATTCATGTTTCAGTGTAATATTTTTTTGGTTTTTCCAAATTTTAAAACAAAAAAAAAAAATTTTTTTTAAAATAGAGATTTCAAAAGGGTGTTGAAAATGCAGGCATTTTTAGCATTAATTTAAAACATGTTAGCAAAACACAATATGAAAAATACTTGTCATCAAATTACATATGAACTTGAAGAATAAAAAAATGTTATTACAGTAGAAAATTTCAATGAATTTCAAAAATCGGATTGTATTGCTTTATCAAGTTGTCTGCCATGCGTTAGATGCCTGGGGAAGTTTTAATAACTTGGCTGATTTTCAACCGATTTTAGTTTTTAGTACCTTATTAGAAAGGCATTTTACTCTACATCATAATTCTGTAATTGCTTGAAATAAAACTTAACTTAAAATACCAAAAATAGTGCGAAAACAGAAAAAAATTAATATTTTTCCTTGTAATCCGTTTTTTAAACTTCAAGGACCATGCTAAACGCCTTACCCCTTTCCGATCGTTCTAAATTTTTGTGAGACGTATTTTTACCTCGAAATTAATATATTAGGGTAAGGTAGGGTCAATATCTACCAATTTATTTTTTTTTTGAGCACCATATAAAATAAATCAGAGCCAAAAAATAAAAGGTGCAATTTTTAAAATTTAAAAAAAAAAATAGAAAGAATTGTGATCACATCTCGAATTATGGCTTAAAAGTTGCGTAATTTAGAGTAGAATTTTTTTAGTTTTTTACAAAAAAATCGAAGGTTTCGGACTTTTCCAAAAAGTCGATTTTAATTTTTAAACGTCAAAAAATATGTGATAATTACTTCGAATAATTTTTTCATATTTTTTTTCTAAAACAACATTTAAATACCAACAAAATGTTGTCCAACTTTTTTTAAAATATCTATATTTTTTAATGGTCAAAATTAATTAAAAATTTCAACTTTTGAATTTTTTTGAGAAAATCGCCATTTTGAAAAATTGATTACTCAACACCATCTTGAAATAAAAGGCTGAAAATTGGTGTCCAAGTTGCATTTAATAAGTGCTAAAACATATCCAAAAATAAAATAAATCGAAAGGGGTCGGGTCTAAAAGTGAGTGATTTGGCTTGGAATGCCCCATATACTTTATTGTGTCCTAAACCGATATTTTGATGCGTTACACACAGAATGACAAAGTGAGTATACCCCCATACTGTAGTTGGAGGGTATAAAAGTATTGATGAAAACAAAATTATTGATGAAAAAAAAGATATTGATAAAAAAAAATATTGATGCAAAAAAAAAAAATATATATCAAAATAAAAATATTGATGAAAAAAATAATGATGAAAAAAAAAAATATTGATGAAAAAAATATTGATAAAAAAAAATATTGGTAAAAAAAATATTGCCGAAAAAAATATATTGATGAAAAAAAAAATATTGTTGAAGAATAATATTGATGAAAAAAATATTGATGAAAAAAATTATTGATAAAAAAAATATTGATAAAAAAAATATTAAGTAAAAAAATATAATTTAAAAAAATTATTGATTAAAAAATATATGTTACGTTTTATTCACCAGCTGGTGAATATTTTCTTATTCCCCACGAGGTGAATTATTATCCAAGTTACAAGCCCAAGTTACTAAAATTTTTGGTGTGTCAATCGTTAGCTTGTAAAGTCAAACTAAGGTGGCGTCCTGCAACTTATTTAACCCTTCTGCATCCCTTGTATATGTGCCCTTCTTATGATCCTTTGGGTCAATATGACCCAACATTAAAATGTAAACAAAATTCCATGTTTTAGTAAAATCAAAAATAATGAATACTAAAATAAATAAGCCTTTCCAGAGAAATTATTAAAAAAAATAAAATCAAATTTGAAATTCAACCTTTTTTTACTTTGAGCCAACACTTAATGCAGTGCATTGTGTTGGTATTAGACAATGGGTTATGAGGAGGAGAAATGAGGGAGTAGTGTTTGTGGACATTTAATTTGAATTTTTTCAAATTATACACATAAAAAAAAAACATTTTCAAATTACTAGGAAAAAGTCTCGTTATTTTACCGTTTTACCAATATTTGACAGTTTTCCTTGTTTTTTAACAAACAAATTTGGATCAAAATTTACATTTTTTTTTTTAAATTATACAATTTTTTTTTTGTAATTTTACAAAGTTACAAAAAAATTTTACAAAAAAATTTTAGTAAATTCACTAGAATTCCTTGTAATTTTAATTGCGCCAAAAAACTGTAAATTTACAATTTTATTGGTAAAAAGTTGGTAAAATATTGTAAAATTATTAGAAATTCTCGTAAAATAGGAATTAGCAAAAAATCTAGTAAAGTTACGAAATCTCATTGTAAAGTTTATCGTGTCCAAAAATTTTTAAATTTACAATTTTATTGATGAAAACCTTGTAAAATTACAAAATTATTGGTTAAAAGCTTGTAAAATTGCTAGGAATTCTTGTAAAATAGGAGGTAGCTAAAAAAGTAAAAATTTTTTCTTGTAATTTTACAAGGTATTTTTTTTTTTTTTTTGAGTGTAGCTGACTGGGTAGACTTCCGCAGGGATTTAATTCCACATAGGGCTAGTTTGTAATTCGTTGTGCAAGACATTGGACAGTAGACAACGAAAGGATGTGATCTGCTGGAAAGGTGCCCATCTCAGCTGAACACTTACTGTGGTTATATCTATATAACAATGACGCACAACACTCATTCCGACTATGCTCCAATGAGTCAATAGAGCTGGATACCCTACTCTCATTGATGAGCTTCAATGCACTCCTTTGCACCTGATCAGATATACCTTGAAGCACCTGCCCAGATATGCGAGATGTATTCAATTTTCGGTCGGATATAGACGGCATAAATAGTGAGATCAGACGGAGTGAAGAAATTCTTGCACCGTTTTAGGAAATCAAGACACTTGAATGCTTCTTTCGACACTTGAAAAATATGTTTGTTTCAACGAACATCACATTGGATTTTCATGCCTGATTCCTCAATAGCTATTCCACCCATGGATACAGATGATGCTGATTCCACAAGCCGTCTGAGGGTCAACACATAACATTGGGCCTTACGAGCATTAAAATCGATCCTATTTGCAAGACCCTGCTCGGAGATTGTCGTAAGATCATGCTAACAAGTCCCCTGTAGAACGACTCTACGAAACAAGTGTGAATCGGACTCCAGATAATTTACCAAGTGGTGATTGATCATGCTCTTCATGACCTGCGAGAGCGTAAAGAAAATTGCTATTGGGCGTTAGTTTTCTGGATTTGTTACCTCACCCTTTTTTGGGGTTGATGGGACCTTTGCGGGTTTCTCAAAATCCCACCCACAGTACGAGAATAATAAAATTTTGAATGATAAAATAATTAACGAGAATAATAAAATTTTGAATGAAAAACTATTCAATGAAAGCGATTTTATTGATTCTTTGACCGACAAAATTATTGATCTATCATTTTGAATGAAAATGAACCCATTTCAGTTATATTCAGAAGAAAAAAAAATGGTAAAGTAGAACTAAACTTGCATTATCGCTTGTTGGGTCATATTGACCCAAAGGATATTAAATGTGTGTAAATCGAAAAAAAAATAACAAAATTAAAATTTTGTTATTTTCTTTTATAATCATAATTTTCGTCCCTGTAATGGATAAACTAAAGTTTCACGATGATATCTTATAACTAAAGGTAAAAATTTTGCGTTTGAAAACCAAAATTGGGTCAAATTGACCCAAGGAGTGCAGAAGGGTTAAAAATTAGACACCAGCCTAAAAACCTTATCATGTTAAAAAAACTTAACACAATTTTCTTAAAAAAAGAATGACAGCAAACTTTTTCTGTATAATTATAAAAAAAAATCTACTAAAAATATGTTCAAAAATATTTTGAAATTCAGAAAATAGAATCAGTATACAGAAAAAGTAACAAAACAAATTGTTAGCAACTAACTTCCACTTCAACAATGTTTTTAATTGTATCAACAATGTATATAGTTAATGTGACAAAAATCCAATTTAATTTCCAATTAAATGCATCAATTAAAATCATTGTTAAAAGAAGCACAAAACGCTCATTGATAACACAGACACTTTATAAACTCATTTAATGAAGCTCAAATATATGTGACGATAGCTCGGTGGTAGTGTGCTAGACTCAAATCATGAACACTGCGGGTTCGCTGCCAGCTGGCGGAAACATTTTTTTATTTTTATTTATTTTTATTTTAAATTATTTTTGTTTTTACATTCTGCAACACCTTTCATACGCGTTTAGTCAAGTATAAACATATATGGGAAATAGCACGGTGGTAGTGTGCTAGACTCGTACCATGTTCGTTGCCGGTTCGATTCCAGCTGCCGCCAGATGTAGTTTTTTTTAGTTTTTTATAGTATTTTTAAATAAAATGACATTAAAACCGGTTTATTTTCTTTAATATAAGCGTATATTCAACTACAAATATATACAAGGAATAGCACGGTGGTAGTGTGCTAGACTCGTACCATGTTCGTTGCGGGTTCGATTCCTGTTGCCGACTAATTTTTTTTTTTAATTTTTAGATTTTTTTGTTCTATTTTTAGTTTTTTTAAAATAAAATGATATTAAAGCATGTTTATTTTCGTTAATATAATTTATTACAAACTTTTCAATTAATTTCATTGTTGATACAACAATGAATTTAACTGACAAAAATGAGTTGATATTTTTTTAAAAAGTTACAAAAGTCAATGTTGTATTGACAAAATCCATTGTAGGCTCAGTTTCAATTAAATGTTTAATTGTATTAACAATAAAATTGTATTGACAATTTTTTTTTTTTTCTCTGTAAAAACTCAGTAAAGTTTTGTAAAACTGAATGACAGAGGTTTTAGTAAAAATATCCATTTTAACAAAAAAATCAGCTGAAAGTTTGCTAAATCAAATTGATAGTTGTTTTACAGATTTTTTGACACAGTTTTTCTTTTGAATGTACTTATTCTTGTGTTAATATATTTGTATGAAAAAACTAAATTTAAACTTAAGTTTAATTTAAGCAGAATATATATGTTGAGATTTTCTTATATACATATTTTGTTGAGTGTTTTTATGGGTCATATTTGCAAATAAATTTATGATTGATGAGAAAACTTTCAGAAAAATGTGATAAACAATATTTTCAATAAATCTGTAGAATAAACAAAAATTAATGTAACAAGTTAAGGTGAAATACTTACGTTAAAGTAAAACATTGAAAAACAAACAAAAAATCAATTTATTGCGATAAGTTATTTTTGTTTTTCTCATTATTGTCAGACTGATATATGACTTTTGCTAATAATATTTATTGAAAGATGTTTGCAAACAAATTTGATTTAAATTTAGATAAGATTTAAAGACTTTAACTAAATGGGATATTTGTTAAAAATTTTATTATTCTGGAATAATTTTACAAATCATATAATTTTTTTTTTACAAATTTTTTCTGGAATAATATATTTATCTTAAAATGGGATCACTGTTTCAATCTGAACTTCAGAAATTTCAACTATTTGAGATGTTGGCAGTTGAAAATTTGGGGTTTTCGTAAAAAATATAACACCGTGTTACAGTGGATTTATGATTTTAATAAGATCTAGCTGAAGGTGTTCTAAAAAAAGGTTCATTAAACTTTCCAGACACTATTAAACTTTAAATTTGTTGCCAAAAAAACTCAGAACATTTTCAACCGTTTTTCAATTTTGGAACTATTTGTGATAAAAGAAGGATAGGACTTTCCAAAAATAGAAATTTATCTATAAACGTAAAATATTTTGTAGACAAAAACAAATGAAAAATATATTTAAAACAAGTGATAAAACAGTCTCAGTAATTATGCATTTGTTTTAACAAACTCAACATTTATTTTTTACTGTTAATAAAATTTTCTAAAATAAATAACATTTAACATTAAAAAATAACGTCACTTTCATTTTTTTTACCAATTTCATTTCTTTTTACGAAAACATTAAAAATTAATGACTGTAGTGATTTACACAGTGCAACAGCCCATTAAGGGCCTCAACCAAACCAAGATCGTTTAAAAGTACTTATGTGTAGTAGTAAAAACTCCAAAGGGGTTAGCACTGTAACGTCTCAAATTTTTTTTATAGCCCACTGAATTTTTCAGTTTTTTTCAAAGGCGTTGGAAAAAAGTCGAAAAAAATAGTGTTAATGTTCTTTTGAGTTCAAATAGTGTTTGGATGTCTTCAATGGAATTTTATGGGGAACTTTTTTCTAGTGTACGCTAAACTTCTATCTGCCGTTTTAATGGGTCATTTAAGTCCTTTTTTTTGTGAAATGGCTTAAAAGCCTACTACGACGTGCGCTTAAAGGGTTAAAATGTTCTACGATTATTTTCAGAATCAAATTTCACTGGGGGTTTCCGAAGGGAGAAAGTTCGACCGGTATATGAAAAATCCATAAAAAAGGTTAATTGTACAGTATCATTAATTTTTTTTTTATTTTTTCATATATTTGTATACGGTTTCTGACAAAAATACAAAAAAAAAATAATTGCACTTTACAATTTATCTTTTTTCTGCATTTTCCTTATACCAATCGAACTTTCTGCCTTCAGTAACCCCTAGTAAAATTTGATGCAAAACATATTCGTAGAATATTTTAACCCTTTAAACGCAAGTCCTGGTGGACTTTTGAGCCATTTTATAAATAAGTACTTAAATGACCAATAAATGCAGCAGATAGAGGGTTAATATATTCTAGAAAAAAATTCCCCATTAAATTCTATTGAAGACATCCAAACACTATTTTAAGCTCAAAAGAACATTAACATTATTTTTTTCGACTTTTTTTAAAAATTCAGTGGGCTATAAAAAAAATTTGAGACGTTACAGAGCAAAACCTATCGGGGGTTTTACTACTACACACAAGTACTTTCAAACTGTCTTGGTTTGGTTGAAGCCCTTCAATTGTGTCACAGTGTTTATCTCTAAAAAAATGCCAACAATTAAAAAAACAATAACATACACAAATCATTAAAAATTAAAGAAGAATCACTTATTTTTACTTACAGAACAAAAATAAATGACTTTAAAAATTGAATGCTAGTGAAAGTCTTTATTTTTTATGTTGTTATTTCTGAAACAAAGAACAGAAATAGTCATTTGAAAAACTCAACATTAAACAAATGTTTTTCTTTTAAAAACGACAAAACGTAAAACTTTTTAAATAAGCTACAAACAGTTAATGACTTTATCAAAAAATTAAGTCATTAACTGTTTGTAGCTTATTTAAAAAGTTTTACGTTTTGTCGTTTTTAAAAGAAAAACATTTGTTTAATGTTGAGTTTTTCAAATGACTATTTCTGTTCTTTGTTTCAGAAATAACAACATACCGATATGTTGCAAGAACAGGCCGAAGCTGGAAAACTCTAACCGTCTCTAAAATAAAATTCCGATGGGATCTTGCATAATTGACACACATATATTTTTTTTACCAGAATCAACTATCGGAATCCCTTAATTTTGTTTAGTGTTGTACTGTGTAATACATACATATTTACTTTATGGGGTCCTAGACCGATATTTCGATGCCTTACACATGAAAGGACAAAGTGCCCTCCAACCATACTGTGGTTGGAGGGTACAAACATTTTTATGGAAAAAAGTTGTTAATAAAAAAAAATTTTTGATACATTTTTTTTGGGAAAATTATTATCTGATAAAAAAGGGCATTGTGAAGAGTATTCATGGATTCGGCTAAGTCAATTTCATTTTTTCTACCTTTTTTTAAATAGTTTGCCTTCGGAATATGTTTGTCTATTAAAACTTTCTACACTTTAAATTTAGTACACAGAAAAAAAACGAATTGTTATATTGACCCCCATATTTGTGAATACAATTAAGTGCTCCTATGCAGAAACGTTTGAAAATTTTGATTGTTGAAAAAAGATATTTTTTTTTTTCAACAAAGAAATTCAACAAACACAAACACAATTTGTTGATCTGACAAAAGCAAAAATCTTATTTTTTTTTTTCAACAAAGAAATTCAACAAACACAATTTGTTGATCTGACAAAGAAATTTTTTTTTTTCAACAAAGAAATTTAACAAACACAAACATTTTTTATTGACATGATGAAAGAATTTTGAAATAAACTTACTTGACTGAGTTTGTTAAAAACAAAATCGAAGTTTTGTATTATGGACTAACAGGAGGACGTTTTACTCACTGTTTGGTTGATATCATGTTTGGTTGATTTATAATTGATGTTTGTTGATTTAAATTTGACGATTTTTTTTCTGTGTACATTTTAAAGTTAGTAGTATTTATTTTTGGTGCTTTAAAATTCAATTATTTTACGAAAGACATAAATACATGTATTTTATCATTAATCATTTCTTTCTGGCTGGCTGCCTGGACCAACACACTTTTCATTTTGGTCTATTACACTGTGCTACAGTGAAAAAATACTTCTGATGTGACATAGTATAGGTTGTTGGTCTTGTTGAGTAGATCACAAAAATGCCCATTAAACTTGCCAGCCACCCTCAATCTTTAGAGTTATTGTCAAAAAACTTTTTTTTGGAACTTTTCTCTCTAAACCTTGTGTAATACAAAAAATTTTCAACCGATTTTAAATTTTTTAACTGTTTTGACTAGATGAAGGATAGAGCTTTCCATGTGTGTGAATTGGTCTACACATATAAGAAATATATCTATTGATTTTTTCTATAATATCTAACTTTTTTGTTATTTTTTGAAAATTTTTCGAGTTTATCGATATTTTTCTGCCATAGTTCGTTTAGCAACCTTTACATTTATGAAAGTATTTTTAAAGAAAATTTAATTCTGAATACGATAAGCTTTATCCTGAAAACATCGGATAACAATTGAAAGAGTTGTGATAATTTTTCTAAAAAAGAAAATTCTGATCTTGCAGGAAATCGAAGTTCAGATATCCCAAGCAAAAAAAAAAATTATCATAAGAGCTCATGTACAATATTTTTAAAGGTTTTTGGCGCGCTGAATCCGAATCTAGCCTTAAAAATGCTC
The DNA here is from genome assembly GCA_963921195.1 of Pegoplata infirma. Taxonomy (NCBI): domain Eukaryota; kingdom Metazoa; phylum Arthropoda; class Insecta; order Diptera; family Anthomyiidae; genus Pegoplata; species Pegoplata infirma. The sequence continues at coordinate 80,304,143 of OY992538.1, read as the reverse complement.
TATCGCGTCAGGTTTTTGAGATATTTATCCTAAACTGATATATCAAAAACTTAATAAGATAGCGCAATTTTAAGGTCAAATTCGAATTCAGGAGGCCAAGGACCTTTAAAATAATGATACGCGACTTCTCAGTATGTTTGCTTTTTTTTTTTTTTTGCCTGGTTTATCCGAACGGCAATTTCATGTAAAATCTTACACAGAAAATAATATCGTGATTTTTTTTTTAATTAAAAATGGATTTGATATAAAATTTAACTTCAATTAAACATTTTAATTGATTCAATTAATGTTTTAATTGAATTCTTAACTTTACTGAAAATAAAAATAAAATAAACAAACGAAACCGGTTTTATATGCTTTAGTGTTAGTAGCAAATGAAAAAATAAAATGCAAAAAACAACAAAAAAAACTTTTGAACTATTGTTTTGTATATTTTGGTGGTAGCAGCCAATGAATACATGAAAGCAACAAAAAAATTTAGTTTTATTGTTTTCTTTAAGGCGAGCGGTCGTTGCGGATAAATTGTTTTGATAATAAAATGTGTACAGTTGTGTTTTGCACATTGAAATATAATACAATTTTTTTTTTGATTCAACTTTACTAAGGCGACAAAAATGCATGCAATAACAAGATTTATAAATAAAAATGTAATTTTAAATAGTTATTGATATTTTAAAATACTACTATAATGTTTCTATGCCAAACTATACCAAGTGTTTATATTTAATAAAGAAAATAAATTTCTTAATAATGTAAAACAAAAACATTCTATGTTTATTTATTTTTAGGCATTTTTTGAAGTTCAACTTTTAAAATTAAATTGAGTTTTGGTATTTTTTCAATTAAAAATTTTATGTGAATCAATAAATCTATATTATTGATTTTCAATTTTATATTAATTTTTTTTTATATATTTATTTAATTACAATTTTAATTGGTTTTCCATTTTATTTTCAATTAAAACTTTAATTGATTCAATTAACAATTTAATTAAGTTTTAAAACTGTTTTCAAACAAAATGAGTAATTAATATGCGCATTTTCGTGATACGTCCGAAATCAATTAATTTTTTAATTGAATCAACGAATTTCGTAATTGAAATTAATTTTTATTTTTTTCTGTGTAATTTTCTTTTTTAGAAAAATTATCACAACTCTGTCAATTGTTATCCGATTTTTTCGGCATAAAGCTCATCGTATGCACAATTAAATTTTCATTATGAATACGTTTATAAATATAATTGATGTTGAACGAACTATAGCAGAAAAAAATCGATAAACTCAAAAATTTTTCAAAAAATAACAAAAAATAAGATATTGTTGAAAAAATCAATATATGGGGCATTCCATGTGAAATCGGACACTTTGAAAAACTTTTTTTTTAGATTTTCCCAATTTGTTTACAGTTTTTAGTACCCTTCGAAAACTCCTTCGTGGTAAATTTTCAGATTTTTTTGATGACCCGTTCAAAAGATATCGAATTTTTAAAAATTGGTGGTTTGTTCCCTTACACAAACTTCTTTTAATCATAACTTCTTCAATAATGGTCCAAATTTCAAATTTTTTTTTTCAAAATTTTTGTTTTTTTACGTACTTTCTAAAAAAAAATCCCAAAAAATTCTTAAAAGCGCTCTAGTATGCGATTTTTAAGTTTTAAAATTTAAATCTCATTTTTGAAAATGTTTGTACTCTTCGATTTTTTTTAAATTTTTTTGTGTAAAACTTCTATCAAATCTACAAATTTTTTGCCCCGGAAGATCGTGGGATAACGATTATTACTATTTTTTAAAATTTTTTGAAAAAATTTTATTGTAATTTTTCAGCCTTAAAATCATTTCTACTGCTCCAATGGTGCGTCATAGAGGCGTCCTTTATAAGACAGAACCCCAATAATTTTTACGTCTTAACAGTTCTTTGGAACAAACTAATACCCTATCTCCAATTTCTAAGGGGGCTCCCACACAAAACGACATTTTTTAAAATTTGTTCCAACCGCTCTAACTGCCCTAATAGTGCCCTTAGAGCAACAAAATGTATTACCGACCCACAATATTTTTTTAGTCCAAACATTTTCTCTGAATACACCTACCCTCTATCTTTAACTGTTAAGGCGGTCCCCATACAATTTTTTTTATTTTTTGTAAATTTGTTTTATTTAATCAGCTTCTACCGGTCCAATGGTGCGTCCGAGAGGGGTCATTAGTGGGACCGACCCCCATTTATTTTTACCCTACAACATTTTTTCAAAACATACCTACGTCCTATCTCCACTCCCTAAGTAGGCTCCCATACAAATAACAGTTGGAGCACATTTTATAAAAATGTAATTTTGTATGGGAGCCTACTTAGGGAGTGGAGATAGGGCGTAGGAATGTTTTGAAAAAATGTTGTAGAGTAAAAATAAATGGGGGTCGGTCTCACTAATGACCCCTCTCGGACGCACCATTGGATCGGTAGAAGCTGATTAAATAAAACAAATTTACAAAAAATAAAAAAAATTGTATGGGGACCGCCTTAACAGTTAAAGATAGAGGGTAGGTGTGTTCAAAAAAAATGTTGGGACTAAAAAAATATTGTGGGTCAGTCATACATTTTGTTGCTCTGAGGGCAATATTAGGGCAGTTAGAGCGGTTGGAACAAATTTTAAAAAATGTCGTTTTGTGTGGGAGCCCCACAGAAATGGGAGATAGGGTATTAGTTTGTTCCAAAGAAATGTTAAGACATAAAAATTAATGGGGGTCAGTCTTATAAAGGACCCCTCTATGACGCACCATTGGAGCAGTAGAAATGATTTTAAGATTGAAACATTACAATACATTTTTTTCAAAAAATTTAAAAAAATAGTAATAATCGTTATCCCACGATCTTCCTGGGCAAAAAATTTGTAGAATTGATAGAAGTTTTACACAAAAAAAATTCAAAAAAATCGAAGAGTACAAACATTTTCAAAAATGAGATTTAAATTTTAAAACTTAAAAATCGCATACTAGAGCGCTTTTAAGAATTTTTTGGGAGTTTTTTTTAGAAAGTACGTAAAAAAACAAAAATTTTGAAAAAACAATTTGAAATTTGGACCATTATTAAAGAAGTTAGGATTAAAAGAAGTTTGAGTAAAGGAACAAACTACCAATTTTTAAAAATTCGATATCTTTTGAACGGGTCATCAAAAAAATCTGAAAATTTACCACGAAGGAGTTTTCGAAGGGTACTAAAAACTGTAAACAAATTGGGAAAATCTAAAAAAAAAGTTTTTCAAAGTGTCCGATTTCACATGGAATGCCCCATATATATTTCTTATATGTGAGAAGCCGCAGAACAAAACGTACTTTTTCGCATATTAATTTTTTTTGGGAAATTGAGGTTTATTTATTTCGCCCCTTTAAAAAACTGCATGAACCTGAATATGGTAACAAGTTTTTTGCTTATCTGAAGATGCATCAAACTGCCATAAGTCACCACATTATATGTTAAGGATGTTTAATATAAAATCAATTTTACTTTGGAAAAAGTACGTTTTGTTAAAAAATAATGAAAAAAGTACGTTTTGTTTAAAAATAATTGAACAACGATATTTTGATGTGCGTATTTTTTTAGACGATACTATTTTGATTGAGTGTTTTAAAAATTTTCTTATTTATTAAAAACTTAAAATTAAAATAAAATAATTTTTTTTATTGTTATACGAGCCGTTTTAGACATATTTAAGAAATCTGCATTCGATTTGGCGGAGTAAATTTTTGCATATTTGTAAAAGCATATTTGTGATCATATTTTACTGAATATAATTGGTCGCTTAGGTAATAAAATTGTATAACTTAACTTTTTACCCTATTATCATAAGATAAATTCTATGAAAAATCTTGCATATGAAATACAATGAAAAAAGTACGTTTTGATAAAAAAAATTAACAAAAAAGTACGTTTTTTTACGCATCAATTTTTAAAAAATCCATTTTTTTGATGAAAAACAAAAAAAATTTACGCTATTGACATTTTTTCTAATATTAGAAAAATTTTTATGACAATTAAAATAGGTAAGACCGAAAAAGTGTTTTTTTGTAGTCAAAAATTTTGGAATTCTTCAATAGATTTCGAAGCAAATAATATAAAAAGAATAAAAAATCAATTTGTCAAAAAATGCGAAAAAGTACGTTTTGTTCTGCGACTTCTCATGTATAGACCAATTTACACACATGAAAAGCCCTATCCTTCTTCTATCCAAAATAGTTAAAAAAATTTAAAATCGATTGAAAAATGTTTAAGTTACACGTGGTTTAGTGAGATAAGTCCCAAAAAACGTTTTTTGACAATAACTTTAAAATTTGAGAGTGTCTGGCAAGTTTAATGGGCATTTTTGTGATCTTTTCGACGAGACCTACACCCATAGGTTCGAAAGAATTAATTCTTTAATTCAATTTCCTAATTCGAATTAAAAAAATAGAATTTGGCATTCCCTAAAATCATTCAACTTTCATAATCATTGAATTAATTCTTCAAGAATTCGTTCCTTAAGAATGATCATTCTGTAGGAATGAACTATTTTTTTATCCAAATCAACCTACTACAAATTGAATGGTGAAATTTTCTTATCATTCAATTTAAAACAGTGAAGCGCAACACACTCACACACACATTTATGCTTGTGTGGGAAGCAGCAGACGAGACGTCAACAAAACAACAACCGATCGTTTACACACGAAGATGCTTAAAATGCACACAAGCAACACATTTTTGAAAATACAAAGGGAATGAAATAAAAAAATCATCATTCAATTTGTAATAGATTTGAATGATGAAAAATTTTGATCATTCAATCGAATGATTGCTTGCAAGGAATTAATTCTCTTGGGAATTAATTCAATTTGATTTAAGCTTTGAGAATTAAGCCTTTGAATTAATTCGTGTTGAATGCTGGTAAGGAATGATAATTCAAAACTTATTAAAACAGAATTAAACTTTTGGTGAATTAATTCTCAATAGAATTAATTCGTTCGAAGCTCTGCCTACACCTTAACTACCTCATTTCAAAAGTATATTCGATTTTGTGTTTTTTGTAGCACAGTGTTATTTTTTTGTTACAATATTAATAGCCAATTGCACTCTTCACAGAAAAAGAAACCACCCTAGAAAGGTTCCTTTAACCCATTACTGCCTGCCCATAGATCGGCTTGAACGATTTTGATGAAATTTTGATATGTGTGCCTGGAAGACCACAGAAGTTGATAGAAAAAATAAAAAAAAAATACCTCAGCTCCGACCTGAGATATGACATGGGTATTAGGCCGTCTAATTTTTTAATTTTATTTTTTGTTTGAGCTGAAAGGGGTCCAAAAAGTTTCTATTGGGTGTCAAAATAACTCCTATAAATTTTCGTGAAAACCAAAATTGTCTTGAAATTTTCCCGGAGGTCCACATTGTTTCATAAGGGGACAACGAAATTTTGAAATCGTATCTTTTATCGTATCTTTTATATATATTTTAAGTTTCAGGCAAATCGGTTCATAAGGGTTGAGATACTTCCCTTGTAAGAAAAATCTTCGATTTTTGTCAGTAAAAAAACACAACCCGGCTAAAAATAAATGTGTATGTTCATATATGGCTATGTATTGATCTTTATATGATCATATATGACTTATAAGGAAACATATATGTGACCATATATGCATAAATCAATCCCATATATGAGGTCGTATGTAAACCATGTACTATATATACCATCATATATGATACCATATATGTATGCAAATTTGAATCAGAATTACAAAAAAAAATTTACGAATAAAATTATATTTTATTACCATCGATTAACTTATATATACATAAACATAACTGCAATACCAGTGCATATAAATAATTTAACTACTATTGACCTACTTGCAAAATATTCTGCTTAAAAAATTACTTTTACATAGAAAAATGTTGGAAAAGGTAAGTTTTCATTAATATATATAAAGAATTCTAAAATCATGTTTTCATTTTTTTCCAGTTCATCGTCATCGTATAAGCGTGGACATTTTATTCCAAAACAAGATGAACTGGAAATTTTCGTATTCAAAATGTCGAAAAAACAATATTATTGAGTTCTTTGATGTTGAAGAAAATTAAACTACGCAGGTACGTTAAGCTTTCGCAACTTGGAGGAGAGGGCATATGCACCACCATAATGTTACCACTACGATTTCAATATTACAAACTTTTTACAAATCCCTTAATGGTCGCTATATCAAATTGTATATAAAAGGATCGTATAAGCAGTTTTTATACCGAGTTACGAGTTGAAGAAAGCTCTTCTACTTGAAAGAGAGAACATATGCGCCACCATAACGTTATCACTACGATTTCAACACTACAAACTATTTTGAAATCCCTAACTGTCGCAATAGCAAATTGGAAATGGAAAGAACATATATGCAGTTTGAAGGTCGAGTTACGAGTTACAGCAACGTTCAGCTCACTCAACTTGGGAGAAAAATCATATGCACCACCATAACGTTATCACTACGATTTCAACACTACAAACTTTTGACATCCCTTACTGTCGGAAATGAAAAGAACGTATAATCAGTTTTGATATTAAGTTTGGGAAGGACAACGTTTTTACTAACAATCACAAGAAGACTGTCACCTTACCTACATGGAAAATATTGTCGGCATGATGTAAGTATTAATAGTTTATTTATCCCTCTCCTTCAAATATCCTAACAAACATAACCCAGTAAGTTAATATACATACTACTAAATATCTTGCTTTTAATAAAAGTTTTAAGTAATCATTTGCTTATTATGAGTAAAAAATGTTTTTAGTAGTAGCAAGTTATTTTTTGCTGGAATATAAAAGAAATGTGGAATTATTTTTAATATTTTTTCAGTTGAAATTCCGTAAAAAGTATTCGATGGTCTTAAGCATCCCATGGTCTTAACAAAATAAACTCTATTAATATATATGTATCTAAGAAGTCAATATTTAAAGGCACATGGTTGTTTCTTTATCAGTTTTATCATTAAAACCCATCAGCACCAAATGCTATTGTTGGTAATACTTAAGGGCCTGTCACAGAGTCAATTCCGTTCCGAAGTGGTTTGAAAGTTTTCCTCTTAAAACGTAAAACAAAATATTTTTTCGGAATAAAATCCACTCCTATGCAATTCAATCCCACTTTGATTTTTGAAAGTGATTTTATTCCGAAAAAAATAATCGTTTTGCGTTTTACGAGTAAACCACTTATTACAATTCCAAACGGAATTAAGCCTGTGACATGTCATCTAATAAAATAAAACGTCTAGAAATACCTTATATATTAATATTTTATATCTTTTTTTTTTATAGATTTTGACTGTAAATATGCTCAAATGAGGTTTATAGCATAACAAAAAACGCTAAGTCTGAAGAAAATCTGAATTAACAATAAAACAAGAAAACAACAAGGAAATCATCCTTCCTTTAATAAGCCCTTTGCTCTCTTCTTGAGAAATCCTTTAAATCTTTATGTTAAATTTTTTTTTTCTATCAAAATGTCTTTAAATATAAGTTAAATTATATATTTTTATATGGTCACCAAAAATGCAAACGGAGTAAGTAAAAAATCAAAATTATCAAACTAAAGGTTTTCATTGAAATATGTATATGAAAAACACCATAATGAATAAAAAAAAATATTTTTTATTTTTAATTATACTTATGTACACCGTTTGCAATTCTGGTGAATATATACATAATAATCTATAACTATATGTTAAGATGAAAAAATAATTAAAAAATAAGAAAAAGAATGTAAAACAAATTGAAAACAAGATCATATATGATCCAATATATGATCCAATATATGACACAATATATGACCCAATATATGATACAATATATGATCACTTATATTGGGTCATATATGATCGTGTCTTTTATAAGCGCCAATTTTGGAATATGTTCGTATATGAGACCATATTTGATACTATATATGATACTGTATATGGTCTCATATATGATATCATATATGATAATATTCAACATTTTTAGCCGGGAAGTTAAACAAAACAAAAAAATCTTGTTAAACGTTCACATTTAGCCCAATCTCTTCTCTTTTTTATGAAAAAAGAACTAGCCCGATAGGTTCCATCTGGCCCGCGCAAAATTTTTTTAAGTATCAGCACTTTTTTGGGTATTTAAATACCCATTAGGCAGGAATGGGTTAAAGTAGCAAATAAAAATCTAACAAAAAGAACTAAAGTTTTGTTTTCTCCACAATACAAATCTTAAATAATCCTTTTTTTGTCCAAACTCACATAAAATTAGAACCCTTTAAAGTTTATTATTATTTCTCAACTTGATTTACAAAAATATTTACTTAAGTCCTTCAGACTTAAGTATATTTTTTTGTTTTCTTTTTTTTTGGAAAAGGACTGATTGTTACAAATGTATGGGGTATATGCAGACGAATGAATAAATGTTTGTGTATAGTCTATAGCGCACACTATATTGTACAATGGGGTAGGGTCTAAAATTTTGTTTATTTCAAAAAAATTTAAAGCAAAAAATTTTTTTTTTTTTGCGAAAAATATTATATCGTCGAACTATATTCAATAAATGCCAACTCGAAAAAGCTTACTTTTCAGGAGAGCTAAAAAATTAGTTATTTCGCATATTATTGTAAAAATAAACAATGTACCTTCCATAAGATGGTTTAAATATTCTAAATAATTTTTACCTATGCCAAAAATTTCATATTTTGCACTTGTTTGCAAATTTTTCAGAGATGGCATTTATTACTGTATCAAAAAACAAATATTTTTTTAGAGTTGGCATATTTTGTCGGAAAATAAAAATAATTTTTTTTTTGAAATATTTTTATTATTTTTTTTTTTTGGATTTTGTTATCCTTAGTACGGTAATTGCAAAAACTAAAAAAAAAATTAAAAATCTTTGCATATTTTTAAAAGTTACTAGCTCCGAAAGCCTTTTAATTTCAGGGTGGTCAACTTTGGCACTCTGTAACTCACACTGTATTGTATAAGGGTCACTCCAAACTAGCTATTTTGAAAGCTTATGTCATTGACTTTATTTGCCCCACTCATAATTTTCCAATCTGATAAATAGTTTAAAAGTTACATATATATAAGCAATTTTTTTTTCGCAAGCACTATTTACCGATATTTTGAAAATATCAATACGAAAACTAGCCATTAGATATCAAAATCTTTACCAGATTCGTGTTCAGCATGACAAATGCAATGAGATAAGTGGTCTAATTTTTTTTTTTTTTTTAAAAATTTGAAAAATTTTTGGAAATTTACAATGGGAGTTGGCATTTATTTTCACCAAAAAAATATGTACTTTGAGTTAGCAGAATAACAAAAATGGATGTAAAACGACAACAATTTATTTCTTCGCTCTGAAATTTTTACCACAGATGGGTATTGCATAGCGGAGCTATTTGCCATCGGATTCTCATTTCGGTCAAATTTGAATTGGCATATTTTGAATATAGGTTCACGATATACCAAAATAATAATTATAATTATTATTTTGTAATTATTGTTTTGTAATAATTATTGTACTTGTTTAGATACCTTTAGGTATATTATTCTGTTCACATATGTCAACCAAAAGTCGAATTAGAGCATTTTTTATTTTAAGGTTATGTGAAATTTAACAACATTTTCGAGGTGTCGCTCATAACTTTGAACTGCTGAACGGAAATCGCTCAAATGCAATAACAAACATTTTTCAAAAAAAAGTATTAATTCTGAAAAATTAAAAAAAGAAAATTTAAAAAAACACCAAAACAAAATGGTATAGGGTATTTTTGATTAGACGTTTTTACTTTTTTTTAATTCGTTTGAATTTCGTTGCAAATATTTATATTTCTGGCCCAAAGTACATGTTTAAATTTTTCTATGATTATTTTGTGTTGGTGATGACACAACGATTTAAAATTGTCGTGCGTGCATTTCGAAAATGTGATTAAATTGTAAAGAAGAAACTACTACTGCTCTACTACTACCAAATGTATTTTTTGCTACGATGATGCTTTTGAAAATAAAAAAGGCCTTACACACAAAGAAATGGTTTGTTGTTAACCAAGGGAGAAATTTCCTTTTATTTTTAGTTTTTTAATGAAACTTTAAAATTTTAGTCTGGAATAAAAAAAATCGATAAAATTCATAATTAAAAATTTGTATTTAATAATTTTGTTTGTTTTAATATTTTGTTGTTTTACTTAGTTGTTAAAAAAAATCATTTTCCAAAAATTTAATTTAAAATATATTTTTTTTTTAATGAAACTTATGAATTTTTTTTTTTTTTTGTAAGGCCCTTCGAATTTAAATCTATCTTTACCTTGTGTAATAAAATTGTTTAGTAAAGTTTCTTGGTAAGGCTGTTTTACTATGTGTATGACTATCCAACCATGATGTGATATTGAGTACACTTGAAGAATGAGACATGAGTATGAATGTCGTAGTAGTAGCAGAATCGTCCTTAATATTAACCATAGTACTTATTCAAGGTAATATTTGTTTATTCTTTTTTTCTTTCTTGTTCTTGTTTCTGTTTGGTAAGTCAGTGTGTGTTGATATACCAGGATACGTACGACCAAATATATAGTTTACCATTTTTTGTTTCTAGTCTCCATCTGTAAATATGTTGCTATTCAAGTTCGTACGTGCATAATACTATTGTTTTGGAGCATTTCTGTAAAAAAAATCGTATAAGAAATTTAAGAGATCTATGCTGTATATAAGGGTGTCCCGAAACTTTCGAATTTCTTATCGGAATACCTGTCAAATGACGGTGACTGAAGAGTTGATTTTGGGATCATTTTTAAAACACTAGCTTACCATCCCGGTACTTCGTTACCGGTTGTATTTAATACCGGATAATAGAAAGATCAGAATAACTCTATCGATTTCAAAAAAATCCCCTACGTAGTCTTTGTTTTATTTACATGTGGACGTTTAAGTTTTTCATAAAATAATATTTCAATGAATAATTTAAACAATAAAATGTGAATAACTTTGCTGGTACTTTATAATGTTAGTTCCGGTGAAAAAAGATATTGACAATTTTCGAGCCCTTATATCAGGATTTTAGATTTTGAGTGAATAAATATTTCAGTGAAAAAAGAAATTGGAATATAAATAAGTTTGAGTGAACAAACCATATCTATTAAAAACATATCTATAAATTTCAGGAAATATAAAAAGTTTCTATTATTATTATTCCAGGAAATAAAAAAGTGCTAAAAAGTTTACTTTCGGTACTATTTACAAATGGTACTTTATATAAAAGGCACTTTTTTATAAAAGGTACTTTTTATTAAAGGAACTTTTTATAAAAGGTACTTTTTATAAAAGGAACTTTTTATAAAAGGTACTTTTTGTAAATGGTACTTTTTATAAAAGGTACTTTTTATAAAAGGTACTTTTTATGAAAGGTACTTTTTATAAAAGGTACTTTTTATAAAAGGTACTTTTTATAAAAGGTACTTTTTGTAAAAGGTACTTTTTATAAAAGGTACTTTTTATAAAAGGTACTTTTTATAAAAGGTACTTTTTATAAAAGGTACTTTTTATAAAAGGTACTTTTTATAAAAGGTACTTTTTATAAAAGGTACTTTTTATAAAAGGTACTTTTTATAAAAGGTACTTTTTATAAAAGGTACTTTTTATAAAAGGTACTTTTTATAAGAGGTACTTTTTATAAAAGGTACTTTTTATAAAAGGTACTTTTTATAAAAGGTACTTTTTATAAAAGGTACTTTTTATAAAAGGCACTTTTTATAAAAGGTACTTTTTATAAAAGGTACTTTTTATAAAAGGTACTTTTTATTTTACTTTTATTGTGCAAAAGGTAGTATTCCACATTCCAAATTTCAGGTGTCTAGGAAAATTATATTAGGAAATATAAAAAGTACAAAAATTACAATATTTTACCCCCGTATGAAACACAATTTCCAAAAAGTATTTTTTCCAGAATGTTTTTTTCACTGCAGGATTCTACATTCCAAATTTGAAGTTTCTATGCCCATTATTTCAAGAAATAACAAAAGGTACTAAAAGTACACTTTTTACCCCTTTGACTCCCCTTAGAATCCAAATTGGCAAAATTTGTTTTTTTTTTCAGCAGAGGATCCTACATTCCAAATTTCAAGTTTGTAGACCATTATTTCAGTAAATACAAAAAAGTACCAAAAGTACACTTTTTTACCCATTTTACCCCCGTAGAATCAACATTGGCAAAAACCCTGCCTTAGTGAATCTTTTTTCCGGGAGGTGAACCTACATTGCAAATTTCAAGTTTCTAGTAGCATTATTTAAGGAAATGTAAAAGGTACCAAAAGTACAGTTTTGTACCCTTTTTACCCCCTTTGAATCACCATTGGCAAAAATCCAACCTTAGTGTATCTATATTCCGGTAGGTGAACATACAGTCCAAATTTCAAATCTCTATGACCATTATTTCATGAGATATAAAAAGTACCAAAAGTACAGTTTTTTACCCCCTTAGAATCAACATTGGCAAAAATCCAGCCTTAGTGGATCTACATTCCGGGAGGTGAACCTACATTCCAAATTTCAAGGCTCTATGACCATTATTTCATGAGATATAAAAAGTACCAAAAGTACAGTTTTTTACCCTTTTTACCCCCTTTGAATCAACATTAACAAAAGTCCAGCATTACAGGATCTACATTCCGGGAGGTGAACCTACATTCCAAATTTCAAGTCTCTATGACCATGATTTCATGAGATATAAAAAGTACCAAAAGTACAGTTTTTTACCCTTTTTAGCCCCTTAGAATCAACATTGGCAAAAGTCCAGCCTTACAGGATCTGCATTCCGGGAGGTGAACATACAGTCCAAATTTCAAGTCTCTAGGACCATTATTTCATGAGATATAAAAAGTACAAAAAGTACAGTTTATTACCCCTTTTACCCCCTTAGAATCAACATTGGCAAAAATCCAGCCTTAGTGGATCTATATTCCGGGAGGTGAACATACAGTCCACATTTCAAGTCTCTAGGACCATTATTTCATGAGATATAAAAAGTACAAAAAGTACAGTTTTTTACCCCTTTAACCCCCTTAGAATCAACATTGGCAAAAATCCAGCCTTAGTGGATCTATATTCCGGGAGGTGAACCTACTGTACAAATTTCAAGTCTCTAGCTTCAGCGGTTTGGGCTGGGCGATGATGAGTCAGTCAGTCAGTCACATTACTCTTTTATATAGTACTAGCTCGCCCGCCGGAACTTCGTTACCGGTTATGTTAAATACCGGATAATAGAAGGATCAGGATTACCCTACCGATATCAAAAAATGACTCACATGTAGACTTTGTTTTATTTAATTGTGGACGTTTAAGTCTTTAATTAAATAATATTTCATTGAATAACTTAAACAATAAAATGTGAATAATTTCGGTAGTACGTTGTCATGTTCGTTCCGGTGAAAAAGACTTTGACAATTTTCGAGCCCTTATATCGGGATTTTGGATCTTGAGTGAATAAATATTTCAGTGAAAAAAAAAAATTGGAATAAAAAAAATTTTGGGTAAAAAAACATATAGAGAGAAAAAATATGGAGTTAAAAGGTTTAATACGAAAAATTTTAGTAAAAAGCATCTTTCTATATTGTTCCCCGCTCTATTCCATTTCGTTCCCCGTTCTACTCCATTTCATTTCCAATTCAATCTCCATGCAAGTTTCAGTCCTCTCCATATAATATGCGTTACAGAAATAAAAAGTGTTATTGTATTTATCTTATAGATATAAAAATACCATTTTACACCACTTGTACCAATTTAGGTACCCCTTTTACCCTGTCCATCTCTTGGGTGTTATTTCGGCTGGAGGATACTGCACGTAAAATTTTGAGTTTCTGGGCTTTAAAAGTTATTTGCCACCTTTTCCACATAAAATTGAATTTTCCAAAAACCTTTTTTTTCTGAACCGTTATTTCAAGAAATATAAAAAGTACCAAACTTACACTTTTTTATGCCCTTTACGACACTTAGAAACAGAATTTCCAAAAAGTACTTTTCCAAAATATTTTTTCACTAAAGAATACGGCATTCAAATTTTCACTGCCTAGGATCATTATTTCAAGAAGTATAAAAAGTATAAAAAAACACTTTTCTACACCTCTAGAAACGGAATCATTTAAAAATACTTTAGCATAGAAGATTGTTTTTTTCACCGAAGGACACCACATTCCAAAATTCAAGCTTCTATGACAATTATTATAGGAACAAAAAAAATTAGTACCAAAATTACACTTTATTACCCCCGTTAGAAACGGAATTTCCAAAAAGTACTTTTTCCAGTATGTTTTTTCTTCACCGAAGGATCCTACATTACAAATTCCAATTATCTAGGAATATTATTTCAGCAAATATTAGAAGTACAAAAAGTATACTTTTTAACCCCGTTAAGAAACGGAATTTCCAAAAATTTTGGTTTTCACCGAAGAATTTTACATCCAAAATTTTAAGTTTCTAGAACCATTACGTCAGAAAATATACCGGAAGTACACTTTTTTTAGCCATTTTACCCTACTAAGAAGCGGAATTTCCAAAAAGTATTTTTCCAGAATGTTTTTTTACCGAATGATCCTACATTACAAATTTCAAGATTCTAGGGCCATTACTACCGGAAATTAGAACGTACCTAAAGTTTAAATTTTAACCCGTTCCACACCCTTAGAAAAGGAAGTTTCAAAAATTTCTTTTTCCAGAATTTGTTTTCACTTAAGGGTCCTAAATTCCAAATATCAAGTTTGTATGATCATTATTTCAGGATATATGTATAAAAAGTACTATAAGTACTATTTTTATTTTTTCATTATTGATACATTTATTAAAAGATACTTTTTTTAAAAGGTCCTTTTTTAATTGTACTTTTTATAAATGGTACTTTTTATTTATAAAAGGTACTTCATATAAAAAGTACTTTTTATTAAAGGTACTTTTTATAAAAGTTACATTTTGTAAAAGGTACTTTTTATAAATGGTACTTTTTATAAAAGGTATTTTTAATATAAAGTACTTCTTATAAAAGGTACTTTTTATAATAGGTTTTTTTATAAAAGGTCCTTTTTATAAAAGGTACTTTTTATATAAGGTACTTTTTATAAAAGATACCTTTTACTTTTTATAAAAGGTACTTTTTATGTAAGGCACTTTTTAAAGAAGGTGCTTTTTATAAAAGGTACTTTTTATAAAGGGTACTTTTTATAAAAGGTACTTTTTATAAAAGGTACTTTTTATAAAAGGTACTTTTTATAAAAGGTACTTTTTATAAAAGGTACTTTTTATAAAAGGTACTTTTTATAAAAGGTACTTTTTATAAAAGGTACTTTTTATAAAAGGTACTTTTTATAAAAGGTACTTTTTATAAAAGGTACTTTTTATAAAAGGTACTTTTTATAAAAGGTACTTTTTATAAAAGGTACTTTTTATAAAAGGTACTTTTTATAAAAGGTACTTTTTATAAAAGGTACTTTTTATAAAAGGTACTTTTTATAAAAGGTACTTTTTATAAAAGGTACTTTTTATAAAAGGTACTTTTTATAAAAGGTACTTTTTATAAAAGGTACTTTTTATAAAAGGTACTTTTTATAAAATGTACTTTTTATAAATGGTACTTTTTATAAAAGATACTTTTTATAAAAGGTACTTTTTATAAATGGTACTTTTTATAAAAGGTACTTTTTATAAAAGGTACTTTTTATAAAATGTACTTTTTATAAAAGGCACTTTTTACAAAAGGTACTTTTTATAAAAGGCACTTTTTATAAAAGGTACTTTTTATAAAAGGTACTTTTTATAAAAGGTACTTTTTATAAAAGGTACTTTTCATAAAAGGTACTTTTTATAAAAGGTACTTTTTATAAAAGGTACTTTTTATAAAAGGTACTGTTTATAAAAGGTACTTTTTATAAAAGGTACTTTTTATAAAAGTTACTTTTTATAAAAGGTACTTTTTTTATAAAAGGTACTTTTTATAAAAGGTACTTTTTATAAAAGGTACTTTTAATAAAAGGTACTTTATATAAAAGGTTCCCCTAAGAAACACATTTTCCATAAAGTACTTTTTCCAGGTACTTTTATAAGAGGTTCCCCCTAAGAAACACATTTTCCATAAAGTACTTTTCCAGAATGTTTTTTTCACCGAAGGATCCTACATTCCAAATTTCAAGTTTCTATGACCATAATTTTAAGAAATAAAAAAAGTACCAAAAGTACACTTTTTACCTCTTTTATCCCTCTTAGAATCAAAATTTTCTAAAAGTACCTTTCCATATTGTTTTTTTAGTTTGTATGGCCATTATTTCAGTAAATAAAAAAAAAGTACCAAAAGTGCACTTTTTTACCCATTTTACCCCCGTTGAATCAACATTGGCCAAAAATCCAGCCTTAGTGGATCTTTTTCTCGAGAGGTGAACCTACATTCCAAATTTCAAGAGTCTAGGACCATTATATCAGGAGATAAAAAAAGTACCAAAAGTACAGTTTTTTACCCTTTTTACCCCCTTAGAATCAACATTGGGAAAAAATCCAGCCTTACTGGATCTTTATTCCGGGAGGTGAACATACAGTTCAAATTTCAAGTCTCTATGGCCAATATTTCAGGAGATATAAAAAGTACCAAAAGTACAGTTTTTTACCCTTTTTACCCTCTTAAAATCAACATTGACAAAAATCCAGCCTTAGTGAATCTAAATTCCGAAAGGTCAACATACAGTCCAAATTTCAAGTCTCTGTGAACATTATTTAAGGTAACATAAAAAGTACCAAAAGTACAGTTTTTTTACCCTTTTTACCCCCTTAGAATCAACACTGGCAAAAATCCAGCCTTACGGGATCTATATTCCAGGATGTGAACATACAGTTCAAATTTCAAGTCTCTATGACCATTATTTCAGGAGATATAAAAAGTACCAAAAGTACAGTTTTTTACCCTTTTTACCCCCTTAGAATCAACAATGGCAAAAGTCCAGCCTTAGTGGATCTATGTTCCGGGAGGTGAACATACAGTCCAAATTTCAAGTCTCTATGACCATTATTTCGGGAGATATAAAAAGTACCAAAAGTACAGTTTTTTACCCTTTTTACCCCCTTAGAATCAACACTGGAAAAAATCCAGCCTTAGTGGATCTATATTCCGGGAGGTGAACCTACAGTCCAAATTTCAAGTCTCTATCTTCAGCGGTTTGGGCTGGGCGATGATGAATCAGTCAGTCAGTCAGTCATTCACTCACTCACTCACCCAACTCTTTTATATATATAGATAGATTTTTGCAAGGAAATTTTAGAGTATTTTATGGGCAAAATAATAATAACAAGTAGAAAAGTTAAATTCGACTTGGCCGAATCCATGAATACCCTCCACAATGCCCTTTTAAAGTGGCAATAAATTTTCTAAAGTGAAAAAAATTAAAAATTTGATTAGAAATATTTTATTTCGAAAAAAAACTTTTTTTTTGTAATTTTTGAGAAAAAAAACTGACACCATTTTTTTGAGTGTAAAATTTTTTTCAGTGTAAAATATTTGTCGAGTGTTATATTTTTAGTGTAATAATTTTTTTGAAGTACAAAAATTCTTTGTAAAATATTTTTGTGACTTACCAATGTTTTTAAAGCTGGTTTAAAGGTTTTTTTTTTAACACGTCAATATAAGGGGAAACCAATCTGAAATTCACAACTTTTGAACCACTGCACTGTGGGCCAGCATTTCCATTTTTTGGCCAATAAGGTCTGTAAGGCAACACATATTTAAAAATAATTTTTCAGAATGTCGACATCATGATTTTTTTCCGTCTTTAATATCGTTTTATTGTAGCTTAAAGTTTTTTTTTTGCATGAGGTTAAACTCAAAGTTTGAGATTATTTTTATATTTTTTATTTATGAAACAAATAATTTTTTTTTGTACTTCAATACAATATTTTTTCAAAAAAATATTGTGTTGAAGAACAGGTATGCTCTAAGGACATACCTGTTCGTCCAACACATGAGATAAACTGCCAAAAAGTAACCTATAAGTATATTTTTTTAATAAATTATGGAAATTCATACTTTTGTTGAAATCCGACTTTTTTCAATCCAAACGATATTGACAAACCTCGAATTACGATCTGTCTCTGTCAATGTTTTCTGTTCACATTTTTGCGACCCTGTGCGACCGTTCATAAACTTTTGACATGGAGGCAATAAACCAAAATATGACGTTTAGAAGTGCCCTAAAATGGAACTTCTATAACAAAAATAAAAAAAAATATTGTACTTAATCGTTTTTTTTCTCACGCTTACTCACTATTTACGTGAGTTATCAAAACACCACTCACGTGAGACTCAAGTTCACGAGTAACTCACGCTAAACATTTAAAACACGAAAACAATTTTAAAAACTAATTCAATACAAATAAATAATGTTGACTCATGCAAAAAAATGGCAGTCACTACGAATCACTCACGAAAAAAATGTCTCACTCACTTATCACTCACGAACAAAAAATTTTAATCACGCTCACTTTCGATCACGCGTAATTTACGTGCCCAGCGTCCGTCTCTAGTCGCATTTAAGCGGGCATGTAAGCTAGTAGCACTATTTGTACATTTAGGATGGCAAATGCTAATTGGAAAGAAAAATGTTAAAATGTTAAAATGTTCTGATAAAAGCAAAAAGAGGGATTAATAAAAACTTAGGAATGTAAACATTGTATATTTTTCTAAAAAATCTGTGTCCTACATTTTTGAGGCACCATTTTGATTTCAAAAAATTAGAGTTCGTATTGGTGTTGCGCAATCATTTCCTAGTGATATTTTGAAACATTAATCAATAATTTAAATACCTTGTCCACCATATTGGATCCGCTATTTTGAATTTTGAATATTTGATTCTAAAACCAGATTTGGCATCCGAAAAACCATCAAAATCAGACAACATAGAAAAAAACTTAATATTTTATTTGTCGCCATATTAGATCCGCCAAATTCGCAATTACCGACCTTAAATACATCGAAAATAATTAATTTAAGTACAATTAGCTAAGAATTACGAAAACATATCCGCCATATTGGATCCGCCATTTTGAATTTCAAGTCTTTAATTTCAAAATCAGTTTTAACATCCGAAAGACCATTCAAATTGAAGTTTTTGGCCAAAAGAGACAACATATAAATAAATTTACATTTGTCGCCATATTGGATCCGCAATTTTGAATTTGAAAAGTCTGAGCTCATTATCGTTATTAACGACCCGCAATACATCGACAATGATTATATTAAGTGCAATAAGCAAAGAATTAAAAAATCATGTCCGCCATTTTGGATCCGCCATTTTGAAATTTTAAATATGTAATACTTTTTTGACATATAGGTTAAGCGGTCTATTTATGGCCAAAATTCAGTGATGCTGGCCCACAGTGCACTGGACTGGATCAATACTAACCAGACCTGGAAAACGACAAATATATATGACAAGCTTTAGAAACCTCACGATAATCTTTCGAAATTTAGCTTGATTTTTAACTAGTAAGTTCGCGAAAATCCCTTGCCGAATTTCAGTCTTTTGCTTATAACTTTTGAACCACTGAACCGATTTTGCTAGATTGCAATGACAACCTGCCTATGTAAATGACAAACATATGTGCCAAACTTCAGAAGCCTTAATAAAGTCTTTCACAAGTTAGGGTGTTCTCTACAGACAGACGGACGGACGTACATCGTTAGATCGACTTAAAACCGATCGAGAATCATGAATATATGAGGTCCTAGACCAATATTTCGAGGTGTTACAAACGGAATGACAAACTTATACATACCCTCTATCACTAGATTGGTGGGTATAATAATTTTAGTTTCATGATCAGGTGCATTTTTTTTTAATAATTTCAATCTAACTGAGAACTAGTAACACTGACCGTCGCGACGCATCGTCTCGCTGTAGCGAAACAGATCCGTTGCCCTGATAGGAATCGAACCCACTACCCCCACGTTTAAATGCTATCATGCTATTGGATATTTATTACTCTGGATGATCCTACATTTTCAATTTTTAGATTCTGAGGTTTTAGGTTCTATAGTTAAAAAAAATAGATTAAATTTTAAACCACAGGAAAGTGATTTTCCTGTAGTGTGCCCCCATTGACAAATCGAAATATGTTAGACGCTCCGAATTCAGGCGTTAAACGTCTATTAACAATTACATTTAAAACGATCCCTTGGTTTGCGATGACATTATTAAAAGTCCTGTCTATATCAAGAAAGGTCACCATAGTGTATTCCTTTACCAAAAGCGATTTTTTTATGGTTCAAACGAGCTCATGAAGAGCTGTTTCCGTTAATACACCATTTCTGTATGCATTTTGCATAGTCGAAAGCAACCTAGGGTCAATCACTATACGCAAATATGAGTCGAAAATGATGATAGACTGAAATCCTTCGGAACTGTGTGGTAGTTTTTCCCAGCCTTCGGGGTAAAAATAACTCCGGAATTGCTCAAAATTTTGGAAACCTTGTGATTATGGAAAAAATTATGTTTTTAGTTTTTAAATTAATAAAAACTATTTATTACACCGTCCGACACACTTTTGTACACATGGACTAGACCGAAAAATTGTGAAAGTAGGGCTGAAAATAAAATTCACGTGTCTCCCTGTTTTTCCAGATCAATTCGAGTTTTCGTGAAAACGCCAATACAAAAGTTGTGTGTTTTCCAAAGTAGTGTGAAATAAGTCGAAAAATTTATTAAATCTTCTCGTGAGCCAAATAATGTTTAAACATGTCTTTAGTGAAATTTAAAGACGCACTCACAAAAGTTTTACAGTTACTGTTTCACAGTCAAACAAATAGTTTTCGTTTTAGTTAATATTAAAAGAAAATTCTTTTGTTTCACATACAAATATTCTAAACAACTTTTTGAACGTTTATTCAAATACATACACACAGAAAACAAATTTGCTAATTTCCAACTGAAATTCAGTTGTTGCAACAAAAATTCGGTTGATACATCTGTATTAAGGTTAAAACAACTAAATATCGGTAGTTACAACTAAATTTTATTAATACAACTGTCTTTTAATTGAAACAACTAAAAAATTCGTATGCCACAGCGAAATTTAGTAGCAGCAACCGAATTTTGAGGTGATTGGAAATTTATTTTTCTCTGTGTAACTGTCTTTTAAATAAAATTTCCTTAACGTTTGTTTTTTTAAGTTATTTAAAAAACAAACCACATTTATTTTATGTGTCGTTTAATCGTGCTTTTAAAGTTTTAAAATGTTCTACAAAAATGTCCTGCATCAAATTTCACTAGGAGTTGTCAAAGGCCAATAATTTGTGCGATTTTAGCAAAATGCTCAAAAAAGTAAAATTGTAAAGTATCTTTGGTGTAAAACAATTTAAAATAACATCTTACGAACTTTTGACCTTTGACAACCCCTAGTGAAATTTGATGCAAAACATTTTTGTGGAACATTTTAACCCTTTTAACCCACGATTTAATGGTTTTCTAGGAGAGTATTTGAAATAGGGACAAAAATTAACCCTAAAAATTGCAGTTAGAGGGTTAATATACATATCAAGAAAAGAACCGCAATTAAATTTTACTGAACTCATCTATTAACACTATTTTTCTCAGAAGTAAATTTTCTACATTTTTTCGACTTATTTGACACTTCTTTTGTGAGACACAATTTAACATTATATTTTGTTTGAATTTTCCGTGAAAAACGCGAATTGATTTAAAAAACCTGAGAGACACGGGAATGTTATTTTTATACCCACTTTCTGACTGGAGTGATTTTTTTCTATAGTGCAAAAAAATTTTTTTTTTGCATTTTTCGCGAAAACGCGAATTGATCTAGAAAAACTGGGAGACACGGGTATTTTATTTTCGGCCGTACTCTCAGAATTTTTTAGTCCGGTTCATGTGCACAGCCAAAATTTGAAATTTGTCGGACGGTGTTATTCGACTTTTAAAATTCTATTTTGAAAACGATTATTCTAGATCTAGGTCATATTTCGATACTAATTATTACGATGATATTGTCAAAGTAACAATTTTCAAGAAAATATTTATAAAAATTATTGTTTTAAATTAATTAGTTTGGCCATTTTGCAAGAATACTATTTTTTTTGTTATAGTGCATTCAGAACGCTTTTCAAAAACGCTCGGCAAGCGTTCGAAAATAGCGTTTTAAGAATGTTTTTTTTTTGTTACGGTGCTTTCAGGACGCTTGTTTTTTAAAATCGTCGTCGATTTCTGCTTGGGTGTAGTATTACACTTAAAATAATTCTACAGTAAAAAGTTTAGTAAGTGGCTCAAAATTTTGAGCTCCTCACATAGACCGGCTGGTCCATAGCAATACCACATGTTCCTTCAGCGACGAGGATAACACGCGTTAGTCCATGTTGCAAACAATTTAACGCGCATAAGATCCATAACTGCGATTTCTTCCAGATTCTCGAGTTCTGCTTTGCCTAAAATTTGTTTGCGATGCCTGGCCAATGCGGGGCATTTGCACAGGATATGTTCAACTGTTTTTTCCGTATTCGTTTCATCACATCTTCTACAAATGGAATCAGAGATGAGTCCAATTGTTCTTGCGTGGAAGATCTACTAATAAGTTACTAATTTTAGTATCTTCAAAGTAATTAGTAATTTTTACTGGTTTTGAATAATATTAGTTAAAAATTTTAGTATTGGTTACCAATTCTTGCACTAGGTCCTTTTGGACTAAAATTTAGCTAAATTTTTAGTATTGAATACCCACGTTTAGTATTAGTTTCTTCAAAATTGTTACTTTGACAATATCAACGTAAAGATTAGTGGAGAAATATGAGCTTGAGGTAGAATACTCTCTCTCAAAATTATGGAAATATATGTTTTTAAAACTTATAAAACGCGATGTTGGTCCACATATGCTGATCAGCATTTTTAACAAAAGCGCGTTTTAAAAACATTTTAAAACTTTTGAGAAAAGTTTGGTGAAAATAGTTTTTATGTTTAAAGATTAGCATCTGTGTACCAAAACAGCGATTTTAGAATTTTCAAAAAGTAAGTAAAATTTCCTTATTTTTGAGCACGATTTGGTCAAAAATTTTGGACATGAGTATTTTTTTTTTCAACAATTAGACCACTGGTTTCCAAATGAAAATTTTTTTCATTCATATTTTTACAACAAGCTTTTCGCTGGCCATCGTTTGACAAGTATACCGACACCATATTTGAAAGTTAATAATTTTCGGGACACCCTACTCTAGATATGAAGGTATGGTATATACACACAGTTACCAAAGTATACATACGGTCAATAATATGATGTTTTCTTTGCCATACGTGCCAATTTTGGACATTTTTACAGGTGAAATTAATTAGTAGCCATGTAAATAGCATTTCGACTACATTTAATAAAATCTTTTTGCAGTTGCATCCACAGAACATCGAAAAAACCTCTAAAATGCACATAAGCAAAGTTACATAAATATACATACGCCGATTTTATTTCAATGTACCGTCTTTGCAATCGCTCGGAGTTTGATAAAATCAGATATTCTAATATAGCTGTATTACTAGCTTCTAAAAATTTCGCAGATACGCAATTTGTGTGCTAAAACTAGCCCTCAATTGGCCAAAACGAACATAATTTTAAAGATGCTTAGAGATTAGTCTTAAAATCGCCGTATAATGTCCAGTATCTTACAGAAATTGTTCAAGCAGTATCTTAAAACAACAAACAACTCAAATTATCATCAAAAACTTTAATGAGAATGGTCATTTTAAACGCAAACCACTAAAAGATCATCCTTCAGAGCATAGCATCAGGATGAAAATGAGTGTTATTTGGACCACGAGCAAATATCAATGAAAATGCATGGTCCGTATTATTAAGGGAATAATACCAGATAATGTTGTGGTGGTACGGTACCAAAAAGTTTACAGGCGTCTTCACAAAACGAGTGCAAAGTTAGAGTTACTAAAAAGCACTCTTTTTCAGTGTTAAAATACCCTACTTTTAGCAAGTCTAACTTTGCACTCATTTTGTGAAGACGCCAGTAAAATTTTTGATATCGTACCACCACAACATGATCAGGCAATATTCCCTTAATAATACGGACCATACATTTTTATTGATTTTTGTTTGTGGTCCAAATACCAGCCTTTTTCATCCTGATGCTATGCTCTGAAGGATGATCTTTTAGTGGTTTGGGCGTACAATAACCATTATCATTAAAGTTTTTGATGATATTTTGAGTTGTTTGTTGTTTTAATATACTTTTTGAACAATTTCTGTCAGTTATTAGACATTATAAGGCGATTTCAAGACCAATCTGTAAGCATCCTTAAAATAATATTCGTTTTGGCCAATTGGTGGCTAGTTTTAGCACACAAGTTGCGTATCTGCGAAATTTTTAGAAGCTAGCAATACAGCTATATTAGAATATGTGATTTCATCAAACTCCGAGCGATTGCAATGACGGGACATTGAAATAAAATCGGCGTATGTATATTTATGTAACTTTGCTTATGTGCATTTTAGAGGTTTTTTCGATGTTATTTGGATGCAATTGCAAAAATATTTTGTTTAATGTAGTCGAAATTCTATTTACATGGCAACTAATTAATTTCATCTGTAAAAATGTCAAAAATTGACACGTTTGTCAAAGAAAACATAATTTTATTTACCGTATGTATATTTTGGTAACTGAGTGTAGTTTATTTTCCAAGTGCAAGGGGTTTTTATTCTTAACCATCATACAATAAAAAGTGTTTGCGTTTCGGTGACATGTTTTGCATTTTTAATACAAAAAAAATGTTTCTTCCTAATTTCCATAAATAAATAAAATGTTTTTATTTTTTTTATTTTTTTGTTTTTCGGAAAAACATAAAATTTTAAAGAGTCATTCTTTGTGTTGAAAACAAAGTTGCTAGATGAATTTATAATAAAAAGTAACCAATTCTACTTTAAATGATGTGGAAAAAGCGACCAAATTACCCAAAACATTTAATTTTTTGACAAATTATTACATCTTCACAAAAAATGCAAAAATAAACCAAAATAAATCAAAACTGTAAAAATTGAAAATACCAGTAAAAAAAACATGTAAGGAAATTAGTCGTTCAAGATCGACCATACACTCAAAAAATTATGTAGTTAAATTCCACTGAATATTTACTTAAAACAAATGAAATTTTATTTAAAAACCATTCCACTGTTTTTTCATTTAAAATAAAAACACATTACAGTCAATTTTAAATGTTAATTTAATGACTAACCAAAACATTAAAAAACTACTGAATATTCACTTATTTTGTATTGAAAACAGTAAAACTATAGAAGAAATTTTTTACTGCCGAAAATGAATGTAACAGAAAATTCGTTTTTAAGACAGTAAATTAAATTTTTTAAACTACAGAAATAGTACACTCAAAAAAAAAACCTTGTTAAGTTACCAAAAAATCTCGTGATTTTACGAGGCTATTCTCGTAAAATAGGAGGTAGGTAAAATTCTCGTAAAATTACTAGGTTTTCCTCGTAATTTTGAATGGGCCAAAAATTGGTAAAATAACCAATTTTATTGGTAAAAATATTGTTTTAAAACAGGAAAATTAAAAAAGAAATGGTAAACTTACAAGAAAAAATTGTAAATTTACAAACCAAAATGGTAAATTTGCAAAAAAAAAATAGTAAATTAAAAAAATTGTAAATTAAAAAAAATTGTTAATTTACTAAAAATATTGTTTAAATTTTACCAATTTTTGGTAGTGATAATTTTTATGCCACAAAAATTATAAAAAAATGGTAAATTTAAAAGATAAGTGGTAAATACATTAAAAAAATGGTAATTTATAAAAAAAAAATTATGATTTTTTTTTTTAATCTTTTTTAATAATTATCTACTCCAAAACGCAAAAAATGTGTTAGGGACTCAGAAAATTTACAAAAAAAAAATTTTTTTCTTTGTTAAACAACATAAATATTCGTAATAAAATCATTTTTGTAAAATAACTGCTATTTTTTGTAAATTAACTAGAATCCTCGTAATAAATTTTTCAAAATTTTGTCAATTTTTTTTGAAATATTTTTCAATAAAAAAAAAATTGTCCGAGACTTAGTAAATTTAAAAAAAGAAACATAAATCCTCGTATAACATATTTTTTGTAAAATAACAGTTTTTTTTGTAAATCAACTGGAATCCTCGTAATAAAAACTTTGTTGTAAAATTACAGTTTTTTTTTGTAAAATAACCTTTCAAAATGGTAGAATAAAATGACGAAAATAAATTTGTAAAATTACCAATAAAACTGTAGTTCTCGTTTGAGCAAAGTACAAGATTTTTGTTAAAAAACAAGGAAAATTGTTAAATATTGGTAGAACGGGATTACAAGGCATTTTACCAGACGTTTTACCAGTTTATTTTTTTGAGTGTAAAAAAATTAAATCCTTTATAAAATAAGTGATTTTTCTTTTAAAATAACTTTACTGATTACTTTTTAAAATAACCTACACACAGTTAATGATATAATTTTCTTAGTGTATTATACCCTAGACTAGTGTGTGCCGAAACATTTGTCGCCAGTCCAAGCATGGATATGTGAGATCTTCGAGTGCAGAAAAAACTTGCTACCCAAATTGGAGTAATTATCGGGCGGATTTTTTATATTGGGATTAAGTCCGAAAAAGATACAAATATCACTCATTCTTATCTATGTTGACATACACCAGTTCCAAAAACAGTTTTTAAAAATTTAAAAATTATTTCAGAATAACAAAAATTGTTAACAGAAATTTTAAAGTATCGAAGCATTTTTTTTTTTTTAATTTTCTAAATCCCTGACACAATTTTTTGTGCTTTGGAGTAATAAATTTCATTTAAAAAGCATTTAAAAATAAGTTTTTAAAAATTTTGAGTTATGAAAGTGTTTTGAAAAATGTTCTAAGTACAAAGAAATTTTCTGAATCTCGTGCACACTATTTTTTCGTGTTAAAGAATAGAATTTCATTGAAAAAAAAAATAATTTGAGCTTTCGCCAAGTTGCATTTTTTTTTTTTAATATCACACAGAATTTTTTTTTTTATTTCTAAATTACGAAAACATGTTTGAAAATTTTTTAAATAAGAAATTTCATTTAAAATGGTATCAGATTTTTTTAGTTGAAAATTTTAAAAATCCCCAGTCTTCCCTGTAAAAGCTTCCCTGTAAATTTTTATTTTTATACCCTCCAACCACAGTATGGGGGTATACTCACTTTGTCATTCCGTGTGTAACACATCGAAATATCGGTCGGAGACCCCACAAAGTATATGTAATATTGATCCATGATAGAATCTAAGACATTCTAACGATGTCCGTCCGTCTGTAGAAATAACGATGCAGTCCAAACCAAAAGAGCTAGACTCCTGAAATTGGGACAGAATATCTCGTGTGTTACTGGTAAGGTTAAGTTCGAAGATGGGCAAAATCGGACCAGGGGGAAAAAAGTTCCCCCTTGAAGAACTAAAACGACCCCTGAAAAATACGATATTTTTACGAGTTTTTTTAATTTTTGCTCAACAAATGTAACATTTGTATGCCATATTATGTTCATAGACCTGCACTTGGACCAAGGGGGTTAGAAAATCCGATTTATTTCAGGTCGCCCCCCTTTGGGGTCGTGTTTAAAGACATTAATTAAAAATAATGATAAAAATTTATTATTTAAGCGTAAATACCATAAACAAATAATTTGTTAACATATAAAGGGGGGTACAGGTCTCCCCCACCAACTCAGCCGACCCCCCCCCCCCCCCCCCGCCACCAAAAAAAAGACACCCTACGATTTTTTTTTAATTTTAAACGTGTTGGAGGGTATAAAAGATTCGGCAGAGCCGAATTTAACACTTTTACTTGTTTTCTATTAAGGGTGTTATAAAAAAAATCGACACAGCCGAATTTAACCCCCTCTCTTGTTTTCTTTCTTTTGACTTAAATCAAAATTTACAATTGTCAAGTAAAGCTTGTTTAACCGAAAATATTAGATCCAAATGAATCCTGATTTCAGAAACTAATTCTTTATGAATTTGTTTCTTTTATTGTCTTCATAAAAAATTTATTTTTCATTTTGCATTAACCTCAATGTCATATTTTTTCAACATTTATTTTTGTTTAAATTTTTTATTTTATCCACGTTGACATCCTTTACTAAAAGCATTTCCATGTACTTTTCTTTTCATTTTCTGTTTTCATTTTTTTGCTTTTCATTAAATATTTATAGAAAAAAGTGCAGTTTGCAAATTGTGTCTCCTGAATGTAGGCAGAATATTGGCATAATGAAAAATTCATACATATGTAAACAAACAACCCAGTGAAAAATGTTCGATATGAGTACATTAGAGTGTCCCTTATTTGGGAAATGTTGGAAATGTTGAGACGGTACCCCCTCATTTTCTTCCATTTGACCAAAAAATAACTCAGGAAAAATGTTACGCCCCTTCGACCACGCCTTCCCTACGCGGCGGGGCCTTAAAGAGCGGAGCCTTAAAAATCATTTTTTTTTTATTTTTAATTTTTTTGCTATTAATTATAATATAGCTTGGTTAGCTTATTCACGACAAAAAATTTGATTTTGGTGGGATAAGGTCTTCAACTCTAAAAAAATTTTCGAAAAAAAAAAAATTTAGAGCCGTTGGGGTCCTACAGTAAGAATTTTTTAAAAAATATTTTTTAATAGTTTTGACAAGCAACGTGTTTAGTTTTAATGTTGCTTTTAATGATATATATTCATAAAAAAATATTATTCATATCTGTGACATCTTCATCTTTTTCGAAAAAAAAAAAAAATTAGAGCCGTTGGGGTTCTAAGGTAAAAAATTTTTAAAAAATATTTTTTTTTTGGTTTTGACAGGCAACGGTTTTAGTTGTTATGTTGCTCTTAATGATATATATTCATAAAAAAATATTATTCATATCTGTGAAATCTTTATCGTGTATCGAAAAACATCATAAATACATTTTTTACCCTTTTTTAGAACACGATAAAGATGTCACAGATACAAATAATATTTTTTTATGTATATATATCATTTAAAGCAATATAGCAACTAAAAGAGTTGCTTGTCAAAACTAAAAAAAAAACAATATTTTTTAAAAACATTTTACCGTAGGACCCCTGCGGCTCTAATTTTTTTTTTTCGTAAAATTTTTTAGAGCTGAAAGAAAGACTTATCCCACCAAAATCAATTTTAACATGATAATGTTTTTAGGCTGGTGTCTAATTTTAAAAAAAGTTGCAGGACGCCACCTCAGTTTGACTATATAAGCTAACAATTAACGAAAAAGAAAATAAGAATTACTATTTTCATTTTCTTACAACCAAAGATTTTAGTAACCTGGGTTTGTAACTTGAATAATAATTCACCTCGTGGTGAATATACCCTTTTTTTCACCAGCTGGTGAATAAAAAGTAACATAATTATTTTACAACAAAAAAAATTTTTTTTCATCAAATTTTTTTTTTCATCAATTTTTTTTTCATCAATTTTTTTTTTTTTCATTAAATTTTTTTTTTCATCAAATTTTTTTTTTTCCATCAAATATTTTTTTTTTATAAATTTTTTTTTCGTCAAATTTTTTTCATTAAATTTTTTTTATCAAATTTGTTTTTTTATAAATTTTTTTTTTCATATTTTTTTTTTTCATCAATTTTTTTTCCATGAAATTTTTTTTTTATTAATTTTTTATTACATCAAATTTTTTTTTATCAATTTTTTTCTCATCAAATTTTTTTTTCATATTTTTTTTTTAATCAAAAAATGTTTCTATTTAACAAAAATTTTTTTTTTTTTTATTAAATTTTTTTTTTTTTATCAAAATTTTTATTAAAAAAATGTTTTCATCAAAATTTTTTTACTTCATCAAAAACTTTTTTTCATCAAACATTTTTTGTCGCCAAAAATCATTTTTCCCCTTTTTTTTACCAAAACTACTTTTTCAACAAGTCGAAACTTTTCACATAAAAATGTTCCATTTGTTTATCAAATGTACATAAAACAAGTGAAAGTATTAAATTCTGCGGTGCCGAATTTCTTTTACTCTCCAAAATGTAAAAACACTTTTTTGCATTAATTTTTGCACTCATTTACCAAATGTACAGCTCTTTTGGTTTGGACTGCATCTTGCTTTCCACAGACAGATGGACGGATGTGTATATCTAGAGCGTCTTAGAAATGGATCAATAATATATAAACTTAAAGGGGTCCTCGACTAATATTTCAATTCGTTTTGCATGGAATAGCAAAGTAGTAATATAGCATTATTTTTTCTAAAAAAACTTTGCTTTGGCAAGTACACCCAAATCTTTCGCAAAACATTATCATGATTTAATATTTTGGAAAAGAGTACAAAATTTGCAGAAATTTTTTGTTTAAGTTTGTCCTCAATAAAATTATTTTTTTTTTTTTGGTTTGTACAGAAAACTTTTTCCTCCCAAGGCCCTACAAAGGGCACGGTTTAAAATTGTGCGATTTGGCTAAAAATTTAAACATAGAGTTTTTAGACCAAACGAACCATAAATTGCCACGCAATTTACAAAAGGAATTTCTTGTGATAATGCATAAATTAAAAAAAAAACGCATTTTTTACTTTTTTTTATACATTTCAGCTAAAATACTTTCAAGTCAAAACTAAAAAAAAAAAAATTATTAAAATATTTTTTCTCTGAAGAATTTTTCAATTTTTTCCGTGGCCAAAGTGGCCAAAAATACATTAAAAATAGATTTTTCGTACGAATTTTTATTTTTTTTAAATCTTAAGGCAATCCAAAATTCGTTAAAAATATAAAATTAACTTAGAAAAAAATATTTTTTCTCTGAACAAGTTTTCAATTTTTTCCGAGGCCCAAAAAAACAGTTAAAAATCGATTTTTCGTAAGAATTTTTTTTTTATTTTTTTTTTTATTTTGTTCTTATTACGTTAAAAATATAAAATTAATTTAAAGACAAGTAACTTTTTCTCTGAAGAATTTTTCAATTTTTTCCGAAGCCAAATTGACCAAAAAACATTAAAAAATCGATTTTTCGTATGAAATTTTTTTTAGAATTGTTTTTTTATTTTTTTCTAAATCTGTAAGCAAATATGTTAAAAATATAAAATTAACTTAAAAAAAATATTTTTGCTTTAAATTTTTTACTTTTTTTGTATACATTTCAGAACACGATATGTAGCATTAAAAGAAACATGTCAGCTAAAATCCTTTCAAGTCAAAACTGAAAAAAAAAATGATTAAAATATTTTTTCTTTAAAGAATTTTTCAAGTTTTTTTTCTTTAAAGAATTTTTCAAGTTTTTTCCCAAAAAAACAGTTAAAAATCGGTTTTTCGTAAGAATTTTTTTTTTATTTTTTTTTTTATTTTGTTCTTATTACGTTAAAAATATAAAATTAATTTAAAGACAAGTAACTTTTTCTCTGAAGAATTTTTCAATTTTTTCCGAAGCCAAATTAACCAAAAAACATTAAAAAAAACGATTTTTCTTATGAAATTTTTTTTTAGATTTTTTTTTTATTTTTTTAAATCTTAAAGCAAACCAAAATACTTTAAAAATATAAAGTTAACTTAAAAAAAAAATATTTTTTCTCCGAAGAATTTTTCAATTTTTTCGGAGGCCAAGTGCCAAAAAACATGAAAAAATCGATTTTTCGTATGATTTTTTTTTTTGATTTTTTTTTTCTAAATCTTAAAGCAAATCAAAATACGTTAAAAATATAAAGTTAACTTTCTGATTAATTTTTATTAAAAAATAAAAATTGTTTTATTCGACCTTTAAAATATAATATTTTGAGGATGTTTATTCTGGCTCGAGGTCATTATTTTCTTTACTAATTAAAACCATGATATTCTCATAGCATAATTTTCAAGAAAATTATTTTTTTGTTTTAAATTTATTTATGTTGGTCATTTTTGCAAGACTTAATCGACACGTGTTTCGGAATTTGTCAAGATTCCATTGTCAAGATTATTTAGCAAAAATAGAAACGATTTACTACAAAGTACCAACCGAGTCTAATGACAAATCGTTTGTGCACAAACTAAAATATTAAAACATATTCGCCTCTATTCACAACGAGAATTAGAAAGACGAAGAAATTGTACCATACTAATAAGTAGGGCAAGTACTTTCATGAAAATGCATATTTTTACTCAGCATTGTAAACATAACATAAATGAAATATCTATCCGAATCAATGAATTTCCAATAAAATGGCATTGATTTTTAGTTGCATATTTTTGCATATTTTGGTATAAATGCATATTTTCATATAATTTGGACTTTTTTTAAATTTCATCAATATTTTTTTTAAAACGTCCTTAGGAAAATTAAAAACCTACCGCATATTTCTTATAGAAAAATGTATTTATTTATAGAAATCATATTCTGATTCATTTTTTAAAGAAAATGGATTCCGGAAGGATAAGTTTTAGATTCTGAGAAATGTTTTCAATTTAAAATGTTCCTATTCTGAAACATTTTACTAAGCGGTAAGAAAAAATGTTTTAGAATTTAAGATTTTTTACAGGAAAATTGTTTTTTGGTTTGGATTCGAGTTAGGGGGGGGGGGCCTTTGCTTTTGAGTTAATTTTTTGAAACTTCCAAAAAAAAAATAATTTTTTTTTAAATAAATAATTTTTTTTAGAATAAAGAACAAAAAGTATTGAAAAATAACTTGTTCTAGAAAAATATTGGAATTTTATATTCTTTTTTTTATAAAATTTTTTTCTTCAGAAATATTTAGTGACTCAAAGAAAAAACTTCTCAAGCAAAAAAATATTTTACTAACTAAAAATTGTTTCCACTCAATAAAACATTTTTAAGAATTGTCGAGGGCCTTTAAGAATTGGGCAAACCCTAATTTATGTTGACAAATTATTTTTTTTAGGAAAAACAATAATTTTTAGATGCATATTTTTGAAGTTTTTAGTGCATATTTTGGATTTTTAGATGCATATTATAGGCACATATTTTCGTTTTTTAGATGCATGAAAGTACTTGCCCTACTAATAAGGCAACAATTGAATGTGGGTGTGGAACAAGGTGCTATAATCCAAAAACCAAATTGTATAGGAGAAGCAAAAAACTGAATAAGTCGCGAAAAAAATTTAATTTCTTAATTTTCTTTTTGCAGATCGAAAGATTGACCATTTGCATCTATGTACAAAATTTCATAAAAATAGAATGAGCGGAAGTAGCAAAAAATTGCATGTGAAATTTTGTTCTAGTGGAATAAGGTGCTATGTTACAATTTCTACTAGGAATTTCAATACATTTGCCAAGTAGTTTTCTGTTTTTTGTGTTAATTTTTAAAAATTAAAATTTGGCATGATGAATTCTGCAAAATTTAGACGGGGTCCAGCAATACTCATTTTTATATAAGAATAATAAAAGGTAGTTAATTTAACAAAAAAACAAGTGGTTTATGGTTTATTTTGAACAGATTTTCGCGTAATTTTTGCAATTTAAAATTTGCGCAATTTATAATATAAGTTACTAACCATTCAATTTTATAGTTTTAACTCAAAAATTGGATAGATTATCTAAATCCGCCCTCAGTATTTCGTAAAACAATATTGTGTTTTTGTATGGATATAGCACCTTTTTCCATATTCACACTTTAACTATAGATAGATTTGATATGAAAGCGTTTTTTGCTAAACCAATGGGCACATGTTAAAGCCTTGGATGTTTTCTACACGTTAACCATCTCACATGCAAGAATTTTGATATACCACCTTTAGTTTAACTGCAAAATACATGTTAGTATTCGGGGGAAAAATATAAAATATTTCCAAAAATCGTTAAAATTGAACTTTTAAGGTCAATTTTATGACAGAAAACGATCAAGTTTTTAACAAATTTGTTTGCAAATAGATCGAACTATTGAAGGGAGATACGATTTTGCAAAAAAACGCGATTTCCAAAAATTGGATTTTAGCACCTTCTTCCACACACACATTCAATTGTCAATAACCAACAAAAATATTTAAAACAATTTTACAAACGATAGTCCATTGGACTACAACAATATGTTATTTGTGTTGTTGTTGTGAGTAATACTCCATATTAGGGTTATTCATCACATGGCGTGCCAACCATTATGTTCAAATTCTGATTAATTTTTATTAAAAAATAAAAATTGTTTTATTCGTCCTTCAAAATATAATATCTTCAAAAATTTATATTTTAAAGGTTGGAACTAGCAATAGTTTAAATTAGAAATTTTGTATGATAAGATATTTAGCATTGTTAAGTAAATTTTTCATGAGTTTTTCAATAAGTGAATACAGGGAATTTTGGAAAACCTTTAAACTTTAACAATGATTTACTCGAAATATTGTAAGCGGGATTTGGCCACATTGGCTTTCGAAAAGCTCATTTGGGCACTAGGTTGGAGCAAATTTCCGTTTTTCGAATTTCAAAAACGCAGTGGTCGGAAAAGTTGCCTTTTGGGGTCAGTAAAAACATAAAAAATATTGGACCTGTAGGGCAATGGGTTCCTTTTTTGACTTAAAAATCAGAAAGTTCCGAACAGAGTGAAAAACAATTTTTTTTTAAGTTTTTTTTAGCAAAAAATATTAGTTAATATTAGAACATTACTGGAAAAGTGTTTTTTGGCTAATTTTTTTTTGTTTCTTTTTTTTTTTTATTTTTAATTGCTCCACCCTAATATGCATATATCAATACGTAAAATATGTACGCAATAAAATTTTAATTTAACATAATTAAAATGTAATTATGATATTTAATAATTGTAGTTAACCAATGTCATGCAATTACATGGGTTTAACTGACATTCACAGTGGGTGATATGAAGTTAAAATAAAAATATATGAAATCCTTTCATCTACATAACATGGAAATTCCATTTAAAAATATATTTTTAAATAAATTCTTACAAATTAAAACATTTTGCAAATAATCAAATGATTTTTCATTTGTGGCTTCTTAAGGAATACGCATTTTTTTTTGTTATACAGTGTGTTTGACTGTGTCTGACATTGTTGGTTTTTAAAAATTAACTTATAAATATAAAAAAAAAGTATATATTTTATTCAATACATTACATATTTGCACCCTCAATATTGATTTAAAGGTATTACATTGCATTTCCTTTAAACGGATATGACAGCAAAATGCAAATATCCGATTATCATTTTTATCGCACAAAAAAAAATGCACTTAGTGTCAACCTCATATGCATCAATATGTACATAACGTGTATACATAAGTGCAATACTGAAAATACACTGAGAGAAAAAATTGTAGTCAAATCAAAAAAATCAAAAAATGTTTAAGCAAGTTTTAATTATGAATTTAAACTTTATACAATTTAATATATTTCGGACTCGATTTTAAAATTAATTTTATGAATTAAGTATGTAAGAGCAACCTCTTCGTTTATTGATACCGATATGTAGAAAATTTTCATTTTGATTATAAACATTATTAAAATGAGTTTTAAACAATCTTAACAATGACGCCTGATTATATAAAAAAGTTATCGTGATGTAACATAAGTAAAACCAATTTACAATCTTCTTAAATTAATACTTAAAAAAACAATGAACAAGTACTTTAAGTAAAAATTTGAGACATTTTTTTCTATATCGAAAAAGACGCAGATTCTGAGTAATTTTTCCTATATAGAAAAAGTCACAGATTCTGAGACATTTTTCCAATATTTCCTATATAAAAAAAGTTTTAGATTCTAAGACATTTTTCCCATATAGAAAAAGTCTCAGATTCTTAGCCATTTTTCCTATATAGAAAAGGTCTCAGATTCTGAGACAATTTTCCTATATAGAAAAAGTCTCAGATTCTGAGACATTTTTCCTTTATAGAAAGAATCTGAGGCTATTTCTGTATAAGAAAAGTGTCTCAGAATGTGTGACTTTTTCTATATAGGAAAAATGTCTCAGGATCTGAAATTTTTTTCTATGATTTAGTGAGATCTGAGGATTTTTCTATATAGGAAAAAGGTCTCAGAATTTGAGACTTTTTCTATACAGGAGTAATGTGTCAGAATCTAAAGCTTTTTATATAAAGAAAAATGTCTCAGAATCTGAGACTTTTTCTATATAGGAAAAATGTCTCAGAATCTGAGTTTTTCTATATAGGAAAAATGTCTTAGAATCTGAGACTTTTTGTGTAAGAAAAAATGTCTCAGAATCTGAGACTTTTTCTATATATGAAAAATGTCTCGGAATCTGAAATGGTTTCTACATAGGAAAAATGACTTTGAATCTGAAAATTTTTCGTTATAGAAAAAATGTCTCAAAACCTGAGACGTTTTCTTTATACGAAAAATTTCTTAGAATTTGAGTCTTTTTCTATGTAAGAAAAATGTCACAGAATCTGAGACTTTTTCTATATAGGAAAAATGTCTCAGAGTCTGAGACTTTTTCTATATAGGAAAAATGTCTCAGAATCTGAGACTTTTTCTATATAGGAAAAATGTCTCAGAATCTGAGTTTTTTAATATAGAAAAATGTCTTAGAATCTGAAAGTTTTTCAGTAAGGAAAAATGTCTCAGAATCTAAGACTTTTTCTATTAACGAAAAATGTCTCGGAATCTGAGACGGTTTTTACATAGGAAAAATGACTTTGAATCTGAGACTTTTGAGACTTTTTCTATATAGGAAAAATGTGTCAGAATCTGAGACTCTTCTATATAGGAAAAAAGTCTCAGAATCTGAGAATTTTTCTATACACGAGAAATGTATCAGAATCAGAGACTTTTTCTATATATGAAAAATATCTCAACATCTGATACTTTTTCTATGTAGGAAAAATGTCTCAGAATCTGAGACTTTTTCTATATAGGAGAAATGTCTCATAATCTTGTTAGACTTTTGCTATATAGGAAAAGTGTATTAAAATCTGAGACTTTTTCTATATATATAATGTTTTAAAATCTGAGACTTTTACTGTATAGAAAAAATCTCTCAGAATCTAATGTCTCAGAATCTGAGACTTCTTCTGTAAGGAAAAATGTCTCAGAATATGAGACTTTTTCTATTTATGAAAAATGTCTCGCAGTCTGAGATGGTTTCTACATAGGAAAAATTACTTAGAATGTGAAAATTTTTGGTTATAGAAAAAAATGTCTCAGAATCTGAGACTTTTTCTATATAGGATAAATTAGAGTTTGCAAAACGATTAAAATCGTAATCGTAATCGCGATTAATCGCGCCCATTAATCGTAATCGTAATCGACAAAAAAATCATGCGATTACGATTAAAAATGTTCTATGAAATACACTGTTTTTATAACAAATTTAAATCAGTTCCAAAAATTTTTGAAACCCATTTTGAATAGAAACTAAAATTATTTGTCAAAAAAAACTAAATTAGTGTTAAAAACGATTACTTTCGGGACAATTTCAAACAAAATCATTGATTCTGGAATGTTAACTAGACTGGAAAGATTTTATGGGTTGGCCTATTATTCATTTAAATTGTTTGCGATTTTTCTTTCATTTTCTCGTACAAGTCATTAAAATTTAAAGTAAAATTTAAATTCTGATCTGAGTAAATTTTAAAGAATTTGGTTTTTAAAATATACTCAAAAGGCTTTGGTCAAAAAATTTGGACATGAAATGTTGTCAAAAAACTTAATTTTTTCATACTTTGACCGCTGGTTGACTAATGATGCCTTATAAATTTTTTAAATACAACAGATAACTGGCCATCGGCAGGTATTCTGACACGACCCCGCATAAATTTTGGTAAACAGGAAGCAGCTTTTGGAAAGGAATCATGATCCAAAGAGCGAATCCAAATCAGTCACAGTTTAGAGTACTCTTTAGTAGCAAAGATAAAAAGATATTAGGACCCAGTAAAATCATGTATCTTTTCAGCGCTGATTAAAGCACTTTTTATAGAGTTTATTTAGCGCAATAAAGGTGTAAGAAAATCTGGTATTTTTCTCCAAAAATTTTTTTGATCATTAAAAAAGTGTTGAAGATGTCAAAAATTGAAGTATGTGTGAAATTTTATCAACAGAGAATTTTAATTATAAGTTTTAAAAAAATCTTAACAAAAAATTCTCAAGGGCGCTCGAGCGCAATGATATACTAAAAAAAGAGGCTATGGTGCCAAAATCTCGAATAATTTTTTCTGGAAAAGTTCGAAAGCTTTTAATTTTATTTCTTAAAAATAATAGTTTTTGTTTTTAAAAATATAAATTTCAAAAGATTTTTTTTAAAGATATTGCAACACAAATTATTTAAAAAATTCGATTAATCGTAATAGCGATTAACGGCAATTTTTTTAATCGTAATCGCGATTATGAAATATCTCGATTATTTGCAAACTCTAGGATAAATGTCATAGAATCTGAGACTTTTTCTGTAAGGAAAAATGTATCAGAATCTGAATTTTTCTATATAGGAAAAATGTCGTAGTATCTGAGACTTTTTCTGTAAGGAAAATATCTCAGAATCTGAGACTTTTTCTATATATGAAAAATGTCTCGAAATCTGAGACGGTTACATAGGAAAAATGACTTAGAATCTGAAAATTTTTCGTTATAGAAAAAAATTTATCAAAACCTGAGACTTTTGCTATATGGGAAAAATTTCTTAAAATTGGAGACTTTTTCTATGTAGGCAAAATGTCTCAGAATCTGAGACTTTTTCTATATAGGAAAATGTGTCAGAATCTGAGACTTTCCTTATATAGGAAAGATGTTTTAGAATCTGAGACTTTCTATATAGAAAAAAATTCTCAGAATCTTAAACTTTTTCTATATAAGAAAAATGTCTCAGAATCTGAGACTTTTTCTATATTGGAAAAATGTCTCAGCCAAAGACTTTTTCTATACAAAAAAAATGTTTTAGAATTTGAGATTTTTCTATACGGACTTTTTTCATTTTAAGCTATAGTTCTTAATGAATTGAGACATAGAATTCCAGCGGTATATTTGTTTACTTAAAAGTTTTATATGTATATGTAAATTAAATAAATATTTATAACATTATTATACATAAAACATTTCTCTTACTCAAGAACACGAGTATATGATAAATATTTACATATTTCAATATGTATTTACCATTTCCATAAGTTTGTTGTTAGTGTTGCAGACATTACTCTATATTCACTCAACATATGAGGCATTCTTTGGCAACTGCTCCGCTGTATAAAAGTTAAGGCCAAAACACAGTGAAGCAGTGTTAATGCCACTGCCATGTAAACTGCCATGGCTTTGCCTGTCACTGCTAAAAATTGATTTTATGCACAGAAAAAAAATATAAAAAAATTGAATTAAAAAATACGTAGATTTATTAAAAAAATTAGTTGTATCCTGACCAATCATTAAAATGCGCATATAAATTAAAAATATTTTTATGTAGTTAATTTAAAATAGATATTTAGTTAATTAAAAACTTAATACTATTAATTTAGAATATTAATTAAAAATATAAAAAAGGAAGTTTTAATTATACACTCAGAGAAAAACCTTCTTCATATTGATGAAAAGTTACATCAATATGATGAAATGTTACATCATTTTTCGTCCAATGTAACGTGACATCAATGTGATGAAGCGGTGTTACCAATAACATATTTTTTTTATTTGAAAAATAAAAAAAAATAAATTAATTAAATTTTTTTTGTTATTTGATTTTATTTAATTTATTTTTATTTACTTACAATTGTTTGCTATTTTCTATTTTTAAAAACTTACACCTTTTTTTCGTATCCACCAAGGTTTGAACGCCGAACCTCTTGTTCGTTAGGTTTAGCCCCTAGCCACTGACCTACAGCATATCAACACTAAAGGTGTCCTAACGACTAATGCAATTTTTCAAAATCACTTTTTAATACGTGGTAGGGTCCTAAATTGTAGTTTTGTATCTAAAAATGAGTGAGCCAAAATTTGGAGACAATCGGATAAAAATAACTCGTGCCGAAAATGGATTGAAGTTTTGGGACACTCTTATCTGATGAAAAAACACGTTTTTTCTAGTTTTTTGAAAAATATTGGTATATGCTATTTTTGGTTAATTTTTTTGTTAAGTAATATGAAAATGGTAATAAATTACCTTTCCAAAAAGCTTAAAGAAATTCAAATCGGATGAAAAATAAGCATTTTACGCATACATGCCCCAGACCATTGCATGGTTTTTAAAGCCAAAATTTGAAAATTTTCAAAATTTTTAGGCAAAAAAATAAAAAAATTTAATTTTACTTTATAATTATATTAAATACATGTTATAGATAAAAACTAACAGATATGGTAGTCTAACTTTTTTTTTCATTTGGCGTGGGTAGTGATATAATTTCCGCGGATTCCAAAGAAAATGAGTTTTTCTAAAATAATTTAGCAAATATGGGAAACAATTATCTGTATTGTATTATACGAAGTGAAATACATAGATTCTGTAAATTTTTTGAGAATTCGGGCATCTTTAACCCCTTTTCGTCGAGGTGAAATGACAAATTTGAGACGTTATACATTTATATAATACAAAATATCTGCATATGAGGCATTCCACACCAAATGTCCAGCGAAAAAAAACACGTGTCGCACGAATTTCTGAATAGGTTGTATGGATAGCTCTATATGGAACTAAGAAAATTGCGTTTTTGGTTTTTCAATTTTTCAAAAACTGGGCTGAGGAGGCGTGGTCAAATATTGGAAAAATGGTCAAATTTGTGTCGAGTTGCCTTGATTAAATATTTATCACATTAAAACGCAATGCACCACAATCTCAAAAATTTACATTCTTATATAGTTTTGTATGGGCTATCGATTAAAATTTTTTTTTTGCAAAATTTTCAGAACCCGTTCTGAAATTTTCTATTTTTTTAAAAAGTCAATTTATCAAAAATCCGGCCACTTTTTTTTTTTTTTTTTAATTTTTTTTTTTAAAGTTTAGATGTTTGTCCATCCACACAAAAAAATTCAGAAACACGTTCGGCGTTTTTTTCGAGAAAATCGCATTTTAATATTGAATTTCACAACAATTTTGGAATTTCCTTGTATTTTCTTGTTAAAACATGGCGTATGAGTAACAAATTTTTGCGAAACCAACGAGTTGATCCCATTTTAATTATTTGTTCATGTGTGGTGCAATATAGAGATGGGCGTGAGTGCGATTT
Source organism: Pegoplata infirma (assembly GCA_963921195.1). Classification (NCBI taxonomy): domain Eukaryota; kingdom Metazoa; phylum Arthropoda; class Insecta; order Diptera; family Anthomyiidae; genus Pegoplata; species Pegoplata infirma. Next base: position 80,263,005 of record OY992538.1, on the reverse strand, counting down.
GACCCACGCAAGATTTGACCCACGCAATTAAAGTCACTGACGACTCGTTATTATTTTTAGTTTACTTGTGAAATCACTTGAGTCAATTTACTGTTACTCACGCAGTTTTTGATTACGCTCACGGTTGTTCACTCACGCTGATGATGATTTTACAAAAATAATAAAAACAACAAATTTTCTATGAAAAAATCCCTGAAAACGAAAACTCAAAAAACAGTAAAATTCCAAAAAAAAAAAATAGTTAAAAATCACAAAAACTTACTTAAGAAAAATTTTAAGCATTCACTCATCTCGCAAAAATTGGACTTCGTAATCACTCACGAAATGTTCTACTAACGCTACTTCTTTAATGTCGTGAATAGCTTAGTACGTGACTCGCGAGTCATTTTTTTCAAATGTTGAACGTTAAAGGATATGTACCTATAATGTAGTGTCCGATTTATTGCTCCCGCTTAAATGCGCTTATACAAAATATTAAATAAATCAGAAGGATATTGATGCATTTACATAAAAAAACTCTTATAAACGCACATCAAGTGGTCTGTCTGTCTGTATGTATGTCTATCTGTCTGGCTGTATGTATGTCTGCTTGTATGTCTTATAAACAAAACCCCGCTTAAATGCGTAAGACTGGTAAAAGAGTTTCATACAAAGTTCACTGAAATATCAAAACTAAAATGAACTGAAATATCACCACTGAAATGAGTTCCCCGCTTTATTGATTCACTTGCGGAAGCATAAATAACAATAAACAAATTTAAAAACTTAAGATCACTAGATTAACGTTTATATGCATCAATATTCTTTTGATTTATCTTATATTTTGGATAAGCGCATTAAAGCGGGAGCAATAAATCGGAGACTACATTGTAGGTACACATCTTTTAACGTTCAACATTTGAAAAAACTGACTCGCGGGTCACGTACTAAGCTATTTTTAATTAAACCCTCACTTAGCTTTCACTTAACAAACTTGAGTTATGCGTTAGTGTCATTCTTGCCTGAATCACGCAAAAACGTTACCAGAGACCTTTCCTATTTATACTATATTAGATATGGTTGACTCACTTGCGAATCACACGTGAGTAAAAACTAAATCACTCACGATATTAAAGAGGTAGCGTGAGTAGAAAAACATTTCGTGAGTGATTAGGAAGTCCAATTTTTGCGATGTGATTTTTAACTTTTTTTTTTATTCTTACTGTTTTTTTTTTTGAGTTTCCGTTTTCAGTGCTTTGTTTTCATAGAAAATTTGTTGGTTTTATTATTTTTGTAAAATCATCATCAACGTGAGTGACCAACCGTGAGCGTAATCAAAAATTGCGTGAGCGTGAGTAACAGTAAATTGACTCACGTGATTGCACAAGTAAACTAAAAATAATAACGAGTCGTCAGTGACTTTAATTGCGTGGGTCAAATCGCACTCACGCCCATCTCTATATTGCACCACACATGAACAAATAATTAAAATGGGATCAACTCGTTGGTTTCGCAAAAATTTGTTACTCATACGCCATGTTTTAACAAGAAAATACAAGGAAATTCCAAAATTGTCGTGAAATTCAATATTCAAATGCGATTTTCTCGAAAAAAACGCCGAACGTGTTTCTGAATTTTTTTGTGTGGATGGACAAACATCTAAACTTTAAAAAAAAAAATTAAAAAAAAAAAAAAAAGTGGCCGGATTTTTGATAAATTGACTTTTTTAAAAAATGGAAAATTTCAGAACGGGTTCTGAAAATTTTCCAAAAAAAAAATTTTAATCGATAGCCCATACAAAACTATATAAGAATGTAAATTTTTGAGATTGTGGTGCATTCCGTTTTAATGTGATAAATATTTAATCAAGGCAACTCGACAGAAATTTGACCATTTTTCCAATATTTGACCACGCCTCCTCAGCCAAGTTTTTGAAAATTTGAAAAACCAAAAACGCAATTTTCTTAGTTCCATATAGGGCTATCCAAATAACCTATTCAGAAATTTACGGGACACATGTTTTTCTGTAGCGGGACATTTGGTGTGGAATGCCTCATATATCCGATTTCTCAAAAGTTACAGAATTTACGTTTTACACTTCGATCCGCACAATAGAGCACAAATTTTCAAAAATTTGTTTAATTATTGTATAAAAACGCATTTTATTTGGAATCCGCGGAAATTTTATCACTACCCGCGCCAAATAAAAAAAAAGCTTGACTACCATATCTGCTATTTTTAATTTTAAACATGTTTTCAATTTGATCATAAAGTAAAATTAAATTTTTACTATTTTTTTGCCTAAAAATTTAGAAAATTTTGAAATTCTGGCTCTAAAAACCATACAATGGTCTGGGGCATGTATGCGTAAAATGCTTATTTTTCATTCGATTTTAATTTTATTAGTCGTTTTGAAAAGTTAATTTAGTACCATTTTCATATTATTTCACAAAAAAATTAACAAAAAATATCAAATACCAATGTTTTTCCAAAAACTAGAAAAAAACGAGTTTTTCGATCTTATAAGAATGTCCCAAAACTTCAATCCATTTTCGGCACGAGTTATTTTTAGCCGATTGTCCCCAAATTTTGGCTCACTCATTTTTAGATACTAAAGAACAATATAGGACCCTACCAGGTATAAAAAGGTGATTTTCGTTTTTAAGGACACCTCTAATCAACACATTATAAAACTAAAATGCGGTTTTGTTTGTTGTGTGCTAATAATAACGCTAAAAGTTATTGTTATGTTATGCTCTGCTAAAAGCTGTGAGAGGGAGAGATAGGGATATTGTACATTCATAAAATGTTTGAGTTATATTATATTTTGAGTGTATAAATTAAAGTACTTAAAAAGTCAGAAAAAAAACATTTCCGAGTTTTAGAAAATTTTCAAAATCTTTTTCGGAAATTAAAATGTTATTTTTCTTAAAAACATTTGGGTACAGGTTCTCGAAAGCGTTTTTTTTTTCAAAATCTAAAATTTTCCAAAAAAAATCGGGACTTTTTTTTCAAAATTTAAAAAAAATAAAAAATTTTTACTAATTGTAACATCAGTTTTAATCAAATTCTTACTCCAACCCACAAAAAAATTGTGTGTCGATAATTTTTAACATAAATCCTAGTAATAAAATCGTTTTTTTTACTACCTTCGAAATTTTTAGAATACATTTCCCAGCAGAAATTTTGCTGAACTGGCAGCAGCTTTTGGAAAGGAAACTCGAGTGAAGGAGCGCATCCAAACCTGCTGAATTCATGCATGATTCTCTAAGGCGATGTCACACTTTAGAGCGCTAGTTGGATACACCGAAAAAGCGCTCTTAAGATGTTCTGAATTCACATCACTTTAGAGCGCTGAAAAAATCGCTATAAAGATGCAGTGAATTCATGTATCTTTTTAGATCTTTTTAAGCAGAATAAAGATGAAGAACATTTGACTATTTCTGAAATACAAATTAAAAATCTGAAATACAATTGACTATTTCTGAATACAATTTGAAAATCTTAAATACAATTGACTAATTCTGAAAATCAGTTGACTCCCTGCAAGCATTTGGAGGAAATATCGCCTAAGAGATCTAATTACATTTAAAAAATTTCCAATTAAATTTTCGAAAATTTCAAATTATATTTCAGAAACTTCCATTTATATTTCAGATATTACCATTTATAACCAAAAAATGTTTAATTACATTTCAAAAATTTTCAATTATATTGGAAATTTTTGAAATATAATTGGATATTTTTAAATATAGTTGGAGATTCTAAAATATGATTGGATATTTTTTGGGTAATTCCAAAAATTTTCGCCCCACTGTTCGGAAACATGCCTTTGGTCGCCACTGAGAATTTGGCTCATAGATATCCACGTTTATATGAGATATGTTGCATTTTTGGATTTTCAATATTTGCTGTAGTTTTAAAATTATCGCGGGTCAAAGTTCGACTTTTTTAGCAAAAGTCAGAAAAATACATGACGTTTAACGTTCTCTAACTTTTTAACTAGTAATCCGATTATCACAAGTAATGGCTCATATGAAAGCTTAATTCTTCTTCTTTTCGGAAATATTTTCAAAAGCATACGGTTTTTTTCAGAAGTGTTGCAAAAATTCAAAAACATTTTTTTTTTGCGAATATTTAAAAAAACACATCTTCGATTTTTAAAAAAAAAAGTTTGGTGATAAACAATACTGTTTTGTACAACATATCCAAAATTCAGAGTGGGATCCCAATGGGATCAAAAAATATTCTGGTTTTAGTATGAAGTTCTTAAATTTTACCTTAGAAAATTAATATTTTTTGTTTCTTCAATATAAAAATTTAAATTTTCAAAGAAAATTATACTATTAAAATTTTGAAAAACATTCAAAACATTAGAAATTTAAATTTTCTAAGGGAAAAATATGAGAACCTCGTACTTAAAACAGAATATTTTTTGATCCCATGGAGATCCCACTCTGAATTTTAAATATGTTATGCAAAACATTGTTATTTTTCACCAGAATTTTTAAAAAAAAAATCGAAGATGTGTTTTTTTAAATATTCGAAAAGAAAAAATGTTTTTGCATTTTTGCATCATTTCTGTAAAAAAAAACTGTGTTATTTTAAAAATATTTTCTAAAAGAAGAAACCCAGCTTTCACATGAGCCTAAATTTGTGAAAATCGGTTCATTGGTTAAGAAGTTACAGCTCCTTAAACGTGATGTATTTTTCTTACTTTTGCTTAAAAAGTCAATCTTTGACCCGCCATAATTCGTTAAATACACCAAATGTAAAAAAACGATATATGGTACATATATCATATTTATGAGGGCTATCTATGTGTCAAGGTTCAAATTAATCTGAGACACCATTTCCAAAAATGACTAAAATTTGAGCTAAATTTTCTGGAATGGCCCTTTTGTAATATAATTTGTATTTTCTGAAACTAAAGTGGAAATGGTGTACTAAATTTTTTTTTATTCAAAATGTGTTAAAGGTGCTATGATTGAAGCACTCTTTGCAGCGCTGATTAATGCGCAATAATGATGCAGTGAAATCATGTGTCTTTGTTCAAATCTCATGGTTTTTTATTCAAAAAGTGCTAAATATATTTAAAAGGAAAGCATGTGTGAAATTTTATCAAAATATAATTTTATATTTTAAGTTTTATATATAAAATCTTAACAAAAAGTTTACATTTTTTCCCCTTACTTTTATTGCATCCTAAAGAGCGCTCTTTGGATGCGCTTCGGTATGCTATAAAAAGATGCTGTAACACCAAAATCTCGATTTATTTTTGCTGGGTTACCAAAACAACTTTTAAAATTGCAAATAAAACTGTTAATTCCCATCGACTGAAATTCAAAATTTGTTTTAACATCTCAGTTTGACTAAATTTATATATATGAGGCATTCCACACCAAATGTCCAGCGAAAAAAAACACGTGTACCATTAACTTCTGAATAGCTTGTATGGATAGCCCTATATGGAACTTAGAAAATTGCGTTTTCGGTTTTTCAGTTTTTCAAAAACTGGGCTTAGGAGACGTGGTTAAATATTGGAAAAATGGTAAAATTTGTGGCGAGTTGCCTTGATTAAATATTTATCACATTAAAACGAAATGCACCACAATCTTAAAAATTTACATTCATATATAGTTTCGTATGGGCTATCGAATAAAATTTTTTTCCAAGAAAAATTTTCAGAACCCGTTCTGAAATTTTCCATTTTTTAAAAAAGTCAATTTATCAAAAATCCGGCCACTTTTTTTTCTTTTTTTTAAATTTTTTTTTTAAAGTTTAGATGTTTGTCCATCCACACAAAAAAAATCAGAAATGTATTTTTCGTTTTTTTTCGAGAAAATCGCATTTGAATTTTAAATTTCATAACAATTTTGTAATTTGCTTGTATTTTCTTGTGTCAACAGAGCGTATGACGAATATTTATGCAATTAATATTACTCATTCGCAACTTTAAAACAAAGAAATACAAGCAAATAACAAAATTGTTATGAAATTTAAAGTTCAAATGCGATTTTCTCGAAAAAAAAGATGAACGTGTTTCTGATTTTTTTTGTGTGGATGGACAAACATCTAAACTTTTAAAAAAATAAATAAAAAAGAAAAAAAAAGTGGCCGGATTTTTGATAAATTTACTTTTTTAAAAAATGGAAAATTTCAGAACGGGTTCTGAAAATTTTCCAAAACAAAAAATTTTAATCGATAGCCCATATAAAACTATATAAGAACGTAAATTTTTGACATTGTGGTGCATTCCGTATTAATGTGATAAATATTTAATCAAGGCAACTCGCCACAAATTTTACCATTTTTCCAATATTTGACCACGCCTCCTAAGCCCAGTTTTCGAAAATTTTAAAAATCAAAAATGCAATTTTCTAAGTTCCATATAGGGCTATCCAAACAACCTATTCAGAAATTTACGGGACACATGTTTTTCTGTAGCGGGACATTTGGTGTGGAATGCCTCATATATAAGCTAACGACTAAAAAAAACATAAAATTACAAATTTTGGAGTCTTTGGAACAAAACTTTTAAACTCAAATTCTCCGCAAATAAAAGTCAACTCAGGAAACTGCTAACATGTTAGTTAGTGGTGCACCACTGAATTCAAAGCAATCATATGATATCGAATATTTGTTTTTCTGTAGCTAAACAATTGTTGTGGAATTCCCCGTATACGCATACATATTATTATTTAATTTCAATGTTGGCAATCGATACCTTTTCAATACCGTTATCCGTATCAAAACCCTTTAAATTGAATACCGGTACCAATACCAATACCGAAACTCAGAAACTCGGATACCGGTATCCAAAAACCTTTTCCTTCGGTACCGGTACGTACCGGTATTGAAACGGTTTTTCTTAAAAACCATGTTTTTTTACATAAAAAAAAAATAATAGAAAGTTTGTAAATTTTTTGGTTTTCGTAAATGAAAAATCGTACTCTAAATGCCTCACCGAAGTCTCATAAAAATCAAAAAAATCTTTTGGCACCCACATCGTGAATTAAATAAAAATTTCAAAAAAGCCATACTTCAACCGCGATGCGAGAGCAAAAGAAAATTATTGATTTTCACGAAACTTTTATGGATTCATTTTGACTCCCAATAGAAACTTTCTGGACCCCTTTTGTATAGTATAGTTTTTTGGGGATTTTTATTTAATCCGTGATGTGGGTGTCCAAGGATTTTTTTGATATATGCAGTACTTCGGGGAAGGCATTTGGAATACTAGCAGGGGCTTTCCACCATAGTATAATTTTTTAAAGTGGCCTAACTCGTAGAAATCGTCCATAAAAGTCCCATAATTCGCGAAAACAAATTGTTTGCAATATTTTTGAACGTGATCTTGTCTAGACAAGGAATACCTATTTTTCCAAAGAGATAACACCAACAAAAGAAAACTTCGTTGCCTAGAAATAAGATGAAATATGTAATTTGTTGGGGTTTTTATTTTAACCGCGATGCGGGAGGGAAATAAATTTTATGGAGTCATTTTGACACCCAATAGATTAGATTAGAAAAGGCCCTATGCACTGCGACCAATATGATCTTTTGTGCAGCAAATAGAAACTTATTGGACCCTTTTCAGCTCAAACAAAAAAGCTAAAAATCGATACGGCCTCATATTAATGTACTAAAGACATAGGAAAATGTCCAGCAAAAGCGGTCCAGTGCTTCAAAAGTTATGAGCGAAAGACTGAATTTCGGCAACGGTTTTTCGTGAATTTTCGAGATAAAAAACACGCTAACTTTCGAAGCTTGGCTTATATATTTGCCGTTCCCCTGACCTGGTTCGTATTGAATTTCAGCCAAATCGGTCCAGTGATTCAAAAGATATTAAGAAAACCGTGAATTTCAGATTGGTTTCACCTTAAATTCACTTGTTGAAAAAACCGTTAAACCAGCTTTAAAAAAAATTATTCGTCATGAAAATATTTTACAAAGTATTCTTGTCACTCACAAAAATGTGTATACTAAAAAAAACTTACACTCGAAAAAAAATTTACACTCAAAAAAATATGTTGTCAATTTTTTTTTTTTTTTAAAACTGACTAAAAAAAGTTTTTTACTTAAAATAAAATATTTCTAAGCAAAATTGTTAATTTGATTCACGTTAGAAAATTAACTATCACTTTAGAAGGGCATTGTGGAGGGTATTGATGGATTCGTCCAAGTCGAATTTAACTTTTCTACTAAAAGTCTAAAGTTTTTACACGTTTTTTCTAAAAGTTTTTACACGTTTTTTTTATATTTTTAGCATTTTTTCGATAATACCAGTACGTACCGGTATTGACGTTTCGGTATCGGTAATACCGTAACCGATTCACCTCAAATGCCGTAACCGATACCGATAGCGAAATAAATAAAAAAACGATACCAATACCGATATCGATACCGTTATTCCTTTCGATTGACAACCTTGTTTAATTTTAATATTGAAGAGTAGAGTGGTATTATGTGGTTTTCAATTATATTAGTTTTACATACATATATATATATTTTTAAATCATCATTTTTGCTGATAACTTCAACTCTTATTCAGCAGCATTAGACCGACATTTTTTTGTATGGGAAAAAGTTTTTCTTCCTTTTTTGAACTTTGATCAAAGTTTGGGATTTTTACAGTATTTTTATTATTTGGCACGCTGAATACGAATATTCAGAAACTTCTGAAATCGGTCGAGCGGTTTTCAAGTAATCGAAAATTGTCAAAAAATTTTCAAAAATGGCTGTTTTTGCTACGTTTAATAAATTAAAAAAAAAAAAAACAGTTTTTGTTATTGATTGTTTCATAGAGCTCTAATTAAATTAATTAAATTAAAATTAAAAAAAAAACATCACATTAATTAATTTTGATGCGCTGAACACGAATATTTAAAAATTTTTAAAACCGATTGAACGGTTTTCGATATAGAGTTTTTGATAACAATTATTTAAAAAACCAAAACTTGAGATTCGGCTTAATGAAATTTTTAATGAAAGTTTGTCTCAAGCTCTTTGAAAGGGTCAAGGAATACAAATTTGGAGATTTTTTTTTAAATTTTTTTAACCGTAGGAAGTATTGCCATTTTCCGATGTGAAATGGCAATATCTCGAAAATCGTTCGACCGATTTTAAAATTTTTTTGAGATTCTTGTTCAGCGCATAATATGATATGATTTATTAAATTTTCAAAAAAAACATAACTTTGGTCGCCGGAGTTTATTCTGATTTGCCTTAAATTTGTACCACCAAATTTTTAGGTCTAGTAGAATAAAAATTTAGCCAGCCAATTGGTAAAATCAAAAGTAGAGAAAAAAAGCCACTCTACAGTAGTATGTATTTTAATATTTTTAATGTACTTTATTCATTATACTTTAGTAAAGTTCTTTTTTAATGGATTTTAAATATTTGCTTTTGCATCAATATAATTTGTGGTTTACACAATTTATTTTTCATCGTCTTGCTTTTCACATTTTGCATTAAATTGAAGCGCTTTTTTCGCCTTGAATGGTTTTAATTTTTAGTTAAATGAACATTGAAATTTTTGTATCTTTATTGGGAGGAATCTTTCGTGAAAGAATTAAACAAAAAAGAGGTAAAAAAAGTTAAATTTGACTGGGCCGAATCCATAAATGCTCTCCACAATTTCTTAAAACATTTAAACAATTTTTAAAAAAATTATAAAAGTTTTGAATAGAAAAATATTACTTTTATTAAAAAAAGTTTTGTATTTTTAAAAAAAAAAGTAAATTTATTTCCAGGGAAACCAAAAATATGCTCTAAAAACCGGGTTTATGCGCGAAAAATATGCAGCATAAAACGGAAAATATGCTCTTAAAATGTAAAAAAATGCTCTTAAAAGTTTAGTTCTTCTAAAAATTCGACATATGAACAATGAAAATAAAATTTTTTTAAGTCTTATTTAAGACATTTTTAGTAAAGACTATACACTGAAAAAAATAACTATACTGAAATTAAATAAACACTGTTATTAATTTAAGTAAACAAATTTTTTTGAATTTACTTCAACTTATCTTAATATAAGGTGGTTTTACTTAAAACAAAGAAAATGAACTTGAATATAGTACATGCAAATACTTAAAAAAGAACAAGAGTTTTCCTTAATTTGTTTTTTTAAATTAAGTTAAATATTCTTTAAATTTATGGCGAATTGATTGCATTTAAGAAAAAAAGGGTTTATTAAAAAATTTTGTTTTATTTAAAAGAAAAAAAAAAAATTGTGTGCAAAAAAAATAAATAAGTACGTAGCCTACTTAAAAATAGTATAGACATTTTCAAGACCTTGTATCAAATAAGTACAAATCTTTAATTGCAAATCGCATTTTCTTTAATTTAATCAATTTTTGTTTTAATTTAAGACAAAAGTATTCTTTATTTTATTGATTTCATTGACTTTATTAAAATCCATATCTTCATCAGTTTGAGAAAGAATTTACTTAACTTAAGGAAAAAATACTTTAGGTATTTTGGGGACCCCATCTGGGGGCCCCATGTGGAGACCCCATGAGACCCTAACTTTAAATCCAAATTTCGACTTTCGCGGAATTTTTAAATGCCTATAACTCTGCAAATACTGCAGATACGAAAAAAAAATCCAAAGGCATTTTTGTAGTCCTTAACTTGTAGAATATGACCGCAGAAGACCCGAAAGCTCTCCGAGTTATAGTTTTCGAGTTATTTCATGATCAAATTTCTCAAGACCCCATTCCCATATCTCGAAAACTATGCAAGATAGAGCGATTCTGACCAAAATTTTGGATCAAAATCAATAGTGACCCTATAATAGTGTACGCATATACTCATGGGCGGACTTCATATATTGGGGGCCCGTAGGGTCCTCACATTGGGACTCCATAGAGTCCACAGAATCTGTAAGTTTAAGGAAATTTTTACTTATTTTAAAAAAATATTTTTCCTCTTGATAAAAACAATTAAACTTATATTAAGTACAATTTTACTTACTTTTAAGATATATTTAAGTAAATGCATTACTATGTTTTAGGAAAAAATATACTTGGAAGAAGAATTAATATCTTTGGAGCCCTCGCATACCCTCCTTTTTTTAAATTAAGTGCAACATGCTTTAAAAATGGTAATTTTTTTTTCAGTGTACTATTTTGGAACTTTTTCACAAATTAACCCTTTCCAAAACAAATTCTTAACTAAAATCTATTTAAAAATTAAAAAAATAAATAAAAAGTTCCTCACAATTTTTAGCGAAATATTTTGTCTGTTTCGCCTTTACATAAAATATTTTATGATTTTCTAACAAAATATGCAATTTTTCGTAAAGTATGCTCATAAAGAGCCAAAATATGCCCTGAAAATATATTTGTATGCCAAAATATGGTCTTAAGACTAAAATATGTAATAATATGCTTTCAATACCAAAAAATTCAAAAATATGCTCTAACAAATCGATGCCGGATTTCTTAAATTGATTTGAAACGGATAAATACCTTACCCACATATCAATAAAATGCATAGGAAAAACATGAAATTGCATATTTTTGGTTTCCCTGTTTATTACTACACTCAAAAAATTATGTAGGTAAATTCCAGTGAATATTCACTTAAAACAATTAAAATTTTATTTAAAAACCATTCCACTATTTTTTCATTTAAAATAAAAACATATTACAGTCAATTTTTAATGTTAATTTAATGACTATCCAAAACATTAAAAAACTAGTGAATATTCACTTATTTTGTATTGAAAAACAGTAAAACTATAGAAGAAATTTTTTACTGCCGAAATTGAATGTAACAGAAAATTCAGTTTTAAGACAGTAAATTATTTTTTTTAAACTACAGAAACAGTAGAAAACAAGAAATCCATAATAAAATTAATGATTTTTCTTTTAAAATAACTTTACTGATTAATTTTTAAAATAACCTACAAACAGTTAATGACATAATTTTCTTAGTGTATGAATTTACATGGAAACCGCAGTCTTGGTAAAGAACAGGTCTGCGATTTCCCTGCAAATGTACCAAAGTTGTTATTTAATGCGCCTTGCGGTAAAAAACAATTATTGGCGATCCTGCAAGATCGTATTTTATCCCACTTTCCCATAGAAATACATACTAAATTCATTTAAAAAATATTCCCAACGCATTAAAGGCTAACATATCAGAGAAAATATGTGTCTACTACCCCTACTCGTGTCTAACAATCACAAAAATAATTTTCTACTTCGTCCATTTCTACTATAAACTCCAAATTATGTCAAATAGCAGGGTCAATTTTCAATGAAACCCCCATTGCAAGTTATTTTGGCGATCCTGCAAGACTTTATATTTTATTATTAACCATATTCTAGGCATAAGAAATGATTTTAAAATGATTGCCAATGCATTTAGGACTGACGTATCAGAGAAAACATTAAAAATGTCATCGATTAGTTTTTGCATATTTTGATGAAATTTTATATTTTTGCATATTTTGATTTCAAGTGCATATTTGTAGCTCTCAAATGCATATTTTTACATAATTTTACAACAAAATAAAACACAAATTAAACTTACTGTTTTAAATTTTTTTGCGCTGATTGTAAAATCAAATTTAGCTCTTAACAATTTTTTCTTGAAAAATCTTTTTTTCTTTTAGTTAATGTTTTGTGTGCATATTATTAATTTTTAAGTGCATATTTTCGACTTTGCCGAATCTATGAATACCCTCCACAATGTCTTTTTTAAAGGAAAGTACATTTTTTAACATGAGAAAAATTAACAATTTTGATTAGAAATATTTTATTTTGAGTAAAAAACTCTTTTTTTGTCATTAAAAAAAAAGTAAAATTAAAAATTTTTTTTTGAGTGTACAACTTTTTTCGAGTGTAATATTTTTTTTACTGTAAAAATATTTTTGAGTGAATGCACGAACCTATGTCATTTTTGTAAAAAAAAAACTAAATTTTCGCTAGATCGACTTAAATTTCCGCTAGATCGACTTAAAATCGATCGAGGATCATGAATATATATACTTTATGGGGTCCTAGACCAATATTTCGATGTGTAGCAAACGGAATGACAAACTTATATATACCCTCTATCACTAAAGTGGAGGGTATAAAAAAAATTCCGGGCTTGGAAAATTTCAAAATTTATATTTTTTTTATTTTGTAACTTAATTTTTGATGAAATTTTTTACTACGAAACGCAAAAAAAATGTGTCTTTTTAAATTTTGATCCGGACTTAGTAAAAATTCGAAAATATGGGTTTGTCCTATTGTCTGTTATTTCCCGTTTTCACCAGTCACGGAATAGGTGATTTCGGTTCGAGAGACCCACTTTTCCTGCGGGGAAATACTAAAAGACAGTTTTTGAAAAAAAAATTAAAATTAAGTTTTAGTCCAATTGTAAGTAGGGTACTTTAGTTTTTTTTTTATCTCAAGTCCAATACATTAGGTCACCTTAAATTTGTTGAATAGTGTAATGAACGTTTTGTTAGTATAGAATTTCATAATGTTTATGACAGTCATTGAAAATTTCATAATGGACTTATTTAAAATCATATTAATGTACAAGATGAAAGTGCATAAAAAAAATTCTTTAACATGCTTTTATTAAGACTTAAAACTACACTCAAAAAATGTACAATTAGTTTTAATACACCAAAATATTTTAATTAGTAAAATCAAGTGGGAGTGTTTTATACACTCCAAAAAAACTTCGTAAAAAGACAAAAAAAGCTTGCAATTTTAAAAAATTATAAAATCTACTTTTGAGCTAAATATGGTTTATACATGTCTTTAATAAAATTTAATGGTGGTTCTTTTCTTTAAGGTATGCGGGGCCCTGGGCACACAAGAATTTGGGGCCCCTCTGGAAAGAAAAGGTCGCATGACAAAAAAAACTTTTTTTGGTTCAAATTAAACTCATTTTATTACCTGATTTAAGGCAAAGAAGCTAAAAAAAAATATTTTGAGTAGGGATATTCTAGCTCGAGGTAATTTTTCTTTACTTATTAAAACCATAATATTTGTGTAGAATAATTTGTTTTAAATGAGACCTTTTCTACTCAGAATCTGAGACTTTTCCTATATGAGAAATGTTTCAGAATTTTAAACTTTTTCTATACGAAAAATGTCTCAGAATCTGAAACTTTTTTTATGCGAAAAATGTCTCAGAATCTGTTACAATTTCTTTACGAAAATTGTTTTAGAATCTGAGAATAGTTTTGTACGAAAAATGTTTCAGTATTTGAGATTTTTTTTATAAAAAAAAAAAACGTCTCGACAAATCGGTGTACAAAAAAAATAATATGCATTAAAAATCCATGCCAATTCATAAAATATATTTTGTGGTTAAATATTTTTTTGTGATCCATTTTATTTATAAAATTTCCAATTTACCTAACTATTGCAAATTACTTCAAAATAAAGTCGGAGACGTTTTAAAGCATTTTGGTTAATCATACAGTATGATTACTTCAGTTATAGTTAGATTAAAACTATCTATGGCTGCAATCATAATATGTTAAAAATGCGCTTTGGACAATGTTTGGTATAATCATACACTATGATTGGCTACAAACATATTTCCAATCATTCTATTTTGTCCTCTTTTATGATCATTACAAACGTGTTTTTTTTGCGTGTATACGAAAAATGTCTTATATGCTATTTACATATACCCCGAAATCCACATAAATTTGGATTTCAAATCCAATTAAAATCTATACCGTTTACATATGCTTTTCTGACATTTAGCGGGATTTTGTTTGTACTAACTCTGTATTTTCTTTTGATTTGTGTACAGGGTTGTTAGTTGGAAAATTACCCAATTTTATAAATATTTCTAAAAACAATGATTTTTCTTTGCCGGAGCCAATATTTTCAGCCCCACTAGTATATGTTGGGACCACAATATCAAAAAATGTGTTTTTATGTAGAGCTGCTTCTTTAAATGCAAGAAAATTAACATTTTTGCCAAGTTTGGGGCCGCCACCATTGAGTGTTTTTCTTTGTTAGGAAGACCAAATTGGTCAACTAAATTGTGCGTTTACCATTTGCAATGGTAAATTTTAAATGAAACATTGTTAAACATTGTTTTTATTAATCTTTTAATAGTTTTAAAAAAATAAATTTTAATTGTTTTTTTACTTTATAAAAAACAACAACAGCTGATAAAAAATCGTGTGCAGCGTTGTAAAAAAAGCATTAGGGATGATTATTTTGGGAAAACCTATAGTTGTACAATTAAGTAGTAGACATTTTTTAGGATTTTAAATTGCGATTTTACGATTTTCCCAAAATCCAAGTTTTTTTTTGTAAGGGATTTGACATTTGAAATCCAAAAAAGTAATTGGATTTACTTGGATTTTCATTGAAATCCCATTTTTTCTGGATTTCGAGGTATATGTAAATGGCATATTAGACTTTTAGACTTTTTTTTTACGAAAAATTTCTTAGAATCTGAGACTTTTTCTATACGAAAAATGTCTTAGCATCTGAGACTTTCGATATTTTTTATTTTTCTATTTTCTATATTAAAAATTGTCTCAGAATGTGAGATTTTTTCTGTACGAAAAACGTCTCAGAATCTGAAACTTTGCATACGATAAGTGTCTCAAAATCTGAGACTTTTTATTTTGGCAAAACTTCTATGAACTTTAGACTTTTAAAATCTCAGAATCTAAAACTTTTTCTGTACGAAAAATATTTCACAATCTGAAACTTTTTATGTAGAAAAAATTTCTATGAATTTGAGACATTTGATATAGGACAAATTTCTCCTATAGAAAAAGTCTCAGATGTATACGAAAAATCTGTTAGATTTTGAGAATTTTTCTGAAAGAAAATGTGAAATTTTATTTAAAAACAAATTTAAAAAAAAATTTTGCTCCATTTTCGTATAAGCAAATTTATTGGTCGGGGGCCCTGGACACGTGCCCAGTGTGCCCTAATGGTTAAAACGGTACTGGGGGTCATGTTAGTCTCTTTTTCAAATATTCTTAAAGAAAACCAATAAAACCTGCGTTTAAAGGGTTAAAATATTCTAATAATATATTTTGCTTCAAATTTGTGCTAGGGCATTTTAAAAGACATCAGTTTGGGACTACAACACTATTGAAACTGAATGTTAAAAATTATTTAGAACATTTTAACTCCTTAAATGCCCAATTTATTTGTGTTCAATGATGATATTTGAGGATAAGGACAAAAATGATCCCTTAAAATAGGAGATAGCGGGTTAACATATTCTAAAAAAAGAACTGAAAGCATGTGGAAACATTATTTAGTTTAAAAATTGATTTAATTCAATTCACATGAAAAAAATTAAAAATATTTAAATTTAATATATAAATTTCTGAAAAAATCAGATTATTAATAATATATATGGGGGTTTTCGTGTCAACTGACACAACTTTTGAAACCGATGTCTTCCGATCGGGATGAAATTTGCACCAAGGTTAGTCCTATTGGATAGTAGTTCAGACACAATTTTTCAACGAGATCGGTCAAGAACTCTCTGAGTTAGAGGTCGAAATTTGACATTTTGGCCAAAGAGGTGTATATTCTCATCCATGTAACTTCTTACCTATTGTTTTTAGCAAAATATGTTCTAAATAGTTTAGATAGCTATTTCTTCAGTCTTTCGAAAAAAAATTATAAAAAAAAAAAAAAATTTTGATTTTTTTTTCTTACAAATCCAAATTTTTTTGGCTTTTTCCTCAAATTGGGCCTTTTTTTTTGATTCAAAAGAATGCTTAGGTGATTTCCTTTAAGAGCTATGGGGACGCTTAGTGGGATGCGAGTGGGATATCTAAAAAAAAAAAAAAATTTTAACCATGGAACACAAAAAACGGTTGTTGAGGATGTTTATTCTGGCTCGAGGTCATCATTTTCTTTACTAATTAAAACCATGAATTCTCATAGCATAATTTTCAAGAAAATTATATTTTTGTTTTAGATTTATTTATGTTACACATTTTTGCAAGACTTAATCGACACGTGTTTCGGAATTTGTCAGATTCCATTGTCAAGATTATTTAGCAAAAATAGAAACGATTTACTACAAAGTAGCAAACGAGTCTAATGACAAATCGTTTGTGCACAAACTAAAATATTAATACATATTCGACTCTATCCAAAATGGGAATTAGAATAGTATAGTACAATTTCTTCGTCTTTCTAATTCCCATTGTGGAAAGAGTCGAATATGTATTAATATTTTAGTTTGTGCACAAACGATTTGTCATAAGACTTGTTTGCTACTTTGTAGTAAATCGTTTCTATTTTTGTTAAATAATCTTGACAATGGCATCTGACAAATTCCGAAACACGTGTCGATTAAGTCTTGCAAAAATGACCAACATATATAAATCTAAAACAAAAATATAATTTTCTTGAAAATTATGCTATGAGAATATCATGGTTTTAATTAGTAAAGAAAATAATGACCTCGAGCCAGAATAAACATCCTCAAAATAAAAAGTAAAAAAAAAAAAAAAAATGTTTTTGAATTGCTTTTTTAGTTTAAAATATAAGTTAATATTCGAATATTACTGAAAAAAAAAAAATTATGATAAAAAAATTGTTTTGGACCTTAATAAATATTTGGAAAAATGGATCGAACCCTGAATTTTTCCAAATCCGATACCGAAATCAAATTTTTAGTCGCAATTAATATGTGAGTGCTAATCATCTTTCGAAAGCACTAATCATACGCATTTGCGGACAAACACACTATATTTTGTAGTATTGTAGAACGTAGCGTATAATTAACTCGCATATATTTTGCTGCTTAACTGTTAGCAATATAACGAGATTTCAATGTAATTTATGTATTTTCATTAAATTGCAAACAAAAACTTAAGCAAAGCTCCTTCTGCAAAATAAAAACAAGTAGAAAAATTAAATTCGACTAGGTCGAATCTATGAATACCCTCCACAATGTTATCTGATAGTAATTTTCTAAAAAAAATTTCAAAAAATTGCATTACAAATTTTTTATTAGAAATATGTATATTATTTTGAGTCAAACTTTCTTTTAATCAATCAAATTTTTTGAGTGTAAAATTTTTTTGACTGTCAACATTTTTTTGAGTCTGCCATTTCATTAAAAAAAAAAAATAAATAATAATGTGTACATTTTTTTTTTTGAGTGTAACATTTTTTTTTGAGTGTAAATATTTTTTTTGTTAGTTTCTTTGAGTAACAAATTACTTTGTAAAATATTTTTGTTGTTTTATACCTATATGTAATACAAAAAAAACAATTTTACATATTTTCCTCTTTTTATATTACCATCCTCTTCTTTAAAAACCAAAAACAAATTAACATTCAATCATACACATACTTTATTTGATTTTTTCCCGTTACATACAGTTACACTAACAATAACAAATATTTACTTGTCTAACAACTAAACTGCACCCCACGACAAGAAAACAAACAACAACAAGTTTTACAAAACTTGTATTTCACCACGCTTTCAAAACTTGTTTAACGAGTTTTCAACAGTTTAAGGTGAAACAAATCTGAAATTCAGTGCTTTGCTTATAACTTTTGAACCACTGAACCGATTTTGCTAAAATTCAAAACCAAACAGCCTTGGGGAACGACAAATATATATGCTAAGCTTCAGCCCCTCAGAATTATCTTTCGAAAGTTATAGTGGTTTTAATCTTGTAAATTCGAAAAATACCCTTGCCGAAATTTACTCTTTTGCTCATAACTTTTGAACCACTGGACCGATTTTGCTGGATTGCAATACCAACCTGACCCGGTAAATGGAGAACATATATGTCAAACTTCAGGAGCCTCCGTAAAGCCTTTCAAAAGTTAGCGTGTTTTCAACGGACAGACAGACAGACGGACGGATGGACGGACGGACGGACATCGCTAGATCGACTTAAAATCAATCAAGGATCATGAATATATATACTTTATGGGGTCCTAGACCAATATTTCGATGTGTTACAAACGGAATGACAAACTTATATATACCCTCTATCACTAGAGTGGAGGGTATAATAACTTACAGTAATCGTTAATTGCTGTAAGAAGTGTTTTTCGTATAAAATGTTTTCAAAACACTTAAAAAATCACCCACACTCAACTTGAAAACTTATTAGAGCAAATGCTTTTTTCATCTTTCAAAATGTTAGCACAATTTTAAATATATTGTGGTTTAAACCTTAATTTTTTTTTTTGCTTGTTAAACATTAAGAAGAGTGAAAAACTTTCACGTTATAAACTTTGTGCTAAAAAAAAATGTTAGCTTTAAGGCATCAGGGTGCCAAAAATGTATAAGATAAGAAAAACATAAAGGAGTTTGGTGTATATATGAGGCATGCCACACCATATAACACTGGGACACAAAAGATATTTCCGGCCAAAAGTCATTCCACTTGCCGTAGCATGCTGAAAATTGTTATCTTAAAGTTTTCGGGGTCAACGATTTTAAAACTGAACTCAAAAATACAAAGTGGCGGATACAATATGGCGTCGAAATTTTTGAAAGCTGTGCGATAAAAAACAGAATTTATGTCTAAATGACTGAATCCAAATTCGATGCTTAAAAATACCAAAATCAAAATGGCGAATCCAATATAGCGGTTTAAACTTTTATAAATAGAAAAACTTGAAAATTAATTTTTAAAATTCTGATAAATTTTTATTAAAAAATAAAAATTGTTTTATTCGACCTTTAAAATATTATGTTTTGAGTAGGTTTATTCTAGCTCGAGGTCATTATTTTTTGTTTACTAATTAAAACTATGATATTTTCATAGAATAATTTTCAAGAAAATAATTTTTCTGTTTTAAATTTATTTATGTTATTAAGTCTTGCAAAAAATTACCAACATGAATAAATTTAAAGCAGAAAAATAATTTTCTTGAAA
Source organism: Pegoplata infirma (assembly GCA_963921195.1). NCBI lineage: Eukaryota > Metazoa > Arthropoda > Insecta > Diptera > Anthomyiidae > Pegoplata > Pegoplata infirma. The sequence goes on along the minus strand of OY992538.1, from coordinate 80,243,156 downwards.
ATTATTCTATGAGAATATCATACACTGAAATTAATTCTACAGTAAAAGGTTTAGTAAGTGATTTTGTACCAAAATCTACTAATTAGTTACTAATTTTAGTATCTTCAAAGTACTAAAATTAGTAATTTTTACTGGTTTTGAATAATATTAGTAAAAAATTTTAGTATTGGTTACCAATTCCTGCACTAGGTTCTTTTGGACTAAAATTTAGTTAAATTTTTAGTATTGAATACCCACGTTTTTTTTTTTTTGGTGTAGTTTTAACTAGTTAAGGAAATAATGACCTCGAGCTAGAATAAACCTACTCAAAATATAATTTTTAAAATTGTAATCTTGAAGTTTTAATGGTCAAGTATTTCAAAAAAAAACTTTAAAATACAAAATTCAAAATACCGAATCCAGTTTAGGGCGTCGAAAATTTGTAAAAGTGGTCCTTAATATGCAGGCCACATTTATTTTTTTTTGAAGCGGAACATTTCGCGTGGAGTACCTCATATATAATATTTAGCAATATTAGAGTTTGTTCACACAGCAAAGTGTTGTTATTATGATTTTTTTCTTAAATATTTACGTTTTTATTAATACAAACCAGAATCCAAGGAGGTATCCACGTTCATATTTCAATATAAATATTCTACGCAAAAGGCAAAATGAAGCACAGTAGTTTTGACTAACGAAATTTCCTTTAAAAATGATTCAAAGTACATAATTACGAAATTAAAAAAAAACAATTATAAAAGTTAAATTCGACTTGGCCGAATCTATGAATACCCTCCACAATGCCCTTTTTAAAGGATAGCAAATTTTTTATTGTAAAAAAAATTAACAATTTTGATTAGAAATATTTTATTTTGAGTAAAAAACTTTTTTTTTGTCATTTTTGTAAAAAAAAAATAATTTACTAATTTTTTTTTAAGTGTAAAATTTTTTTCGAGTGTAAATTTTTTTTTAATGTAAAAATATTTCTGAGTGACAAAAATACTCTGTAAAGTAATTTTGTGGCTAATAATTGTTTTTAAAGCTTGTGTTTTAAAACTCGGGGTTTTCAACACGCGAATTTTATGTGAAACCAATCTGAAATTCAGGGTTTTGCTTATAACTTTGGAACCACTGGACCGATTTGGCTGAGATTTGAAACGAACCGGGACAGAGGAACGACAAATATATATGCCCACTTCAGTACTCTCAGGATTGTCGTTCGAAAGTTACCGTGTGTTTTATCTCGTAAATTCATGAAAAACCCTTGCCGAAATTCAGTCTTTTGCTCATAACTTTTGAACCACTGGACCGATTTCGCTGGATTGCAATACCAACCTGACCAGTTAAATGCCCAACATATATGCCAAACTTCAGGAGCCTTCGTGAAATCTTTCAAAAGTTAGCGTGTTTTCAACAGACAGACAGACGGACAGACGGACGCACATTGGGTTGAATGAGAGGCAAAGTGGCGCTTTATTCAGGGAAGCAGTAGTTTTAACATATAATATTTTTTAATTGATGAATGATAAATAATACATTAGAAAGCACCATTTTAAAGAAAAAACATGTGGTTTTTATTTATTTTTAACCTGTCAGAATTTTTTTAGTGTTTCTTGAATATTGAACTTGATTCACAATTTAAGCTGTAACTTTTAAACCAAAAGCGATAATTTAATAAATACAGTTGCAAATTAAAGTATTTTTAATGCGGTAATAAAAATTTAAAACAATAAAAAATAAATATGTGTTAATACTTGCATTAAATTTGTTCAAACTCGGATTTTTGTGTTACACCAAATTTAAAATTTTCCATAAAAAAGTCAGGAAAGTTGTAATTCTGAACTATTATTATCATATTTGTCAGATATTATATTACACCACCCAGAGATATCTGCTAACCCCGCCCCCGCCCCCTTCTCACTCCCCACAAAAACCGTCCCTGTCATTTTTATATTTTTTGCTTGTTGGAGGGTATCAAAGATTTGGCACAGCCGAATTTTAAACTCTTACTTGTTTATATATAGCTTACAAAGACCCACAAAAAAGGTCTAGACCACTAATACTTATGTATTTTTACCTTCTAAATTCAATTCCGCGATCAGAATTAAATTCTATCGTTGGGTTTTTCTCTAATTTACAAGGAAAGTCCCCAAAAGTGAACTGACCTGATTTCCTTGTTAATTTGACTAACAATAAGTTAACATTTTTTAAAATTTTATTTCGGTATGTAATGTTCAAGTCTGATTTATTACGAAGAAAATAAGAGGTTTTTTCATAAAATCCATAAAAAATTGCAGAAGTTACTTGCATTTGAACAAAAATGCATTGATTCACAACATAAATACAACTGTTTTTCTATAAAACTGAAATAACGCGTTTTTGTTCAAATGCATGTAACTTTTGCTATTTTTGACGGATTTTATTTAAAATACTCTTATTTTCTACGTAATAAATCAGACTTGAACCCTACATACAGAAATAAAATTAAAAATTTTTGTAACTTTGTCAAATTCACAAGGCAATTAGGTGGGTTCACTTTGCGGACTTTCCTTGTAAATCACAGGAAACCCCAACTATAGAATTCAATTCTGATGGCAGAATCGACTTTAGAAGGTCAAAATATATAAGGATAAGTGGGTCTAGTTTCTGGGTCAGAAACTTTTTTGTTTTTTTGTGATGAAGTGTAGAGTTGTCAGTCGATTAAGAATAACTCGATTAATCGATCAAACAAAACCCAACTCTTATTCGAATAATTCAAAAATGACGATTTTCGAATAACGAATAAATCGATTAATTAATGTCGATTAATCGAACAATTTTTTTTAATTAAAAAATTACATAAATGCTTAGAATTTGATTTATTCTCATAAATTTTGAAAGATTTTATACAAAATGTAGGAAAGTTAAAATATATTGTAGCCATAGCCCTGGATAGCACATCCATTATAGAATTAGGGAGAGTTATCAAGTTTTTAATAAATAACACTGCTTTACAGCCAAAAAATACCAAGAACGCCACATGCCTGGATAAGTTAATTGGGACCTCCTGAATACGAAAAACGCTATAATTTTATTTTGGTAAGTACCGTTTTTTAGATAACGGTACTTTTGTGTTTTTCTGTGTATGGTCTCACTCAAACCCTTCTGGAGTCAAACCGAAAAGTCCGATCGAGATAAGTGGCATATTGATGGAAAGGTAATTGAATGCCCTTTCCGTCGATATGCTGTTCTATTCTATCTGATCAGAAATGGCTGAGATATGGCACCTCAAATTTCAAAATTTTTCTATTTTTTACGTTTTTTTTTAAATTTTTAATTTTTATTTAATTTTTTTTCTACGTTATATTAAAGATCTGGAATGTTTTATTTTTTTACCAAATAGTCTATTTCATTACCAACATTTTAAGCGTAATTTGAAAAAAATCGGATAAAAAATAAAGTTTTTATTAAGGATTTTGTGGAACGACAACATTTTCATTTATTGCTCACACAATATATTCGGGCATCAGTTTAAAAGTATTTAAAAAACGGAATTTGAATCTCTGATATTTTGGCAGCCCTGTAGCTGATTTCTGTAACTCTCGAATCGAAAGATTTCTCGCATGAAACATGTGAAATGAAACGAAAACATTGTAAATCGGCTCAAAAAGTGACTTTTCACATTTTACTGTTTCTGTAACTTTATTGTGCGAAAACTTTTAAACTTATTGGAATGATGCGAGAAAACTGTTTCTGTAAAGTAATTGGTCGAAAACTTTTGTATTTGAAGTGTCAAAAAAACTCACATTTTAAAACGGTGCGAGACTTCGATAAAAAGAAATAAAAACATTAAAAAAATGATAATAAATGAAAAAATGGAGAAAAATAGTAAGAAAAATACAAATTACTTGTTTTGTGTTTGTATAAATATATAATTTATTATATTTTTTCACAAATTTTAGAAAAATCAAAGAATCTCTAAATGCAAAAATGCTGTTATCAATACAACACTATACATTATTAACAGCAATATATAATTTTATTTTTTTATATTTATTTTATTGCTTTTAAATGATCCGCAAACAATAATTTGAATTGCTCCGTGTTATTTTTTTTGTTTTCTTACTAATTTTCTCACTTTGATTACTTTTTTGACAGCTATCTTGGAATATTCCAATACAAACGCTGGCGTTTTCGCATTGACATACAGAAACAGTTTTTATTCCGGAGTCGAGAAACTGTGGAATTTTTTGTGTCATATTTTTCGATGCGAAAACTTCTCACTTTAATTACAGAAACGGGCTACTGATTTACGAAATATGACATTTTGTCAGTTTATCTTTGTACTCGTAAAAAATAAAATGTGTTGAATCTCTGATATTTTGGCAGCCCTGATTTACGAAATATGACATTTTGTCAGTTTATCTTTGTACTCGTAAAAAATAAAATGTGTTTAATCGATCCTAACGAATTTTGTTATGTTTGTGGTGTTCTTGTGAAAAAAAAATCACAACATTTGATGCGAAAAATGAATACGAAAAATTTATCTGAAGCGTATAAGAAGTATTTCGGCTTTCGACCTGCGTCTCTCGACAAGCCGTGGACACCGAATAGTGTATGTAACAACTGCCGAACAATATTAAATAAAATTGGTAAGGGTCAAGAGTGTTTCTTCACATTTGGAAAGCCAATGCAATGGAGAGACCAGATCAACCATACAACAGATTGTTATTTCTGTTTAACGGAAAAGGCTAACGGACGTAGAATTGAACCAGTTTATCCAGTTGTTAGCTCGGTGACACTGCCAGTGCCTCACTCAGTATCGTGCCCCAAACCGCAGCTGATTGTAGCGGACCCCAAAGACATACAAAAGAGAAGAATAACAAGTGATTCATCAGATGAGTGCAGTGAATCAGAAATGCAATCAAATAAGAAACCCCATTTACTTACTCAGGCCGAGCTCAATGATTTGTGCCGAGATTTGTATTTGCCGAAATCGAGTTCTGAAGTACTTGCATCACGATTGCAACAGTGGGGATATTTTGGTCCTGAGACACGTGTTACATATTACCGTAATCGCAGCAAACAACTTGCACAGTTCTTCGAAAAAACGGCAAACTTTTGTTTTTGTGCCAACATATCTGGTCTTTTTAACGCTCTCCAACAAAATTATGACCCAGAGGAATGGCGTCTTTTTCTGGATGGAGGCAAGGATAGTTTGAAGGCAGTCTTGCTGCATAAAGGGAATACGAAACCATCAATTCCAATCGGATATGGAAAATACATAAAGGAAACATATGAAACAATGAAAGAACTTCTTGATCTCATACATTATGACCAACATCAATGGAAAGTTTGCTCTGATTTTAAATTAGTTGCCATACTATCTGGATTGCAAGGGGGCAATACGAAGTATCCCTGTTTTCTATGTCTATGGGATAGCCGTGACCGTCAGAATCACTACACCCGAAAAGTTTGGCCCGAGCGAAATGGACGTACGCACGGAGAGTACAATATCAAAAATGATCCACTCATTCCTCAGGAGAAGATAATACTTCCTCCATTACATATTAAGCTTGGGTTATTTACAAATATTGTGAAAACGTTGCCAAAAGACAGTCTTGCCATGAATTACCTTAAACAAAAATTTCCGAGAGCCACAGCGAGCAAAATTGAAGCTGGTATATTTGATGGACCTCAAATTCGTGCTCTGTACGGTGACCAAGCATTTAATGAGTGTTTAGGTACAGCCCATTTGGAGGCATGGGAAGCATTCCAGGACATCGTTCACAACTTTTTGGGAAACTACAGAAGTCCGGATTACGCGGAGAAGATCGATACACTACTGCAAAAATTCAATGCCATTGGTAAGCGTTGAGTGAAAGCATGTATAAAAAAAGGCCGTTATCATTTGAAAATTTATTATTTTTAACTTTTAGGTTCAAATATGACCCCTAAATTACATTTCTTATTCTGTCATTTGGATATTTTCCCTACAAACTTGGGCTCCGAAAGTGATGAACAAGGTGAAAGATTTCACCAGGAAATGGAAGAAATTGAGAGACGTTACAAAGGCTGGTGGGATGAACAAATGATGGCGGACTATTGCTGGTTCCTCATTCGCGAAGATCCATCGGAAAAAAAATTATAATTTAGAAAAAATTAATAATTCTTTTGCATCAGACTTACTAAAACGTATTAAAATAAGAATTAATGAGAGACGCATAAAAGTGTTAAATACGTAAATAATTTTTCTAAATTCTGGAAATTTTCCGAGCAATGAAAGTTTCTTAAAATATTCTCCAAAAAGCGAAACAAAAGAATATGCAAATAAATTATACTCCAGATTATTTTATGTTGAAAGTAACCACAATAATTCAGATAAAAGTATTGAAATAGAGGAAGTTATTAGTAATGAAAATAATAATCTTTTATGCGAGTTAAATAATTCAATTCAAAGTATTAAAAATTCAGAAAATAAAAAGGACTTTAGCGATATATCAGACGATATGGTATATTTGGAATTTATGCTCTTCTTACTATATCACCTACTTCAACAATTAGCGAAAGAGTGTTTTCAAAATCTAATTTAATAAAAACAAAAACCAAAAATCGTTTGAAAGCAAAAAAATTAAGTCAACTTTTATTTTTAAAAGATTACTTCTTAAAAACAACTTAAATTGTCGTATTTGACAAAAATTAAAATCATTTATGATATATTTTGTCTGAATATTTCAAATAATAAGTTGTATTTGAATTTTTTCTCAACAAGTATTAAAATCGACATCCATTAATTAAAAGTGATCTAAGTTATTCAATTTTTAAGTTTTTTTTAACTTTTAACTATTTTATTTTTAAGTTTTGTATGCATTTTTTCGTTAATAAAAATTTTAACTTTCTTATTTTAAGATTTTTTATACAAATTTTTTTATTCGTTATTCTCTTCGATTAATCGAATAAATTTTGATCTTTAATCGTTTGATCGAACGAGGAAAAACAATTATTTGAATTATTCGAACAAAGTTGAAAGTCGAATAATTGACAACTCTAATGAAGTGTTATTGAAGAGACCGTATTTTTTTCATAAAATCTTAAATAAAAAAATAACGGCATTAAACGCGGACGTTTTTTTTCTTTTAAATTAAAGCTTATACTATATGCTTTATTATCACAATGTATAAGCAATAACAACCTCTTACTTCTTTTTTTATATTCCATCAAGTATTAAAAATACTCCAATTTTGGAACATTTTACAAAAAAATTTCAAAAATATTTTTACAACAATTTTCAAAAATCAAAAAACAGAAATGAATTTCAAAATGCCTGAAGTTGATGGTTCCATAATAAAAAAATTACCTTTGAATGAATAAATACCAAAAAAAAAACCTAGAAATAAGTTGAGTTTCAATTTTTAGCACCATATTCAAAAACACAAAAAATTATTTGATTTTGACGGCGGATTGCAAGAAAAGTAAACAACTCAGAATAATAGTTGTGACAGATTTTTTAGTGTAATTTTATATACTTTAACCCTAAATTAATAATTTTTGTAAAAAAATTTTTTCCAGTTTTGAATAAAGCGCCACTTTTGATCCATTTCAACCCAACGTGGGACGGACGGACATCGCTAGATCGTCTTAAAATCGATCGAGGATCATGAATATATATACTTTATGGGGTCTTAGACCAATATTTCGAGGTGTTACAAACGGAATGACAAACTTATATATACCCTCTATCACTAGAGTGGAGGGTATAAAAATAGTTATTTTGTAAGTACATTCAAAAAAACGTGGGTATTCACTACTAAAAATTTAACTAATGAACTATTTTTTTAGTCCAAAATAATCTAGTGCAGGCGTTGGTAATCAATACTAAAATTTGTTACTAAAATTATTCAAAACCAGTAAAAATTATTAATTTTAGTACTTTTAAGATACTAAAAAACTACTGTACTACTGGTAATTAGTAACTTATTCGTAGATTTTGGTACCAAATCACTTACTAATACTTTTACTGTAGAATTATTTTGAGTGTAATGGAAATTCAACACCAAGTTTAAAAGATGGATCCCGTACGCTTTTATATGCAAACGATTTAAGATTTTTTATTAAGTAACTCTTTTGTACGGCATTTTTCTTATGTCGAAAACGTTTTTCATCCGATTTTAATTGTCTGCGCAAATTTTTATTTTACTAGGCCTAAAACTTATTTGGTGCAAAATTTGAGTCCGTATTAAATTAACCCGTGGCGCCAAGCGATTTAAGTTTTGGATACTTTTAGATTAAAAAAAAATTAAAATTAAAAAAAAGTGTCTTCCGATACATCATAGAATATTGATGCGCTGATTACAAATATCAAAAACGATTTTCGAGATATTGCTACTTGAAATTTTTAAAAGATTGCCGTTATAATGAGAAATTGTATGAAAATACATTTTCTGAGTCTTACACATAATCCAACATTAGGATGTGAGAGAGAGAGCTTTTTCCATAAAAGTGTCGTCAATACAATATACTTTTATGTATAATACAATTACACTGTGACACAATTGAAGGGTCATTTCTTAGGGCCTCAACCAAACCAAAACAGTTTGAAATTACTTTTGTGTAGTAGCAAAACCCCCAATGGGTTTTGCTCTGTAACGTCTCAAATTTTTTTTTAGCCCACTGAATTTTTCATTTTTTTTTTAAAGGCGCTTGAAAATAGTCGAAAAAATAATGTAACTGTTCTTTTGAGCTTAAAATAGTGTTCGGATGTCTTCAATAGAATTTGATGGGAATTTTTTTCTAGAATATATTAACCCTCTATCTGCTGTATTTATTGGTCATTTAAGTACTTTTTTTTAAGAAATGGCTCAAAAGTATACTAAGACTTGCGTTTAAAGGGTTACAATGTTCTACGAATATGTTCAGCATCAAATTTCACTAGGGGTTACTGAAAGCAGAAAGTTTGACTGGTATAAGGAAAATGCAGAAAAAAGGTAAATTGTAAAGTGTCATTAATTTTTTTTTTATATTTTGCCAGAAACCGTATGCAATTGTAACTAACAAATCGTTGCTGCTCCGTCGTGATTTGGTATGTGACATTTTTGGTTTTTTTGTTTATTGCATAACATGAAACCTCTATAGGTCAGCCGTCTGCCCACTAAACCGTTTAGCGATATCTTGAATGGTTTAGAAGTTAGCAAAAGTAGCTATGTGAAATCCATATGTAAATGTTCCTAAAAAAGTGGTATGTGTAGTTTAAAACCAGTTTTTGTTAAGAAAATTTTTGCAAATATAAACATTTTTGCTTAAAATTTTTAACATAAAGGTTTTAGGCATCATTACATACTATACTAAAAAATGAAGTAAGAGATCACATTTTAAAGGGATGCTGCCATTATAAAAAAACAATTTTTCGCGATTTGCAAAAAAAAATTATATATATCTGTTTAGTCCTTTTGCATAAATTAACTATATTCATTAGGCTTTTTATACACAGGAAAAAAATTCTAAAAACTGATTATGGGGTTGCAAAAAAAACGCAAAATTAATAAAATATGAGAAAAATCGCAATTTTTAACGCAAACAATTTTATCCAAGTTTGTACTTAGTATATCGTTATGAGTCTAATCCCCATTTCCCATACATTTGTAAAAGCAGAATTTTTTTTAAATAAAAAAACTGCAACAAAATGTGCAAAACTTTAACAATGACTTGCATGAAAACTATTCCATTGATTAAAAAACGGACTTCACCATTGAAATTAGCATGCCCCAATTATATAGAAATGATGGTCAGATCTCATAGCACAAATTTGAGTAGCGTTTTTTTGAGTAAAATTTTTTCGCTAAAAAAATAAAATTCATTGAATCATCACAGCAGTTGGATGCAGATTTTTACAAAATATGGGTTTAAAATGTATAATTACTGTCACTATAATGAATATTACAATTTTTTGCACAATTAAAAAAATTTTATAACTTAAGTTCTTTGAACAAAAACGGTCATGTGTATAAAAATGTCCAAAAATAAAAAAATTAATACCAAAAATGTTCTAACAAAATGTGTTATGTGTAGTTTTTTATGTAATTCGTTAATATCTTCGTTTTAGCTAAAAAATCATTCTTTTTTTTGTGGTACACATCTATAAAATATCTTTATGTATTTTATGTGGCATTCACACTTGCTCTTTTGAAGTGTTCAAGAGTGAGATGTTTAAAAAAGTCTTTGTTCTGTGTCTATTACGTTTTTATTAGGGTATTCAATCGATTAACCGATTAATTTTGGTCGATTAACTGTTCGAATAATTTAAAATTGCCAATTTTCAAATAACAAATAAACCGATTAATTTGTGTCGATTAACCGATTAACCGAAATTTCTTTTTTTTAGTACTTTTGGTTATTTTTTGCTGTTTAAGGTTCTGCAAATTACGGTTCTGCTTAAAGAAGTTAGGGTATAAAAAAATTAAACAAACTCTTTTTTATGAATGTGTAAAATTGTCGTCAAGAAAATATTTAGTAGAGGCCCTAAAAATTTATTTCGGCTTAAAAAAAATTAACTTAATTACCCTAGCTAGCTTGATATACATTTCCAGCACAGTAGATTTTTCTAATAGTTTTTCATGCGCGTAATCTGAATCTGGCCTTAGAACTGATCAATCTCTTAATTTTAGCATCAATTTTCACACAAAATACTTCTTTTATAACGAACTCGGTTATAACGAATCCTCGGTTAAAACGAACTGCTTATTATGGTCCCACGAACACAATTTCATGTATATTTACCTTTTTTTAACGAACTCCCATAAATATTTTTTAATGTGTGCAATCATGGTTAGTGTTTATAAAAAACCGACATTTTGGAAAACCGGTTTCTCGGTTAACCGAAAATCAGCTTTTTCGGTTAACCGGTTTTCTCGGTTAAACCGGAATAAAAAAACCGGTTAACCGGTTTTTTTTTCTTTAACTGAAAAAACCAAAAAATACTTGAAAATAGCTGATTTTTATTAAATAATAAAGCGAATATAGCTTAAGTTAACATATTTGTTTCTTTCTTTCTATTTAAATAATCTACTTTAATTGACCATATTCACTAGAACTTCAATTTAATTTGTATTGGTTTTATTTAGAAAAATACATTTATTCGTTATAAGTAAATTGCAGTTCCGAATTTTATTTATATTTTCTTTTATTGACATTTTCGCCATTAACAGAGATTTTAGTATCTGGTTAACAGTCACTTATTAAGTTTTTCATGAAATGTTCAAAAAAACGCTAACAACGGTGAGTATTTCAAATTTTTATCAGTTTCGGAATAAAATTCCTATTTAGAAAATTATTTCTTGAAGACAAAAAATATTTTAGATGTTCTTTCTCGCGGATTTTTAATGTGTTTTCAATGAAATTTTGAAAATATCATAAAAAATAAGTGTAAATCCTTAATATTTGCCAAAATATTCAGTTTTGAATGTATTTAAAAAACCGGTTAACCGACAGAAAAAAACCGGTTTTCGGTGCACCGGAAATATTCAATTCCGGTTAACCGGTTTGCAAAAAAACCGAAATTTTAGGAAAAAACCGGTTTTTCGGTTAACCGATTAACCGGTTTATAAACGCTAATCATGGTTATCAAACTAACAAAAGGTTGGAATTTTTTGGTTTATATTATAATTTTGATGAAATTTATTTATATTTTTAACGATTTCTTCTCAATAAGTAGTTTATTTACGAAAAAAACATCAAATAAAACAAAATGGGATCTATTTTTTTGGAAATAAAACTAGGTTGATAAAAGAAATACCCCGCTTATAGCGAACTTCGCTTATAACGAACTAATTTTACTGGTCCCTCGGAGTTCGTTATAACCGGGTTCGACTGTATTTAGAATTTCGATATACAATACTGTACTCTTAAAAAGTGAGTCCAGTTTCCAACTATTAATTGGTAAATTTATACAAATTCAAATAATTTACTTTTATAAATTGTGTAAATTTTCAATAATTTTAAGTAGAATTACACAATTTGTGTAAATTTACTCAGTTATAGTAGGAAACTAAAATCATTTCAATTAGAGTGTGAATAAACTCAGATTTTCGTAATGTTTGGGACCCTATAAAACTGCAAATAATTTTAGATGTGAAAATAATTTAGCACATCTGAAAAAAAATACTTTTGGAATCCATATCTTTTTTAATCACGGAGATATTGACCGATGAAATTATTGTAATTTTAGCACTAAAAAATAAAAGAAAATAAATTTGGAAACCAAACAGTTTTTTTAAAATATTTTTAGGCAATTTTTCTTTTAATATTTTTTTGGTATTTTTTCGCATTAAATTGGGGCCAAATTTGACATTTAATTATGGGGTGATATTTTTCGCGTAGGTGTCATTTTGGATTGGGTAATTTTTCAGGATGCCATACAAAAATTCTTTACTTTAAAAATTTTATTACTTGTTTATAATAAAATTTTTAAATGTACATGCAATCCGTGGTTTTATGTTCAATTTAAATTTTAAATTAATATTATTCGGTTAATCGAATAATACAAATTTAACCGATTATTAACCGATTAAAACTCAACCCCGATTAATTATTTGCTCGATTAACCGATTAAACAAGAACCTCGATTAATTGAATACCCTAGTTTTTATTCTGTTACTGGTGTTTTGTTGAACAACTTGTTTAAGGTCGCAAGTGTGAATGCCATATTAAAGACGCTTGACTTTTATAAAATATGGAAAAATGGCAAAATAAAACGTTTTTTTTGCTCTCCTGAAAACTTCATTAAAAACACATACTAAATTATGACGGAGCAGCGACGAAATATAGGACAAAATATAAAAATTAATGATACTTTACAATTAACCTTTTTTATGTATTTATTTTATACCGGTCGAACTTTCTGCCTTCGGAAACCCCCAGTGAAATTTGATGCTGAACATATTCGTAGAACATTTTAACCCTTTAAACGCAAGTCTTAGTATACTTTTGAGCCATTTCTTAAAAAAAGTACTTAAATGACCCATTAAAACGGGAGATAAAGGATTAGCGTACTCTTGAAAAAAGTTCCCCATAAAATTCTATTGAAGACATCCAAACACTATTTCAAGCTCAAAAGAACATTAACATAATTTTTTTCGACTTTTTTCCCACGCCTTTGAAAAAAACTGAAAAATTCAGTGGGCTATAACAAAAATTTGAGATGTTACAGTGCTAAACCCTTTCTGGCATTTACTAATACACATAAGTACTTTCAAACGATCTTGGTTTGGTTGAGGCCCTAATTGGGCTGTTGCACTGTGTTATTGAGTCTCACACATAGATATTGTCAAACATTAGGTATTATTTGGCGAAATGTGTGTAGGTTGGTGGCTAAGGCGTCGGCGAAAAAAGCAAGAGGCTGGAGGTTCGAATACAGCACCAGCTAAGGATTTTTTTTTTAATTATTTTTTTTTAATTATTTGTTATTTCAGTTTGTTAATTTAATTTATTTTAGCTATGTTAATATTATTTTGTCATTAATGTTAATGGAATTTTGTGTAACACATCGTAAGTAAGTCATTATTATTCATTTTAAAATAATATATTATTAAACCAATGTTTGGTAAGACATTCCAAAATAATTCTATAAATAATGGATCTACATTACCTGGTAATGCGTTATATAATCACCACCCATTACCAAAGTTTTGCTGGGATGCTAAAATTATTTGGATTGCAGTTCTGGGATCAGGAGGTCCATTTTATTTGAAATGAAGTCCGAAACAGGATCTGCTAGGATGTTCTTAATAAAGAGAATGAAATGTCATTACCTGATTTTTTCACCATTTTTACAAAACCTCAACTTGCTTGAAGAGGGGTGTGATTATGCTGAAACAAAATATTAAAAAAAGTTCTGAAATCGATCGAACGGTTTTCCAGATATTTGTTTAAAATTTGTTAAAAAATTCCAAAAAATGACAGGTTTTTCCTTCGTTCAAGATTTTTTTTTTAATCTAAATTTCCTACTCCCCCCCCCCCCCCCCCTATTGACTTTTTCATAGAAATTGAGACAAACTTTCAGTTAAACTTAATTTAAGCCAAATTGGGCCATTTGAACCCATGGCGCCCTTCAATTCAAGCTTAGAGTTTTGTGAACATTTTCGGATTTGGCTCAAATTTAGTGTAACTGAAAGTTGAACAAAATTTTGATATTTTTTTTAATTTCTTGACCGTAGGAATAAATGCCCATTTTTGAAAATTAAAAAAACCCGTTGGACCGATTTTAACATTTTTTTGATATCCGTGTTCAGGTCATTAATTTTAGGCCTAGTAGAATAAAAATTTGTCTGAACATTTAATACCGGAATAATTTTTTTTTTTCTTTTATGGACACCAAAATGTAAAAATTATCATAATGACATGAAAATGCTTCATTTGTTAAACAAATCCAAAAAAAAAAAAAACATTTGAGAAATCTGGCGTTTTTTAGAGGTTGGTTTAATTCTTAAAGGAAGAACTTTTTTCTCCCTGCTTGAGTAAAAAAAAGTTATGTGACGCAATATTTAATTATATATTAACATATATGCTTTTATGTAAATCCACATAAATTTTGATCAGAAAATTGGCCGATCAAATATTATACGATTATATCAAATTCTATTATTTTTGATAAAATGATATCAAATTTGATTTAATTTGATAACAAAATTGGGTCTATCTAATTGTATTAAATCATATCTTATCTGTTAAAATTAGATAAAGTTTTATATAATCAGATAAAATGCGGTAAAATTTTTCTGAATTTAAAATGTGAAATTAGATATATTTTTATCAGATTGGATAGATTATCAATATATAATAATTTTTTTTATCAATATAGATAAGTTTTTTATTTCATTCTTCGGAATTTTTTTTTTTTTGGGACTTTAAAAATTTGTCGATTATTTTTAAATTATTTTTCAAGTTTTTTTTAAATGACAGCAAATTTTTGAGTTTGTTAGAACATTTAAAAACATTTTTTTTTTTAATTTTTTACTTATAAAATTAAAAAAAAAAATCCTAATAACATTTTTAATGATTTTTTATTTAAAAAAAAAAAGTTTCAAAAAACATTTTTGTGTCCGGGACTTTGGAAAATGTTCATAAAATGTTTTGTAAATTACACAGTGACACAAAAACGAATTTTCCAAATCGGAATGGGATGAAACAAAAAGCAAATGAAAGTTGACTTGTTACATAACAAAACACTCAAGGCTTTTTTAGTTTAGAGCTAGATTTTTTTTTCACGCACACACAGAAAATTAAATTTCCAATCGAATTCTTTAGTTGTATCAAATCATAATTCGATTATTGCTACTATTTATGGGTGTGACAACCGAATTTGGTTGTTGTTTCAATTAAATGTCTGTTGTATCAACCAAATTTAGTTGAGACTAATGATATTCAATTGAGACGATCTATATGCAAGTGCTTCAACCGCTCTTTAATTGTATTAACTGAATTTCAGTTGGAAATTTTGAAGTTTGTTATGTGTGTGCATTTAAAGTTGTTGATTTTAAAGCATTTAAAGTTTTCGTGTACTAAACTTATCCTTCTTTATTGGCCCCTTGTGTTGCCCTTATAGAGCGTCCAAAATTAAGCTCGTAATTACGTTAGCTATCACCGGTATGAATTTCGCTGCAATCGGTCCAGTACCTACTTACTGAATAGTCAAATCATTAATAAGAAACCACTGTGCATTGCTGCGTATGATTGATATTTAATAGGAATTTTAAAATTGATCATACGCAACTCAAACAGTTCTCAAGGAATTACTATTATAATTATATATTATGCACAGACTTCTAAAGTATATTTTCTAAAGTATTTTGGTCTCCTAAACACAAATATGTCATCAGAAAAGTTGCATCAAATCGCCTTCTCGAGATATAGCATTTTCAATTTTTGTGGACCAAGCCCTCAAAATCGAAAAATTTGTTAATATTGGAAAAAAAACTTATGTTAAATTTATTCATATTTTTTTTCGACCTCCCAATAAAATTACCGGACTCGATGCGATCAGGGATACCATCAGGACATGTAAGGAGGTTTAAAATGTCCTTATTTCGTTTCATCCTTACAACTATCTAAATTTCACCAGAAATTTCCCCAATAAAGAGAACCTGGGATTGAAATCTAAAATCCGTTGAGTATATCCAGAAATATTTGCAAACGAAGCCAACTTTGTTGGTTTTGAGGGCTTAATCCGCAAAAAAAATCCTATATCTCGAGAAGATGATTCAATAAAATGTTTCTGATGACAGATTCATGTTTAGAAGGGCAAAATACTTTATTTTAACAAAAAACCATAAAAATTGGTACGAAAAAATGTATAAAAAAAAAATATGCAGATTTGGTTCAAAATCTTAATTTCTTTTGCAGAACATAACCATAAAAATTACATTTTGAACTTTCTTATAATGTCGTGATGGTATCCTGTATCGCAACGAGTCCGGATTTCTTGCAAAACTTATGTAATCTTATTGGGAATTCGAATAAAAAAATGTTAATAACTTTAAAATACACTTTTCCAACATTAAACAAGAGTGTTAAATTCGGTTGTGCCGAATCCAACATGTAAAAAAAAATGCAGGGGCGTTTTCTTTTGTTTTGGTCGGTAGTGGTAATTGGCGGTGGGGGGGGGGGGGGGAATCTCCTCAAAAAATATGTTTAAAAATTCCTTCTTATGCTTTTTGCATTAAAGAAATACAAGTTTATCATTATTTAAATAATTTTTTTAATCCACGCCCACAAAAGGGGGGGGGGCGGCCAAAAAAAACTACATTTTCTAATCCTCTGGGTTCAAATGCAGGACTTTGAACTTCTTGTAGCATAAAAATGTTGCATTTGTTAAACAAAAACACCAAAAATCATGAAAACAAATTTTATTTTTCAGAGGCTGGTTATTTCTTTAAGGGGGAACTTTTCCCCTTGGTCCGATTCTGCTCATTTACGAACTTAACCTGTCTAGGAACATGAGACAAATCGTTCTAAATTTCGGGAGTATAGCTCTTTTTTATTTCGGACTGCATCGTGTTAACTACAGACGGACGGGAGGACGTCGCTAGAATGTCTTAGAATCGATCACTGATCATAAATGTATATGGGGCATTCCATGTCAAATCGGACACTTTGAAGATTTTTTTTTTAGATTTTCCCAATTTGTTAACAGTTTTTAGTACCCTTCGAAAACTCCTTCGTGGTAAATTTTCAGATTTTTTTGATGACCCGTTCAAAAGATATCGAATTTTTAAAAATTGGTAGTTTGTTCCTTTACTCAAACTTCTATTACTCATAACTTCTTCAATAATGGTCCAAATTTAAATTTTTTTTCCAATTTTTTGTTTTTTTAAGTACTTTAAAAAAAAAAAAAATCCCAAAAAATTCTTAAAAGCGCTCTAGTATGCGATTTTTAAGTTTTAGAATTTAAATCTCATTTTGGAAAATGTTTGTAATCTTCGATTTTTTTGAAATTTTTTTGAAACTTCTATCGATTCTACAAATTTTTTGCCCAGGAGGATCGTGGGATAACGATTATTACTATTTTTTAAAATTTTTTGAAAAAATTTTATTGTAATTTTCCAATCTTAAAATCATTTCTAAAATCATTTAAAAAAAATCCCAAAAAATTCTTAAAAGCGCTCTAGTATGCGATTTTTAAGTTTTAAAATTTAAATCTCATTTTTGAAAATGTTTGTACTCTTCGATTTTTTTTAAATTTTTTTGTGTGAAACTTCTATCGATTCTACAAATTTTTTGCCCAGGAGGACGTGGGATAACGATTATTACTATTTGTTAAAATTTTTTGAAAAAATTTTATTGTAATTTTCCAATCTTAAAATCATTTCTACTCGTCAAATGTTACGTCTTAGCATTTCTTTGGAACAAACTAATACCTTATCTCCAATTTCTAAGGGGGCTGCCACACAAAACGACATTTTTTAAAATTTGCTCCAACCGCTCTAACTGCCCTAATAGTGCCCTTAGAACAACAAAATGTATGACCGACCCACAAAATTTTTTTAGTCCAAACATTTTCTATGAACACACCTACCCTATATCTCTAATTGTTAAGGCGGTCCCCATACAATTTTTTTTTATTTTTGTAAATTTGTTTTATTTAATCAGCTTCTACCGGTCCAATGGTGCGTCCCAGAGGGGTCATTAGTGAGACCCACGATCCTCCTGGGCAAAAAATTTGTAGAATCGATAGAAGTTTCACACAAAAAAATTAAAAAAAAATCGAAGAGTACAAACATTTTCAAAAATGAGATCTAAATTTTAAAACTTAAAAATCGCATACTAGAGCGCTTTTAAGAATTTTTTGGGATTTTTTTTAAAAAAGTACGTAAAAAACTAAAATTTTGAAAAAAAAATTTTAAATTTGGACCATTATTGAAGAAGTTATGAGTAAAAGAAGTTTGGAACAAACTACAAATTTTTAAAAATTCGATATCTTTTGAACGGGTCATCAAAAAATTCTGAAAATTTACCACGAAGGAGTTTTCGAAGGGTACTAAAAACTGTAAATAAATTGGGAAAATCTAAAAAAAAAAATTTTCAAAGTGTCCGATTCGACATGGAATGCCCCATATACTTTATGGAGTCCTAGACCGATATTATGATGCGTTACAAAGGGAATGACAAAGTGAATATACATACTTTACTGTAGTTGGAGGGTATAAAAATGTGTCTGTTTAGAGGGCTTGGTCCACAAAAAATGAAAATGCCTATATCTCGAGAAGACGATTTAATAAAACTTTTCTGATGACATATTTGTATTTAGGAGGCCAAAATACTTTAGGAAATGTACTTTAGAAGTCTGTGAAAAAAAAAATAGATTTGTGTAGAGTACTTACAAGGGAAGTCTCCCTGGTGTCACCCTCCGATCTTCATGAAATTTGGATATGTTGTTAAGAACGAAAATTAATTCGACACGTATTTTTTTTTAGCGGCCCAAATTCATTTTTAGGGGTGGTCGATTTGTATGGGGGGAAATTGACCTTTTTCAGTTTTTTACGATTTACGCCTATTTAAACAAGATTAATATAGGAATGTGTGGTATCAGATTAAAGGTATTAAAAATACCTATCTCGTGGTGCTAACAACGGGCCAACGAAGTTAATATTTTTTGACTTATTAACAAAAATGTCCTAAAATTTTGGTATTTTACTCAATATGACGAAAAGTTGTGCATGTTTTGACACGTACTTAGCACACGTAGATAGGTTTTCCAAAGACCTTTCATTTGGTATGTAACATGACTAGGTTTCTTTGCATAATATGGGAGATAAACGAAAAAAACTGAAAAATGGCCTTGTCTTCCCCCCTCCTTTTTACCCCCTAAATATGAATTTGGGCCGCTAAAAAAAAAATACGTGTCTCTTTATTTTTTGTGCTCTACAAATTAAAACCAATTCCATAAAGATCCGCGGGTGACACTAGGGAGACTTCCCTTGTTAGTGTAATTATATATGATTATATCAGATCTGTTTTTATCGGGTGGTTCGATTTAAACCATTGATATTGGCTGTCGGACGGTGTTAAATATTTCTCAGAAATGCTGTAAAACTGTCATTATCAAAATATCTCAATCGTTGAGAATCGTTTTAACGACCAACGTTCAATTCCTGACGATAAAACAAATTCTTACTACAGTGCAACAGTTTATTAAGTCTGATTGTGAAAAAAAATATGATCTCATAACAAAAAGGAGGTTTAAATATCCTGGAATGTTGTATGTTAGAAATAATTTGTATTTATGGTATTTTAATTGGTAAAGTTTTGTTATAATTGTTGTTGCTCTGTTGTTTGTAGGTATTAATGTATGTCTGTGTTGTGTAGTTATATTACAAATTAAAGACTGACAACCATACACAATAAGGTGGAGCAAATTTAGATTTTTTTTCGAATTTAAAAATCGTCGGGGGTCGGAAAAGTTACCTTTTAGGGTAAATATTAACACAAACAAATATTACTCCTGAAGGGCAATGTCTTAGGGTTCCTTTTTTGACTTGAAAATTGGAAAGCTCCAGACAAAGTGAAAATTTTTTTTTTTATATATTTTTTAGCTTCAAATTCTAGTTAATATTCGAAAATTACTGGAAAAGTGGTTTTATTGCAAACATTTTTGTTTTCTGTTTTTATATCCTCCAACCACAGCATGTGGGTATGCTCACTTTGTCATTCCGTTTGTAACGCCTCGTAATATCGATCGGGGATCCCATAAAGTACACTCAAAAAAATAAACTGGTAAAACGCCTGGTAAAATGCCTTGTAATCCCGTTCTACCAATATTTAACAATTTTCCTTGTTTTTTAACAAAAAATCTTGTACTTTGCTCAAACGAAAACTACAGTTTTATTGGTAATTTTACAAGTTTATTTTCATAATTGTATTCTGCCATTTTGAAAGGTTATTTTAGAAAAAAAAACTGTAATTTTACAACAAAGTTTTTATTACGAGGATTCTAGTTGAATTACAAAAAAAAAAAAACTTTATTTTACAAAAATTTTTTTTGCATTTATTTTTTTTATTGAAAAATATTTTAAAAAAAAGTTGATAAAATTTTGAAAAATTTATTACAAGGATTAATTTAAGGAGGAGTAGTTAATTTACAAAAAAACAGTTATTTTACAAAAAATGATTTTATTACGAGGATTTATGTTGTTAACATTTTTTTTTTTTTGTAAATTTACCATTTTGGTTTGTAAATTTACCATTTTTTTAAACATATTTACCATTTTTTCTTGTAAGTTTACCATTTTTTTTGTATTTTTCCGGTTTTAAAACAATATTTTTACCAATAAAATTGGTTATTTTACCAATTTTTGGTGCATTCAAAATTACGAGGAAATCCTCGTAATTTTACGAGAATTTTACCTACGTCATATTTTACGAGGATAGCCTCGTAAAATCACGAGATTTATTGGTAACTTTACAAGTTTTTTTTTTTTGAGTGTATATATATTGATCTATGATCGATTCAAAGAAATTATATGAAAGTCGTGTATTAATACTGACCGTAAAGGTAACTTTTCCAACCTCGACGATTTTTAAAATTCGGAAAAAGGCAAACTTTGCTCCACCCGAATACACAATTAATATTTTTGTATTATTGCATGTATCTAATAAGGACATAAACACATTTATATTCGTTGTTGTATGTAATTCTAATTAAGGTTATTAATGTATTAAACAAAACAAAAAAGGGTTTAATGTTTAATAAACTTACAATACAAAAGATAATGAAAATAGCAATATCTCTCATGTAGTGTAATATTTAAATCTCGTTAGTAAATGTAATTAAACTTTAAAATGTCTTTAAAAACACAACATATTGAGGGCTTTTATTCAAATGTTACTATCTGCAAAATCAAAATTTTTTAGTACATCCAACACACTGGTTATTAAATTTAGTTCTAATTTATTTTTTTCTGTACAAAATGTTGCACTTTTTTATCCTCTAAATGCGGATTCCAAATCTGGTTTCCAAAGTTTTCCGTAAGGTTTTTGAGAAAATTGAGGTTAAAGTTCACAGAAATTGCATTTTTTTTTGTGATATTTTTTGATGACATTCTGGGATCGTACAACTAGTTTTCGATGAACATTTCGATGCTAATTCTGAATCTGGTTTTAAAATTTTTCTATTAAGCCATGTTTTCGAGAGAATTGACACGACGAGCCTCAGCGATGTTTGGGTTGAACTTTAGTGTCGACGAAAATTGTAAGCGCAGTTCGATTTCTACAGGATTAAATGTCACAAAACTGTTAACAGCGAAATCGTAATTACTCGCATTCGCGAGATACCGCGAAAATTGTGTTTTTGTATTTTTAAAATTTTGACATTGAAGTTTTTTAAATATTTTCAAAAACTGAGTATAAAGTTTTAATTGTACTTATTTAAAGGTCACAAAACAGTAAACATCAAAATCCTGTCTTCTTTAGTTTGCGAGAAATCGCGAAATTAATTTTATGCTGTTTTTGTTTTCGTTTTTTTATCGTTAGATAGTATGTTTCTTTAAAATTTCGTAACATGGTATACAGTTTTACTAGTGCTTGATCAAAGGTCACACAGCTGTTGAAATCGAAATTGTAGGTGTTAAATTATTTATTTATATTTAAAACCCGGTTCTTTAGAAATAATAAAAAAAGTGGTATGCAGTTTCATTTAAGCAAGTTGGAAGAAATTAAAACTGCCCACAAAAAAATTATAGCTGCTCATTTTCGCGAGAAATAGCGAAAAACAGCTTTTTGGGGGTATTTCTTGTTTTGATTAATAAAAGAAGTTTCTTTAAAATTGTTGAAAAATACGAAATGCAGTTTGACTTGCTATTGATCAAAGGTCATTAGGCTTTAAACATTTAAATTGTAGCTGCTCGATTCTTAAAGATATCGCTAAAAAACTCGCTAAACTACTATTTATTCATTACTTTGTGTTATTTTTGGTCTGCAAAAACATGTACTTCAATTTACGACAAAATGTGGTAAGCAGTTTGAATTCGAGGTTATTAAAGTTGACAAAACTGCAAGCATAAATATTATAGATGATCAATTTCCCGAGAAATTGCAAAATTACTGTTCAAGCTTTTGTATTAATTAATTTATTTTTTCTTTAGTGTCTAAAATAAAGGCCAAAAAATCAAGAAACGACAAATATATTGTATGCAGTTTAAATTTTATGTGGTTAAATGTGGTAAAACTGCTCAAATCAATATCTTGACTGCTAATTTACGCGAAAAATAATTTTTTTTTTAATTTTTTATTTTTTGAATTTTGCGATTTTTCGCGAAATTGAGACGATATGATTTCGATGTTAACTGTTTTGTGACCTGTAAATAAATACAATTAAATCTGCATACTCAGTTTTTGAAGATATTTACAAAACTTCATTTTCAAAATTTTAGAAAATACAAAAACACTAATTTCGCTACGAATTCACTGTTAACAGTTTTGTGACATTTAATCAAGTACACTCAAAAAAATAAAACTGTAAGGTTAACAATTTTTTTTTAGTTAAGTTGAGTTAACTGGCTTTCAGCAAATTTTTAGTTAAAATCAGCGTTTTAACTACTTTTTTTAGTTAAGTTCAATTTACGAAAATACTAGTTTTGAACAAATTTTGAATTAATTTTTTTTGTTGACTTTAAAACTGAGTTAAGGGTGTATGACACTACTTTTTTTGTATTAAATTGAAATTGACGGCATACTAATCACATTAGAGAACAGCATTACCGGAGTCGGTAATACTGTGCTCTAATGTGATTTACATTGCTGTCAATATCAATTTAATACAAAAAAAATGTAGTGTCATATACACTTTAACTAATTTTTACTAATTAATTTGCTGAATTTTTGTAACATATTTGTTAAGTGAAAAGAGTGATTACCAATCTCATAAGGTCTACTTAAGCTGAACTTAATGCTGTGAAAAAATAGAAAAAAAAGTGAAGTGTTAGTGTTTAAAGTGTTCGGTCAAATAAAAAAAAATGTCAACCTAAAAATTACAAAATATTTTGTTAATTTTAGTTTACGAAAAGTAACAAAAATTTTAGCTGAATTCAACAAATTTTTTTGTCAATATGTACATAAAAATGTTACGAAATTTTCAGCTAAATTTTTAGTTAAAGTTACGGTTTTTTTTGCTACATTCATTCTACGAAAAGTTAGCTAAATATTTTTAGTTAAATTAACTAGAAATTTAGTAGGCCCAAAATCAGGTGCTTTTTTAGTTAAATTTAACAAAAATTTTTTGCTAACTTTACAGTTTTTTTTTTTGAGTGTAGAAATCGATCTGCGTTTACACTTTTCGTCGACACTAAAGTTGAACCTAAACATCGCTGAGGCTCACCGTGTTGAGGTCAAAGTTCTCAAAAACGTGTTTTTGTCCATTTTTGACAGCGAAAATTTCGATACCATTTTGTTAAGCTGAAATTGTGCATATTAAAAAAATTTATTTAAAAAGAAAATGGAAAAACCTTATATTTTCGCCCTCTGTGGTGGGTTTTTGGAACTTTTTTATACCTTCCATTCTGGTGATAGAGGGTATATATAAGTTTGTCATTCCGTATGTAACACATTGAAATATTGGTTTAGGACCCCATAAAGTGTATATATTCAAGATACTTGATCGATTTTAAGTCGATCTAGCGATGTTCATCTGTCTGCCTGTCTGTCCGTCTGTCTGTCTGTTGAAATCGTGTTTTTGGCAATAATCCGGAACCGATTTAAACGCTTGGGGTACCAAAAGTTGCGTAATTCTCCTAGGCAGAACCTGATGTATTTTTTTTTCAATCGGTTAAGTATTTTAAAAGTTATGAGTAAAATGTAAAGGTACCTCTAAAATTATGGTGAATTTTACACAAAAAAAATGGTATAACTTGACACCTGTTGAATATGTGAACGAAACTTGGATTTTAATTTTATCATTCCTAACACTCACAAAATATTTGGGCGGAATCGCACAATGGGGCGTGGCACCTGACATATAACTCAAAATTTTAAAGTGGTTTTTCTTGGATTATGGTAGACATATTCAAATAAAATTTTAAATAGGTTTATATTTTATTATTCTCAACGTTTTTCTGGTTATTTTGGTACCAATTATGGCAAAATCGGTCCAGGGGTTAAGAAGCTATGAGCAATTGAGATGAGTTTCAATATAAACCTCCACAATATGGCGTGGTAGCGCGCCATTTTGTAGTTGTTGGTGTTTTATTTGGCTTGTTCGCTTGTTAGTTGTTATTTGTAAAAAATACGTTGTATGTGTACACACACGTGGTTGCTTTTACTATATAATTTTCATAGAGACTTCAAATTACCCAAACAAATAAATAACATTTGAAGACAATAAATTAGTTTTTATAGAACTATTAAAAAATCTAAAAATTTAACAAATCTAAACAAAAATACGTACATACATACTTATAAAATATTTTTTTTTTGTTTTTTAAATATTTACATTGCACTATGGTTCCGATCATCACTTTTCTTGGCCAAAATTAACAAAATGGAAAAATTTTTAATTTGAAATAGGTTTTGTGTTAAAAATTGTTATAATTTTTTTTGTTTTCCATGTATAATATTATAAGAAATTTTTTTGTATTTAAACTCAATATCTCAACTCAATTTAAACTCAAATAATTGAAAAAATTTTAAAAACTAAGTTTTTTTATTCTTTACCTCGATTTGTTTTTGAACTTCAACTGTAATCTGTTGTATTATAACGGTAAGTGAGTGTATACAAAAACAAAATTTGTTTTCTGTTGTTTGTAAGTGTTTACGATTTTCTATAAAATCATTTTTTAGAAAATTGAATTTTGGGCAAGAAAAGTGGTCTGCGAAACCATAGTGCATTGGTTAATATTGTGGAGGGTATTTAAAGATTCGGAACAGCCGAAAATAGCTTTCTTACTTGTTAAGAGTTCAAAAAATTTCGATCGTATTAATTTTTGCTGTAGACTCGACTGGTGAAATCAGATTTGCAATATATTCAGCCGTTTTTTCCCTGCAGAAAACTCACCTAAAAATCAGCGTTTTCAGATGCTTTGACCCACCCCAACGAGCGAAAATGTTTCCAAAAAAATACCGGCATTCTTTTTAGCTCACCTAAATCCTTCGAAAAAAAAAATATACCCGCAAATCAAATTTTCAAAATTAACTCTAATATATATGGACAATTGTCATTAACTTTTAATACTTGTGATATTCTCTTAATTTCGCAATAACTTTTTTATTTGTAAATTAGGTGGTACCTGTGAATGTAGATAAGTTAAGGGAACCTTAAAGAGTAATTGTTCAAAGGAACAGCGCAAAAGGTGTCATTATTTCATAGTAAGAAATGTTCAAAGTTGAAAATGTAAAAAACACGCTTGAAACACTCACGAAATTTTTCGTCCAAAGTTTCATGTTTTTGGGTGCGTTAAAGCCATTACTCCAAAATTAATGTCGCTTAATCAGTAGACTTGGACAATTATTTGGTGTAGGTTCAGTGGATGTGCCATCAATATGAAAAAAGTTACATGGACTTAAATCTTTGATACAAATTTTTTTGTTTCAATTTTCAATTTTTCGATTTTTTTTTTCTGTAGCTTTTGGTGAAAACTGTAATTTCAAAATTCAAATACACACGGTAAAAGCCCTTGTAATTGATTTGAGTGATGTGCTCGCAATGGTTACGAAACTGCAGCTCTTCAAACATGGGAAGAAAAACGTAAATTTTTGAAAAAGTTTGTTTTTTGTGAGGCACACTCCCACTTTTATTCCGAATTGGTCCGAATGCATCGTGAACTTTATAATTGACCATTTCCCACTTGATTTACAAACGCAACCTAAAAATAATTAATTGCAAAAATTTTATGAGCTTTTTAATTTTTTTTGCAAAATTACGATATTTTAGTATGTATTGCATTATTTGACACCAAAATATGAAAGGCCTAAAGTTGAACATGTAGAAACAATGGTATGTGCAAATATAATAAATCATGGAAAGCAACTTTGATCAAAAGTTAATATTAGCGAATTCCGCGGTGTTTTTCAGTTTTCAATTTAGAAATTGGTCGGTGAAAAGCGCGTTTGGTAGTATTTTTAATGCTCTATCTTCAATTAATTCGCACCCAAAAAAATTAAACGTTTAAGCGGGTTTTCGGTGGTTTTATAATTTTGATACTTATAAATATAAAATCTTATATTACTTGAAAAAAGTAAAAAAAAATTTATTTTGATAGATTTTGACATGTCTAATTCGAATAAGATTTCAAAATTACTCCATTGTTTTTTGTAGTCGCGAAAATCGCGAAAAATCGCTAAAATTTGTTATAACCTTAATAAAATTTGTAATAACGTTAAAATATTTCGTAATAACCTCAATATTGATTATTACACTGTGCAACAAGAAAAATGAGCCTCAATGGCTTCAACGCCATATGAAAGTTGACCATCAAATGGACAAAATCACCAAAGGGTTTTGCAAAGTTAGTTCGAATTTCTTTTTTATAGCCCACTGAAATTTTTATTTTTTTATCAAAGGCGCTTGGAAAACGTCAAAAATACTCTAAAAAGAACACATCTGAGCTTCAAAATATGATTTGATGTCTGCAGTGAAATTTTATGGCGGTTCTTTTCTTAGAACATTTTAACCCTCTAACTGCCATTTTAAGGGGTCATTTTAGTCCTTTTCAAAAACTAAACACAGAAGTCTAATAAAACGTCCATTTAGAGGGTTAAAATGTTCTACAAATATTTTCCTCATAAAATTTCACTAGGGGTTGTAAAATTTTCAAAGTTTGTGCGACATGCGCAAAATGCTTAAAAAGGGTCAAGTATAAATAATCAATGTTTGTTATTTTTTTTTACCAAAGCAGTGTTAAAAAATATCGACAAAAAACAGTGCAAATATACTTTTGAACTAAAAATTATGTTCTGATGTGTTTTATAAAATTTTATGATGATTCTTTTCTTTGACCAAATTAACCCTCTAGCTCCCGTTTTAAAGGTTCATTTTGTCCTTTTTTAAAAGAAATACAAAAAAGTCTATAAAAAAAGGCTGTTAGAGGGTTAAAATGTTTTACAAATATTTTCTGCATCAAATTTTACTAGGGCACGTCTAAGAGAGAAAGTTCGTCCAGCATATAGAAAATGCTTAAACATTTTAAAGCATTAAATTTTTTTTTACATTTTTTTGAGCCGAAATATAAAAAAAAAACAAGTAAAAAAGTTAAGTTCGACTTTGTCGAATGTAGAGACGTGCGCGTGTTTTTTCTACTCACACTCACTCACAATCACGTGAGTATATTTAAAACAACTCACACTCATGCAAGCTTCACTCACACTCACGTTGAGTCACACTCACGAAAATCTTTTATTTACAAAAAAAAAATTATTTTCGTCGAAATTTTTTTTAACCAAAAAATTTTTTTCTCAGATTTTTTTTTTTATACCCTCCACTCTAGTGATAGAGGGTATATATAAGTTTGTCATTCCGTTTGTAACACCTCGAAATATTGGTCTAGCACCCTATAAAGTATATATATTTATGATCCTCGATCGATTTTAAGTCGATCTAGCGATGTCCGTCCGTCCGTCCGTCCGTCCGTCCGTCCGTCTGTCTGTCTGTCCGTAGAAAACACGCTAACTTTTGAAAGACTTTACAGAGGCTACAGAAGTTTGGCATATATGTTTGTCATTTTGCTGGTCAGGTTGGTATTGCAATCCAGCCAAATCGGTCCAGTGGTTATGAGCAAAAGTTATGAGCAAAAGAGTAAATTTCGGCAAGGGTGTTTCGCGAATTTACGAGATAAAAAACACGATAACTTTCGAAATACAATAATGAGAGTACTGACGCTTGGCATGTATCTTTGCCGTTTCCCGGGTCTTTTTGGTTTTAAATTTCAGCTCAATCGGTCCAGTGGTTCAAAAGTTATAAGCAAACCCCTGAATTTCAAATTAGTTTCATCTAAAATGCCACGTGTTTTAACAAGTTTTAAAAGCATTGGTGGTAACTAAACAATGCTTTTCAAACTTGTTTAAATTTTAAGCAATGCTTTTTAAACTTGTTAAGTTTAAAAAGCACTGGTAACTTAAAAACCACACTCGAAAAAAATTTTACACTCAAAAAAAATTTTACACTAAAAAAAAAAATTTACACTCAAAAAAAAATGTACACAAAAAAAAATTTTGTTTTTTTTTTTTTACAAAAATTACAATATTTTGTGTACATACGTACGTACATTCACTCAGAAATATTTTTACAGTAAAAAAACATTACACTCGAAAAAAATTTTACACTCAAAAAAAAAAATAGTAATTTTTTATTTTTTTTTAAAATGACAAAAAAAGAGTTTTTACTCAAAATAAAATATTTCTAATTAAAATTGTTAATTTTTTCACGTTAAAAAATGTACTACCTTTTAAAAAAATGCATTGTGGAGGGTATTCATAGATTCGGCAAAGTCGAATTTAACTTTTCTACTTGTTTTATTTTTGTTTTGTTTTTTTGGAAAATAAACTTTTTTACATTGTGGAGGGTATCAAATTGATAGAGTAGTTTCTTGATTTTTTTTCCTTTATTTTAGACCAGTGATGGTCATTTTTGTAATTCCTATTCCCGCGGAAATAGGCTAAAAAATGCTGCTTGTGCGCTGTCGACACACGTACACTATAAAATTCTGTTGCTTGAGCAAATTTGTTGACTTTTCGCTTGCTACTACCCACACAAGCATAAATGTTATAGTATGTGTGTGCGCATCACTGTTTTAGACACTAAAGAAAATATAAATTAATTAATATAAAACAGCGATGCGCACACATATACTATAACATTTATGCTTGTGTGGGTAGTAGCAAGCGAAAAGTCAACAAATTTGCTCAAGCAACAGAATTTTGTAGTGTATGTGTGTTGACAGCGCACAAGCAGCGCCTATTCCCTCGGGAATAGGAATTACAAAAATGCGTATGACTGATATAAAAGCTTAAACAGTAATTTTGCAATTTCTCCGGAAATTTATCATCCATAATTTTTCTGCTTGCAGTTTTGTCAACTTTAGTAACCTCGAATTCAAACTGCCTACCAAATTTTTGTCGTTAATTGAAGTAAATTTTTTTACAGACCAAAAATAACACAAAATAATGAATAAATAGTAGTTTAGCGAGTTTTTTAGCGATATCTCGAAGAATTGAGCAGCTAAAATTTAAATGTTACCAGCCGTATCACCTTTAATGAATTGCAACTCAACTGCATTTCGTATTTTTCAACAATGTTAAAGAAACTTCTTTTATTAATCAAAACAAGAAATACCCCCAAAATGCTGTTTTTCGCTATTTCTCGTGAAAGTGAGCAGCTATAATTTTGTTGTGGGCAGTTTTAATTTCTTCCAACATCTTCAAATCAAACTGCATACCACCTTTTCTTATTGTTTCTAAAGAATCGGTTTTAAAATATAAATAAATAATAAAAAAAAATATATAATTACGCGATATCTCTCGAAATTTAACACCTACAATTTTGATGTCAGCAGCTGTGTGATCTTTGATGAAGCACAAGTAAAACTCCATACCATGTTTTTGCGAAATTTTAAAGAAACCTATCAAAATATAAAAAACGAAAACAAAAACAGCAAAAAATTAATTTCGCGTTTTCTCGCTAACTAAAGAAGATAGGATTTTGACGTTTACTGTTTTGTGACCTTCAAATAAGTATATTTAAAACTGTGTACTCAATTTTTGAAAATATTTAAAAAACTTCAATGTCAAAATTTTAAAAAATACAAAAACACAAATTTTGCGTTATCTCGCGAATGCGAGCAGCTAAGATTTCGCTGTTAACAGTTTTGTGACATTTAATCTTGTAGAAATCGAAATGTGCTTACACTTTTCGTCGACACTAAAGTTCAACCTAAACATCGCTGAGGCTCACCGTGCGTAATAGTGTTAACAATAAATTTGTTGAGATTTTTTTAATGCATTTGGTAATATTTTTCTAAAAACAATTAAACCGCTGGGAACATTTTTATTTCCAAAATTTTGGAAAATGTCCCGAAAAAAAATTGGTTTAATGCAAATATTTCGATATTTAGCAAAGATTGTATACATTTTTGAATGTGTGTTTTAGCTCTAGGTAAGCACACTGAAAAAAAAAATTACCATTTTTAAAGCATGTTGAACTTAATTTAAAAAAAGAAGGGGATGCGAGGGCTCCAAAGATATTAATTTTTCTTCCAAGTATATTTTTTCCTAAAACAGAGTAATGCATTTACTTAAATATATCTTAAAATTAAGTAAAATTGTACTTAATATAAGTTTAATTGTTTTTATCAAGAGGAAAAATATTTTTTTTAAATAAGTAAAAATTTCCTTAAACTTGCGGATGCTGTGGACCCTATGGAACCCCAATGTGAGGACCCTAGAGGCCCCCAATATATGGGGTCCGCCCATGAGTATGTGCGTACACTATTATGTGGTCACTATTGATTTTGATCCAAAATTTTGGTCAGAATCGTTCTGTCTTTGCTTAGTTTTCGAGTTATGGGAATGGAGTCTTGAGAAATTTGATCATGAAATAACTCGAAACCATAACTCGGAGGGCTTTCGGGTCTTCGGCGGTCATATTCTACAAGTCAAGGACTACAAAAATGCCTTTCGAATTTTTTTCGTATCTGCAGTATTTGCAGAGTTAAAGGCATTTGAAAATTCCCCGAAAATCGAAATTTGGACTTAAAGTTAGGGTCTCATGGGGTCTCCCGAGGGGGCCCCAGATGGGGTCCCCAAAATACCTAAAGTATTCTTTCTTAAACAGATGAAGATATGGATTCAAATAAAGTCAATGAAATCAATGAAATAAAGATTACTTTTTTCTTAAATTAAAACAAAAATTGATAATTAAAGAAAATGCGTTTTGGAATTAAAGATTCGTACTTATTTGATTTAAGGTCTTTAAAATGTCTATACTATTTTAAAGTAAGTACTTTTTTATTTTTTTTTTTTCACACAATTTAAATTTTTTCTTTTAAGTAAAACAAATTTTTTTAATAAACCCTTTTTTTCTTAAATGCAATCAATTCGCCATAAATATAAAAAATATTTAACTTAATTTAAACAAGTAAAAAAGTTAAATTCGGCCTTGCCGAATGTAGTAATACCCTCCACAATTTCAAAAAGATTATTGCAAACAACTTTATTTAAAAGGAAATTACTTTTGAAAAAAAAAAAAAAAATCCGCGAAAAAAATTTTGTTAAAAAAAAATCCGCGATTTTTTTCTTTTTTTGTCAAAAAATATGTTCGTACTTGTTTAAATACCATTTGCTGTTCAATTATGTTCACATATGTCAACCAGAAGCCGAATTAAAGCATTTTGTATTTTTAGGTTATAACATATATGTTGAATGTACTGAAATTTTTGAGGTGTGCTTAAATTTGCGTTCATAACTTTTGAACCGCTTAACCGATATCGCTCAAATGCAATACCAAACTTCTCGGGAGAACTTCCAATATATATGTTAAGTTTCAGTCATCTCTGTGCAATATTTTGTCCGCGAGAGCATTTTCCACAGACAGACAGACAGACAGACAGACGGACAGACGGACATCGCTAAAATGTCTTAAAATCGATCGGGCATCATGAATATATATACTTTATGGGGTCCCAGACCGATGAGTTACAAACGGAATGACAAACTTATATATACCCTCTATCACTAAGTGGAGGGTATAAAAAGAAATTAAGGAAAACTCTTGTGCTTTTTTAAGTATTTGCATGTACTATCTTCAAGTTTATTTGCTTTGTTTTAAGTAAAACCAACTTATATTAAGATAAGTTGAAATAAATTAAAAAAAATTTGTTTACTTAAATTAATAACAGTCTTTATTTAATTTCAGTATAGTTATTTTTTTCAGTGCCTAATACAAAAAGCGATCGCTCAAATTTATGCACGCGGGCGGATTTAAATTACTTAATTACTTATAATGTTATTGACCTACAAAGACTCATCAATGTGCCACGAAAAAATAAAATCGCAATTTTTTTTTTTTGTTTAAAATTTAATTTAAACTTTAAATATTAAAAGTTATTGACAATTGTCCATATATATATTTTGTTTCACTGGTATGGTTGGTATCGAATTTCTGCAAAATCGGTCTAGTAGTTCAAAAGTTATTAGCAAAACCGCGCATTTCATAAACCGTTAAAGTTTTAAAAACATTAGTAAGTCACAAACATGTTTGACAAGGTATTTTTGTCACTTAAAATTATTATTACACAAAAAAAAACATCGAAACAAATTTTTCACTCAAAAAAAAAATACACTCGAAAAAAATGTTTAACTCAAAAAAAAAAATTGCAAGTTGTTTTTTTTTCAAAAATTACACCGTCCGACAAATTTCAAATTTTGGCTGTACACATGAACCGGACCAAAAAATTCTGAGAGTATGGCCGAAAATAAAATACCCGTGTCTTCCAGTTTTTCTAGATCAATTTGCGTTTTCGCGAAAAATTCAAAAAAAAATTCATGGAACATATTAACCGTCTATCTCCTATTTTTAGGGGTAATTTTTGTCCTTATTTCCAATACTCTCCATATTAACCCTCCATCTCCCATTTTTAAGGGTCATTTTTGTCCTTATTTGTAATGCTCTACTTGAAAATCATTTAAACGTGCGTTAAAAGCAGTGATGGGCATTTATGTAATTCCTATTCCCGCGGGAATAGGTTAAAAAATGCTGCTTGTGCGCAGTCGACTCACGTACACTATAAAATTCTGTTGCTTGAGCAAATTTGTTGACTTTTAGCTTGCTACTACCCACACAAGCATAAGGGCCAGTTTACATAAGGCGAACGCTATACACGAACGAAAATTTTACATGTATTTTGTTGTTGTTACAATAACAAAACACATGCAAAATTTTCGTTCGTGTGTAGCGTTCGCCTTCTGTAAACTGGCACTAAATGTTATAGTATGTGTGTGCGCACCACTGGTTTAAAGGGTTAAAATGTCACACAAAAATGTTTTGCATAAAATTTTACTAGGGGTTGCCAATGCTTAAAAAAGTAAAATTGTAAAGTATTATATTTTATTAAATTGTGTTTAACCAAAGATATTTTACAATTTTACTTTTTTAAGCATTTTGCTAGCATCCCACAAATTATTGCCCTTTGACAACTCCTAGTGTAATTTGATGCAAAATATTTTTGTAGAACATTTTAAACCTTTAAATGCACGATTTTATGATTTTCTAGGAGATCATTACAAATAAGGACAAAAATGACCCTTAAAAATGGGAGATGCAGGGTTAATATGTTTTACGAAAAGAACCGTCTCCAAATTTCACTAAAGACGTGTCCAAACATTTTTAGTTCACAAGTAGATTTAATACTTTTTTCGACTTATTTCACACTTCTTTGGAAAAACACAACTTTTTTTATTGGTGTTTTTCGCGAAAACGCGAATTGATCTAGAAAAACTGGGAGACACGTGCATTTTATTTTCGGTCCTACTTTCAGAGTTTGTCGGTCTGGTCCATGTGTACAAAAGTGTGTCGGACGGTGTTACTAAAGAAAAATATTTTTAAACAAAATAAAATTTTTGTATTCAGAATTGTTAATTTTTTTACTTAGAAAATTTGCTATCACTTAAAAAGGGCATTATGGAGGGTATTCAGAGATTCGACCAAGTCGAATTTAACTTTCTACTTGTTATTTCTAGAAAAGTTATATTTTTAGTGTAGTCCAAACTAATTAAAAACTAATAACATAATTCTTAAGTTTTATACATATGGGCACTTCCACCGAAAGGTCTACCAAGACCAAAAAACCAAAAGTTCTTGAAACCAATTTGTTTTAACATATTTTCATAAGAAACAATCAAATTTTACTAACGTGAACAAATTTTACATTTATTCATAACCCATTTCGAGATATTCGAATAGAAAGTCGATCAAGCTAATTTTTTCTCATTGGGACATTTCTATTGCACCTTTTGTTTTGATAAAAGTTCTTAAAGAGAAGCATTAAATGTTGACTTTTGCTTTTAAAAAATCTTTCTGGAGATACAAAGAGCTAAAAAAAAATGCATAACAAACTATGCATTTAAAAAATAACCGTAAGTTTTTGCTATGCTTTATCACATATTTCGATGTCCCGTGCGACATAGAAAAACAACATTAGTTATTAGTGCGTCAAGTAGACATGACGAAAATTCATCAAATATTGAGAACAAACACAGATTTTTATTACAATTAAAATAAAAAAAAAATTTTAAAAAATAATAAAATCTGTGATCTTGGTTCTTATATAAAGTTGGTCACGTGCGACATGGTAAGTGTGGATTTTAAAATTTTTAAAAAATATTTTTTTTTTGCATAAACGATTTACTTATATAAATACATACTTTTAAATTATTTAAATATAGATAGTAGGGATGAGATTTTCATGCACTAAAAAATCGAAAATATGCGCTAAAAAATTCAAAATATGCACTAAAAAATAAAATGTAGGCAATAAAAATCTTGTTTTCAAACGAAAAACTTCATAAAAAGAAAAAAAATAACGCCGGCCTTAAATAGTAACATTTAAAACTTTATGTACCATAATTGTTTTAAAAATTAAACAATCTATAAAAAAGTTAAAAAAAAAATATTTTTCTCATTTTCAAAATAAATTTTTAAAATTTAAAATCGATTATGAAACAAATCAATTTCAATTTGTGTTTTTGCTCATTTATGCCAAAATATGTAAAAATATGCACTTGAAAGTTGGAAATATACACAAAATATGCATTTAAACCAAAATATGCAAAAATATGCATTTTCACCAAAATATGCAAAAATATGCAAAAACAAATCGATGCCATTTTAACGCAAATTTCTTGATTCGGAAAGATAATTGGTCGATATCGTTTTTAGACGATCGACAAAAAACATGCATTGCAAATCACATCCCTATAGATGAGTATAAACGGCGAAAAAAATAAAGAGTGATGCAAACGGTGGAGAGAAAAGTTAAAGGAAGATGAAATAAAATTACAAGACAATAAATTAAAAAAACAAGGAAATAATGCAGAATGCTAGGCAAAAGTGGAAATCGTTGGCTGAAGGACGTATTGAAATAAAATGAATGAGTAAAAATATGTTTTTTAAGCTTATTTATTTATAATTTGTTAAAAAAAGAACAACTAAAACAACATAATTATGATGGAAAAAAATGTCCCGTGCGACATGTCCCGTGCGACAGTGATTAAAGTTAAATTAAAAAAAAAGTAGAAATAATTTTGAGCTAAAATTTTACAACTTTTAAGAGGCATTATTAGCCAACATTCTAAAATTAGTCGCATTGTGATATTGCCTCAGGTTTCGCTAAAAACAGAGTTTTAATTGATAGTCGCGAAAACCACTTCTGTTTTTTGTCCCGTGCGAATGGTTGTGTTTTTTGCGATTATCTCGAAAACTTGAAACAATTTCCAAAATCAACCTGAGCAACAATTATAGAGCTAGTTAAGAGCTATAAGTTTCCCCTTTTGTCAAGAAAAAAATTCTTTTTATTTTGACTTTTATTTCAACTTAAATGTGTTCAACGGTCACGTTCGACATGATGGAATTGCCCATATTAATTTGAAATCAATACTAAACTATTATTTGTACATTTTAATCTGTAACATAATACCAAAATTAAAATATGAGGATATTCACACCTTATACACACAGAAAAAAAAAATAATAAATTTTTAATACTATTGAGTAAAAAATTACTAAATTTTGCACCAGTAAACGATATAATAGTATTAAGTAAATTTTTAATAAAAAATTTTTAAATGCTTACTAAGAAATTTTAGTAAATTTTTAATGGGCACAATTAGGAATTTAATTAAAAATTTTTAAGTAACTTTTTAATTGTGTCAAGTAAAAATTTACCCAAAATTTATCAATTTATTTTTTTAAAAAGTTTAAAAAAGTTTCACATTTTTTTTCATAAAGATGATTTCAAACTTTCATATACAAAAAACTATAAACTAAATGAGAATTCAAAACACGAAGAGAATAAAAAAAAAAATAAAAAAATTATTAAATTTTGTATTTAATTATTTACTCAAAAATTTTTTTTTTGTAATTATTGACTAAATTTTTAATTGCGTCAAATTACTCAAATCTTATTTAAAAATTTAAACAAGTGATTACTCAAATTATTTTTATCAATATTTTTTTCTGTGCATATGCTGAGTAAGGTATTATTATTATTATACTGCATACAAATACAAATGCTAATAGACATACATACCTACTGCCTGACATTCAACACCATCTTATCTTACAGAATACTTCATCAACTTATTAAGAATAAGAAACATGCTCAAGCACGTACAGACCATAGTAACCTGTAATTTGAGTAGTACTAAACATTATGCCACTTAAAATTTTCCTAGCATACTTTTAGGTAATTAAACAGCAAAAAAAAATAAAAGAAATCAACTCAAAACGTAAAGTCAGTCACATTAAACAAACACACACACACATACAAAGACTAATTCTCTCACACTCTTACTTTGGTGGTAAGACCATTAAGATGGCATTAAAGTGAACAATTTCTAAACAACAATATGGTAAAAAGTTTGTATTTTTTCATAAAGAAAAAAAAACTTAATAAGGTACGTTTTTATGATAATAAATGCCATTATTCTATTATGAAAAAATTTTACCACACAAATACAAAACTTTGTTCAAGAGTATACGAGTGTATTACCATGGTCCTTCAAAAAAAAATATTTTTAAAATTATGTACAGGAAATGATTTCATTAATGGATATCAGATTTTCATATACAGATATTGCCAATTAGCAAAAAAAAAAAAATAAATGCGAAAAATATACATATATTTTGAGCCATTTGAGAAAATTTAGGGCAATAATATCTGTAAGTTTGACTTTGATCTAACAGTTTTTTTGTGGTATGTTTAAAATAAAAAGCTTTAAAAAACAACAGCAAGCACAAGACGAAGCATTTTTATACCCTCCAACCACAGTATGGGGGTATAATCACTTTGTCATTCCGTTTGTAGCGCATCGAAATATCGGTCGGGACCCCATAAAGTATATGGGGCATTCCAAGCCAAATCACTCACTTTTAGACCCGACCCCTTTCGATTTATTTTATTTTTTGGTTATGTTTTAGTACTTATTAAATGCAACTTGGACACCAATTTTCAGCCTTTTATTTCAAGATGGTATTGAGTAATCAAAATGGCGATTTTCTCAAAAAAATTAAAAAATTGAAATTTTTAATTAATTTTGACCATTAAAAAATATAGATATTTTAAAAAAAGTTGGTATTTAAATGTAGTTTTAGAAAAAAAATATTAAAAATTAAAATCGGCTTTTTAAAAAAGTCCGAAACCTTCGATTTTTTTGTAAAAAACTACAAAAAATTGTACTCTAAATTACGCAACTTTTAAGGCGTAATTCGAGTTGTGATCATAATTCTTTCTATTTTTTTTAAATTTTTAAAATTGCATCTTTTATTTTTTGGCTCTGATTTATTTTATATGGTGCTCCAAAAAAAATTAAATTGGTAGATGCTGACCGTAACTTACCCTAGATATATTAATTTCAAGGTAAAAATACGCCTCACAAAAATTAAGAACGATCGGACATGGGTAAGGCGTTCCGAATGGGCCTTGAAATTTAGAAAACGGATTACAAGGAAAAATATGAATTTTTTTCTGTTTTCTCAATTTTTTTGGTATTTTAAGTTAAGTTTAAATTCAAGTGGTTACAGAATTATAATACGGAGTAAAATGCCTCTCTAAAAAGGTACCAAAAACTAAAATCGGTTGAAAATCAGCCAAGTTATTACAACTTCCCCAGGCATCTAACGTATGGCAGACCACTTGATTAAGCAATGCAATCCAATTTTTGAAATTCATTGAAATTTTCTACTGTAATAACATTTTTTTATTCTTCAAGAAACGATTCTGAAAAAGGAGAGCTTTTTGTAGAACATTTAAAAAATGTATTCACACCCAACACTACACACAGAAAACAAATTTGCTAATTTCCAACTAAAATTCAGTT
The DNA here is from genome assembly GCA_963921195.1 of Pegoplata infirma. Taxonomy (NCBI): domain Eukaryota; kingdom Metazoa; phylum Arthropoda; class Insecta; order Diptera; family Anthomyiidae; genus Pegoplata; species Pegoplata infirma. The sequence goes on along the minus strand of OY992538.1, from coordinate 80,204,639 downwards.
GTTGCAACAAAAAATCGGTGGATACATTTGAATTCAGGTGGAAACAACTAAATATCGGTAGTTACAACCAAATTTTGTTATTACAACTGTCTTTTAATTGAAACAACTATAAAATTCGTTAGCCATATTAAAATGTATTAGCAGCAACCGAATTTTGAGTTAATACAACTGAAAAATTCAGTTGGAAATTTATTTTTCTCTGTGTACAGGTAATATAGTTGAGTTGCCTTCTACTACAACACACCAAAGAGCTAATACCCTGCTCAGGTTTGAAATGCGAGAGGTCAAAAATGCCATTAGTAATTTAAACCCAAAAAAAGCACCCGGAATCGATAAGATCAGTAACAAGATGCTTTTAGAACTACCCAGTATAGCTTTGAGAATAATTCTTTTTATTTTTAATGCTATTTTACGCCTTGAATATTGTCCCCCAGAATGGAAAGTCTCACTTGTAACAATGATACCCAAGCCAGGCAAAGATATCACGAAAGTGGAGTCGTACAGACCCATTAGTCTTTTATCGAACATCTCAAAATTGTTCGAAAGATTGCTGATGAACAAATTAACCCTATCGGTTGATCTAGATAACCGTATACCAGATCATCAGTTTGGCTTCAGGAAAAACCACAGCACTATTGAGCAAGTTCATAGGTTAGTTACCGTTGTTAGAAGGGCCTATGAGGAGAAAAAATACTGCTCTGCACTTTTCATTAATGTATCTCAAGCTTTTGACAAAGTATGGCATGAGGGTTTAATTTATAAAATAAATCACATGCTACCATCAAACACACACAAGCTTCTAGAAAGCTATATTAAAGGTCGAAAGTTCTCAGTAAAGGAAAACCACTACACAAGTGCACCTCAAGAAATTAAAGACGGTGTTCCACAAGGGAGCATTTTGGGGCCACTGTTATACATTCTCTACACTTCTGATTTACCAACAAATGTTAATACTCATACCTCGACATTTGCTGATGACACGGCAATCATAAGTGTTCATGAAAACCCATCCACAGCATCTCAAACACTACAAACCCACATTCATCAATTAGAAGACTGGCTCAGAAAATGGAAAATTAAAGTGAATGAACAAAAATGTACCCATATAACCTTTACCCTTAGAAGAGAAACGTGCCCGCCGGTAAAAATTTTTAACCATTTTGTACCCCAACACACAAATGTTAAATATCTCGGCATTCATTTAGACCGACGCGTCGCCTCACTTGGAAATTTCATATAGACGATAAACTTACCCAAATTAAGCTAAAAACTGTACAGTTACATGGCTATTAGGCAGAAGCTCTAAATTGAGTTTAGATTGTAAATTACTGATCTACAATTCAATTATTAAACCCATATGGTGCTATGGTATTCAGCTTTGGGGTACTGCCTCTGCGTCTAACGTTGAGAAACTACAAAGAAGGCAGAACAAACTCCTGCGAACAATTACAAGTGCACCCTGGTATGTTAGAAATTCCAATATACATAAGGACTTAAATGTCCCACTTGTCAAAGATGAAATTATGAGACACTGTGAAAGATACTTGAAAAAACTTGAAACCCACCCTAACATATTAGCACGAGATTTGATAAATAATCGTGGCCACCTACGCCTTAGGAGGTTGGACACAGCCGATTTAGTAAGCTGAGATGATTAAGGAACGCTTTTTGGAAACATCCATTAATTATTGAGCAATTAAATTTTTGCCTTGCACTGGCTGGGCTTAATATTAAGTATTAGAATAAAGATTTGAATAATTATTGTTAGTTCACAATTACATGAAGATTCAATAAATAAAAACTTATGAAAAAAAAAAAAAAATTCTCCAAGTTCAAATGTAATTACCCAGTCAGAAATTGCCAACCGTACCAAAAATTTTGTGTTGGTACAATATCGGGCTAGCCAAAAATACAACATTGTATAATGTAAAACAGTTTTACTAAAAATATTGTGTTGGCACAACTTTGTGTTTACATAAAACACTACACTATAGATTATAATTTAAAAGTTTAACATTTTTATTTTTTTTTTTAAGTTTTCGATTTACATAGACCTCAACTCTTTAATCTAAGTGAACACTTAAGTAGTTGCTTTTTCAACCAATTTGTACAAAATGGTAACCAAAAAGTACTACATGGAGATTTTCAATACATCCCTAAGTAAAAGTTAAATCCAATGTCGTAAATTTGTAAAATCAATGTTAACCCAACGTTAAAACAAAAGTCGAGCGATCGTTGGCCACTGTTATCATTTCAACCTTGGAATGACGTCGTAGACTTAGAAACGGGTATGATTCGCCAACGTTGGTAGCGTCGCCGCCAACTTCATTCCAACGTTGGCCCGTTTGTATTTTTCTGACTGGGTAGATGACAAGTATTTTTCTTATTGTGTTTTGCTAACATGTATTAAATTAATGCTAAAAATGCCTGCATTTTCAACACCCTTTTGAAATCTCTATTTTTTGTTTTAAAATTTGGAAAAACCAAAAAAATATTACACTGAAACATGAATAATGAAAAAATGTTATTACAGTAGAAAATTTCAATAAATTTAAAAAAAGGGACTCGTATTCTTTAATCAAGTTGTATGACACACGCTAGATGCCTGGGGAAGTTATAATAACATGGTTGATTTTCAACCGATTTTAGTTTTTAGTACCTTATTTGAAAGGCATTTTACTCCACATCATAATTCTGTAATCACTTGAATAAAAACTTAACTTGAAATACCAAAAAAATTGCGAAAACAGAAAAAAATTCATATTTTTCCTTGTAATCCGTTTTTTAAACTTCAAGGACCATGCTAAACGCCTTACCCCTTTCCGATCGTTCTAAATTTTTGTGAGACGTATTTTCACCTCGAAATGAATATATCTAGGGTAAGGTAGGGTCAATCAGGCACGTACGCAGGAATTTATTTTGGGGGGGGCCCAAAATTTTTTTTTTTTAATTTTCGTTTTTTCGCTTGAATGTCTTTGAGCCTACATTTTTTTTTCATTTTTAGAAAACAAAACATTTGTTTTAAATTTAAGATAAAAAAGCATTATTAAAAAAAAAAATATTTTGAAAATTAATGCAACTTTTTATCAAAAATTCTCAAATATACTTTACACTTAAAAACTCAAAACTCTGAGACAGGTATTTGATTTGTTTATATCGTCACCTAAAATGCAAAAGGCTAACATTTTATTAATTTTACAGGAGAAGCAAAAAACAGTGTAGAGTAATATTTTTAATTTGTTAATAACTTTGTTGGTTTTGATTGAATTGGGCTAAAATTTTGTGACGTTTTGTAAATGTGTATCAAAATTAATCACAAAATGATTAAAAAATGTATTTATAGTTGCGTGCATTGGCGATTTCGCAATTCACACGTTTTAAATTTTTGGCTATAAAGTCGCTAATTTTAAATAGTTCTTTGTAGGGACGTGTAGGTTAATAAAATACACCAGAATCTATTAAAATACCGATTTTGAATTCTTTGTTAGTTAGGGCGTTTTGCATTTTAGGTGACGATATACTTTTACAAAGTTTTTGGATTATAAACCATATTTTTGCATAAAACTTCTAAGAGCATTTTTTGGTATAGAAAATTCTCCGATTCTAAGATACGATGACATTTTTAAACAAAAGACTCCTTATAGTGCGGGAAATTTTTTTAAGTTTTATATGTTTTGAACAAAAAAAAATTAAAATTCCAAGACATTTTAACCATAGAAAGATTTTTACTATACTTATGATTTAAAACATTTTTCGTATAGAAAATTCTCAAATTTTGAGACATTTTTTGTACAGAAAAACCCTATGAAATTTTTCGTGAAGAAAAATTCTCGATTATAATACATTTTTCGTAAAAAAAAACTCTCAGGTTCTAAGAAGAAGTTTTTTGGTTTTGAGACATTTTGCTTATAGAAAAATTCTCAATTTCTGAAACATTTTTGTACAGAAAAATTCTTAGATTCTGAGTCATTTTTCGTACAGAAAAATTCTCAGATTCTAAGACATTTATAGTAGAGAAAAACTTCTCAGCTTTTGAGACACTATTCGTTTAAAGAAAAATTTCAGATATTTTCCGTATTTTTCGAAAAATCTCAGATTTGTGTAGAAAAATTCTAAGATACTGAGACATTTTCCGTATAGAAGAATTTTCAGATTCTAACACATTTTTCGTACAGAAAAATTTCTTGTAAGAAAAGTGTCTCAAAATGGTATAGAAAAATTCTCTGATTCTGACACATTTTTCGAATAGATTTTTCCGATTCTGAGGCATTTTTCGTAAAGAAAATACACAGATTATAAAGACGTTTTTTAAATGAGAAAATTTACAGATTCTGAGACATTTTTGTAAGGGAAAGTTCTTAAATTCTCAATATTTTTTGTCGATAAAAATTATCCAGTTTAATTTAGATATTTTGCAAAAGCAACACTTCGATTAATTTTTTGTGTAAAAAAGTTTAAGATTCAAAGAAGATTTTTCGATTTAAAATTTGTTAAATTTGGTTTCCAAATTTTTGAAAATTTATTTTGCAAATAAGAAAATTATTATTTTTTTTTTAATTTTTTTATAGATTGTTTAATTTCTAAGAAAATCTTGCTTACATAAAGTATTAAATGTTACTATTTAAACCCGGAGTTATTTTTTGCTTTTTAAGAAGTTTTTCGTATGAAAACAAGATTTATATTGCACACATTTTATTTTTAAGTGCATATTTTAAAGTTTTTTAGTGTATATTTAGAATTTTTTACCGCATATTTTAAGCGCATATTTTCGATTTTTTATTGCATGAAAATCTCATCCCTATTCATGAAGCATAACTTGCACAACATTTTTTTCAATCAAAAAAAAAATTTTTTGTATTTTTTGAAAATTTTGAAATTTTAAGAAAAAAACCTTCGTTAGATTAGAGATGAAGAGAAAAAAATAATGCTGAGACTTTTTTTGTTAACAACCGTAATTTTTGTAGTGCAATGTCTTAAAATTTTTATATGACAAAATAATTTTGGGGGGGCCCGGGCCCCCAGGCCCCCCCCCCTGCGTACGTGCCTGTCCTACATAGTGAAACAAACTAAAACAAATATTTTATTAATTTTTAAGACAGGTCCTAGGATCCCTGGGGACCGGTCCTGCGATAGGTCCCTGGGGACCGGTCCTGGGATAGGTCCCTGGGGACAGGTCCTAGGATAGGTCCCTGGGGACCAGTCCTGGGATAGGTCCCTGGGGACAGGTCCTAGGATAGGTCCCTGGGGACAGGTCTTGGGATAGGTCCCTGGGGACCGGTCTTGGGATAGGTCCCTGGGGACCGGTCTTGGGATAGGTCCCTGGGGACCGGTCCTGGGATAGGTCCCTGGTGACCAGTCCTGGGATAGGTCCCTAGGGACAGGTCCTAGGATAGGTCCCTGAAGACCGGTTCTAGGATAGGTCCCTGGGGACCGGTCCTGGGATAGGTCCCTAGGGGCTGTAGGCAAAATCGCCCAAAGAAAAATCGCCCAAAAAATTTTATGAAAAATCGCCCAAATGCAAAATCGCACAAAAAATATGAAAAATTACCCAAAAAGAAAAATACGAAATTTCGCCCAAAATTAACGAAAAAAAGCCCAAGAAAGAAATGAAAAATGACCCAAAAATAAAAAAAAAATTAAAAAAAATGTTTCCAGAAAACACGTTTTCCCCCAAAACACATATTACTTAAAAAAGTTTTATTTTGCGGAGAGGGTGGGTTTAAGGCATGGAGTTTGTAATCCCTAAGCCCGGCCGAAGGCCGGCAATGCAGAAAAACTTTTAAGAAAAATCCCTATTAATATTATTGACATATCGTCTTCTTGATAATATGGTCTGAAAAAGATATAAGTAGGTAATTGATGTAAAAAATATTAACCCCCAGTTTCTGTAATACGAACGCCATTCGTCTGCGACGAATTTGCATGTATTTTGTTTTTGTTACAATAACAAAATACACACAAATTCGTCACGAAGGAATGACGTTCGTGTTACAGAAACTGGGGGTAAGTGTGTAACATAAATTATGAAGAAATAGAAAAAAATGCATGGAGGTGCGGTGAAAGCGCCGCAGGCGAAAAATTTAAACAACAAATTTTAACAAAAAATCGCGCAATTTTTCATATTTTATTTTTGGGCAATTTTTCATAATAAAAAATCACCCAATTTTTTATTTCGAAATTTCGCCCAAAAACTATGAAAATGTGCCCAAAATTTTTGGGTAACTTTTCATATGAAATATGGCCCAAATTTGTATGAAAAATTTTTGGGCGAAATTTCATTTTCTTTTTTGGGCGATTTTTCATTGGGCGATTTTTATTCCAGGGCCGGTCCCCAGGGACGGCTGTAGGTCCCTGGGGACCGGTCCTGGGATAGGTCCCTGGGGACAGATCCTAGGATAGGTCCCTGGGGACCGGTCCTAGGATAGGTCCATGGGGACCAGTCCTGGGATAGGTACCTGGTGACCAGTCCTGGGATAGGTCCCTGGGGACAGGTCCTAGGATTGGTCCCTGGGGACCGGTCCTAGGATAGGTTCCTGGGGACCGGTCCTGGGATAGGTCCCTGGGGACTGGACCTGGGATAGGTCCCTGGGGACAGGTCCTAGGATTGGTCCCTGGGGACCGGTCCTAGGATTGGTCCCTGGGGACCGGTCCTAGGATAGGTCCCTGGGGACCGGTCCTAGGATAGGTCCCTGGGGACCGGTCCTGGGATAGGTCCCTGGGGACCGGTCCTGGGATAGGTCCCTGGGGACCGGTCCTAGGATAGGTCCCTGGGGACCGGTCCTAGGATAGGTCCCTGGGGACCGGTCCTAGGATAGGTCCCTGGGGACCGGTCCTGGGATAGGTCCCTGGGGACCGGTCCTAGGATAGGTCCCAGGGGACCGGTCCTGGGATAGGTTCCTGGGGACCGGTCCTGGGATAGGTCCCTGGGGACCAGTCCTGGGATAGGTCCCTGGGGACCAGTCCTGGGATAGGTCCCTGGGGACCAGTCCTGGGATAGGTCCCTGGGGACAGGTTCTAGGATAGGTCCCTGGGGACCGGTCCTGGGATAGGTCCCTGGGGACCGGTCCTAGGATAGGTCCCTGGGGACCGGTCCTAGGATAGGTCCCTGGGGACCGGTCCTGGGATAGGTCCCTGGGGACCGGTCCTAGGATAGGTCCCAGGGGACCGGTCCTGGGATAGGTCCCTGGGGACAGGTCCTGGGACCGGTCCTGGGATAGGTCCCTGGGGACCGGTCCTAGGATCGGTCCATGGGGACCAATCCTGGGATAGGTCCCTGGGGACCAGTCCTGGGATAGGTCCCTGGGGACCAGTCCTGGGATAGGTCCCTGGGGACAGGTCCTAGGATAAATCCCTGGGGACCGGTCCTGGGATAGGTCCCTGGGGACCGGTCCTAGGATAGGTCCCTGGGGACCGGTCCTGGGATAGGTCCCTTGGGACCGGAACTGGGATAGGTCCCTGGGGACCGGTCCTGGGGACCGGTCCTGGGATAGGTCCCTGGGGACCGGTCCTGGGATAGGTCCCTGGGGACCGGTCCTGGGATAGGTCCCTGGGGACCGGTCCTGGGATAGGTCCCTGGGGACCGGTCCTGGGATAGGTCCCTGGGGACAGGTCCTAGGATAGGTCTTTTTAAGTGCATATTTTAAAGTTTTTTAGTGCATATTTAGAATTTTTACCGCATATTTTAAGCTCATATTTTCGATTTCTTATTGCATGAAAATCTCATCCCTATTCATGAAGCATAACTTGCACAACATTTTTTTCAATCAAAATAATTTTTTTTTGTATTTTTTGAAAATTTTGAAATTTTAAGAAAAAAACCTTCGTTAGATTAGAGATGAAAAGAAAAAAAATAATGCTGAGCCTTTTTTTGTTAACAACCGTAATTTTTGTAGTGCAATGTCTTAAAATTTTTATATGACCAAATAATTTTGGGGGGGCCCGGGCCCCCCCTGCGTACGTGCCTGATAAAAACACATGTTCTGGAAATCCGCTAAATTCAAATCGCTCCACACACCAACTGGACGAAGGAATTTAACTAAGAATTTTTTTCTACAATCCCTGAGTTTTAATAATTTGACCTGAGATTGACACAATTAAATCTTCACATTTTTCGTTTTTTTTTAATTAGGTTTTGAATTGTGTCAAATAAAAATTTACTTAAAATTTATCCATTTTTTTTTAGTTTAAAGAAGTTTCAAATTTTTTACAAAAAAAAATATTTTTTTTAAATCTTTTTTTTTTTGCTAAATATATTTTTGTCTTAAAGACATAGAAAAATTTCATAAAGATAATTTCAAACTTTCATATACATATACAAAAAACTATAAACTAAATGAGAATTTTTAATTGCGTCCATTTTTTTTTTTTAATTTAAACAAGTGAATACTCAAGATTTTTTTTCCATATTTTCTTCTGTGTACTTTAAGGCATAAAGTATAAAATAAAAAAATATTCAGCAATGTTAAAATATCATAAAAACACATTTTTTTCAAAATATGCGACAAAAATATGTAATATCAGCAAAATATGCAAAAATATGCATTAAAAGCAAAATATGCAAAAATATGCACTAACAAATCAATGCCATTTTACTGCAAATTTCTTAATTCGCAAAGACATTTAGTTTTTGTTGATCTCAGACTGACGACAACAAATATGCATTTGCATAAAATCCGAACCCTAGTCATTATCAAGTTCGCTTGCATTTAATCTGCATAACAAACAAAACAACCACAAAATTAAACAAAAAATACGAAAAATTTAAAATAATTCCAGCAAAACTGTGCAAGATTTTGTTAACAAAAAAAAATCATTTTTTTTCACGCACTTGGCCAGGAAATATTAACAAAAATTTTTTTTTTGTAGAAGTGGCTGATGATGATGATGCAGCAACCTTTTGTGGCCAATATTTAAAGAAAGGTGAGACCGCGATCAAAAAAAAAAAGTAGAAATTTCATTAAAAACAAAAACTTAACACACATAAATTTTCATTTAAATTAGATTATTATAATGATGATGATATAAATGATAATGATGACAAACAAGATAATGGCCTTCTTTTTTTCATATGAAAATTAAATGATTCAGTATTTTATGATTATCACAATAGTTTAACTTTCATTTCAATAAATGACATGATATGATAGTTTATCTGATTTGAAATCATTTATCAAATAGAAACTTAACAATTTTTTTTAACTATTTTTATAACTTTATTGACCACGCCCACAAAAGGCGGCAATCAAATTTTTATTCTAATCATCATTCATCATCATCATTTCTCCAATAAAAAAAGTCTCAGATTCTGAGACAAAGTCTCAGATTCTGAGGCCTTTTTCCTACACAGAAAATAATATCGTGATTTTTTTTTTAATTAAAAATGGATTTAATATTTAATTTAACTTAAATTAAACATTTTAATTGATTCAATTAATGTTTTAATTGAATTCTTAACTTTACTGAAAATAAAAATAAAATAAACAAACTAAACCGGTTTTATATGCTTTAGTGTTAGTAGCAAATGAGAAAATAAAATGCAAAAAACAACAAAAAAAACTTTTGAACTATTGTTTTGTATATTTTGGTGGTAGCAGCCAATGAATACATGAAAGCAACAAAAAAATTTAGTTTTATTGTTTTCTTTAAGGCGAGCGGTCGTTGCGGATAAATTGTTTTGATAATAAAATGTGTACAGTTGTGTTTTGCACATTGAAATATAATACAATTTTTTTTTGATTCAACTTTACTAAGGCGACAAAAATGCATGCAATAACAAGATTTAAAAATAAAAATGTAATTTTAAATAGTTATTGATATTTTAAAATACTACTATAATGTTTCTATGCAAAACTATACCAAGTGTTTATATTTAATAAAGAAAATAAATTTCTTAATAATGTAAAACAAAAACATTCTATGTTTATTTATTTTTAGGCATTTTTTGAAGTTCAACTTTTAAAATTAAATTGAGTTTTGGTCTTTTTTCAATTAAAAATTTTATGTGAATCAATAAATCTATATTATTGATTTTCAATTTTATATTAATTTTTTTTTATATATTTATTTAATTACAATTTTAATTGGTTTTCCATTTTATTTTCAATTAAAACTTTAATTGATTCAATTAACAATTTAATTAAGTTTTAAAACTGTTTTCAAACAAAATGAGTAATTAATATGCGCACTTTCGTGATACGTCCGAAATCAATTAATTTTTTAATTGAATCAACGAATTTCGTAATTGAAATTCATTTTTATTTTTTTCTGTGTATAGAAAATGAGACAGTTTTTCCTATAGAAAAAGTCTCAGATTCTGAGACATTTTGCCTATAGACATTTTTCCTATAGAAAAGGTCTCAGATCCTGAGACATTTTTCCTATAGAAAAAGTCTCAGATTCTGAGACAAGTCTCAGATTCCGAGACCATTTTCCTATAGAAAAAGTCTCTAATTCTGAGACATTTTTCCTATAGAAAAAGTATCTGAGACATTTTTCCTATAGAAAAAGTATCAGATTCTGAGACATTTTTCCTATAGAAAAAGTATCAGATTCTGAGACATTTTTCCTATAGAAAAAGTATCAGATTCTGAGACATTTTTCCTATAGAAAAAGTCTCAGATTCTGAGACATTTTTCCTATAGAAAAAGTATCAGATTCTGAGACATTTTTCCTATAGAAAAAGTATCAGATTCTGAGACATTTTTCCTATAGAAAAAGTCTCAGATTCTGAGACATTTTTCCTATAGAAGAAGTCTCAGATTCTGAGACATTTTTCCTATAGAAGAAGTCTCAGATTCTGAGACATTTTTCCTATAGAAAAAGTCTCAGATTCTGAGACATTTTTCCTATAGAAAAAGTCTCAGATTCTGAGACATTTTTCCTATAGAAAAAGTCTCAGGTTCTGAGACATTTTTCCTATAGAAAAAGTCTCAGATTCTGAGACATTTTTCCTATAGAAAAAGTCTCAGATTCTGAGACATTTTTCCTATAGAAAAAGTCTCAGATTCTGAGACATTTTTCCTATAGAAAAAGTCTCAGATTCTGAGACATTTTTCCTATAGAAAAAGTCTCAGATTCTGAGACATTTTTCCTATAGAAAAAGTCTCAGATTCTGAGACATTTTTCCTATAGAAAAAGTCTCAGATTCTGAGACATTTTTCCTATAGAAAAAGTCTCAGATTCTGAGACATTTTTCCTATAGAAAAAGTCTCAGATTCTGAGACATTTTTCCTATAGAAAAAGTCTCAGATTCTGAGACATTTTTCCTATAGAAAAAGTCTCAGATTCTGAGACATTTTTCCTATAGAAAAAGTCTCAGATTTTGAGACATTTTTCCTATAGAAAAAGTCTCAGATTCTGAGACATTTTTCCTATAGAAAAAGTATCAGATTCTGAGACATTTTTCCTATAGAAAAAGTATCAGATTCTGAGACATTTTTCCTATAGAAAAAGTATCAGATTCTGAGACATTTTTCCTATAGAAAAAGTATCAGATTCTGAGACATTTTTCCTATAGAAAAAGTATCAGATTCTGAGACATTTTTCCTATAGAAAAAGTATCAGATTCTGAGACATTTTTCCTATAGAAAAAGTATCAGATTCTGAGACATTTTTCCTATAGAAAAAGTATCAGATTCTGAGACATTTTTCCTATAGAAAAAGTCTCAGTTCTGAGTCTGAGACATTTTTCCTATAAAGATGTTAATATTAATATTAATGTTAATGTTAATGTTAATGTTAATGTTAATGTTAATGTTAATGTTAATGTTAATGTTAATGTTAATGTTAATGTTAATGTTAATGTTAATGTTAATGTTAATGTTAATGTTAATGTTAATGTTAATGTTAATGTTAATGTTAATGTTAATGTTAATGTTAATGTTAATGTTAATGTTAATGTTAATGTTAATGTTAATGTTAATGTTAATGTTAATGTTAATGTTAATGTTAATGTTAATGTTAATGTTAATGTTAATGTTAATGTTAATGTTAATGTTAATGTTAATGTTAATGTTAATGTTAATGTTAATGTTAATGTTAATGTTAATGTTAATGTTAATGTTAATGTTAATGTTAATGTTAATGTTAATGTTAATGTTAATGTTAATGTTAATGTTAATGTTAATGTTAATGTTAATGTTAATGTTAATGTTAATGTTAATGTTAATGTTAATGTTAATGTTAATGTTAATGTTAATGTTAATGTTAATGTTAATGTTAATGTCAATGTTAATGTTAATGTTAATGTTAATGTTAATGTTAATGTTAATGTTAATGTTAATGTTAATGTTAATGTTAATGTTAATGTTAATGTTAATGTTAATGTTAATGTTAATGTTAATGTTAATGTTAATGTTAATGTTAATGTTAATGTTAATGTTAATGTTAATGTTAATGTTAATGTTAATGTTAATGTTAATGTTAATGTTAATGTTAATGTTAATGTTAATGTTAATGTTAATGTTAATGTTAATGTTAATGTTAATGTTAATGTTAATGTTAATGTTAATGTTAATGTTAATGTTAATGTTAATGTTAATGTTAATGTTAATGTTAATGTTAATGTTAATGTTAATGTTAATGTTAATGTTAATGTTAATGTTAATGTTAATGTTAATGTTAATGTTAATGTTAATGTTAATGTTAATGTTAATGTTAATGTTAATGTTAATGTTAATGTTAATGTTAATGTTAATGTTAATGTTAATGTTAATGTTAATGTTAATGTTAATGTTAATGTTAATGTTAATGTTAATGTTAATGTTAATGTTAATGTTAATGTTAATGTTAATGTTAATGTTAATGTTAATGTTAATGTTAATGTTAATGTTAATGTTAATGTTAATGTTAATGTTAATGTTAATGTTAATGTTAATGTTAATGTTAATGTTAATGTTAAGATTTACAGCAGACATTTTGTATTTATTTGAAATTTTTTTTTTAAACTCCACTGAGACTTTTTATAGATTTATTGAAAAAACAGAAAATCAAATTAAAAAAATATTCATTTATATCTTTCTGATATAAATGAATATTTTTTTATATATAATTTATTTCAGTATAATGTTATTCAAGTATTAAGAAAAAAGCTTCAACAGCAACTTTATAATGATTATAGGCGGCTACATTCATTCTGATTTTATAGTCTCCTGATGGGAATGGTATATTTTTAAACATATTTCCATCTAATACCAAGTTTTTAATCAAAATATCTTGCTGAAAACCAAAAATATAAAAAATTTTTTATTTACATAAACTTAAAAAACTCACATTATAAGGACACTAGAGTGTCCCTTATTTTGGAAATGTTGGAAATCTTGAGACGGTACCCGCTCATTTTTTTCCTTTTGACTTAAAAATAACTCAGGAAAAATTTTACGCCCCTAGGACCACGCCTTCCCTACGCGACGGGCCCTTAAAGAGCGGGGCCTAAAAAATCATTTTTCCATACAAACCAAAAAATTTTTTTTTTGATTTTTAATTTTTTTGTTATTATTTATTATATTACTTGGTTTGCTTATTCACAACAAAAAATTTGATTTTGGTGGGATAAGTCTTTCAGCGCTAAAAAATTTTTCGCAAAAAAAAATTTTGAGCCGCCGGGGTCCTACAGTAAAAAATTTTTAAAAAATATTTTTTTTTAGTTTTGACCAGCAACGGTTTTAGCTGCTATGTTGCTTTAAATGATATATATTCATAAAAAAATATTTTTTGTATCTGTGACATCTTAATCGTGTTCTAAAAAAGGGTAAAAAATGCATTGATGATTTTTTTCGATACACGATAAAAATGTCACAAATATGAATAATATTTTTTTTGGAATATATATCATTAAAAACAACATAAAAACTAAAACCATTGCTTTTCAAAACTAAAAAAAAATATTTTTTAAAAATTTTTTACCGTAGGATTCCTACGGCTCAAAATTTTTTTTTTCGAAAAAGATAAAGATGTCACAGATATGAATAATTTTTTTTTTGGAATATATATCATTTAAAGCAACATAGCAGCTAAAACCGTTGCTGGTCAAAACTAAAAAAAAATATTTTTTAAAAATTTTTTACTGTAGGACCCCGGCCGCCCAAATTTTTTTTTTGCGAAAAATTTTTTAGCGCTGAAAGACTTATCCCTCCAAAATAAAATTTTTTGTCGTGAATAAGCAAACCAAGTAATATAATAATTAATAACAAAAAAATTAAAAATCAAAAAAAAATTTTTTTGGTTTGTATGGAAAAATGATTTTTTAGGCCCCGCTCTTTAAGGCCCCGTCGCGTAGGGAAGGCGTGGTCCTAGGGGCGTAAAATTTTTCCTGAGTTATTTTTAAGTCAAAAGGAAAAAAATGAGCGGGTACCGTCTCAAGATTTCCAACATTTCCAAAATAAGGGACACTCTAAAGGACACGTATGATTGGCATTTGAAAATGGTAATACAATGCCGTAAATTATTTTCCAAAATAAATAACGATTAGGATTTTTAAAAAATTTACACATATCTACAGTATCATTATACATATATGGGCGATAATCATAGCTTTTCCGAAACAATTGGCAATTAATCTGAAAACAAGTAAAAAAAAAATTGTGAAAGAATTTTGTTAAAAACTTTTTTTTTATTCATAACGATCGGACATCAAATGATAAAGATATGAACAAATAACAATTTCGGCGCTACAAAATCGCGACCTAAAAATCTAATATTTGGCCCTAAAAGTTTTTCGAGGTAAGCTTTAAAAATCGGGAAAAATGGGAATTTTTTCTCCTTTATGACCGACTCAGTCTAATGTAAACCAGGAGCGGAATAAAAACATTTTGAATTTTTAGGTTATGTGGAATGTAACAACATTTTCGAGGTTTCCTCACATTTTCTTAAATAACCCAGCAAAACTTAGATTACCAAATGAGGTATAAAATAAGGTATAGGATCTCTTATTTTATACATTGCAGCATTGATGATTTTAACAGGCGATGAGACTCAAAGTAATGCATCCACATTATCACAAAGAATACCAGTAAGGTATAAAATAAGTCATAAATTTATAACGAAGAATACGAGTAAGGTGTAAAATATATGATATTTTATAGGTTACGAGAAATGAAATAATATAGCATACCAGAAGATAATATATAAGGTGTTACTAGGGTTTCTAAATTCCCGGACTTTTTCAATTCCCGGGAAATCATTTAAAAAAAATCGTATTCCCGGGAATTCCCGGGAATTTTTTAATTAAAACAAATTTTGAATTTTACCATATAAAAATTGTTATATTACAAATTATGGCCGTATTTTCAAATTTAAAACAATTTTAGGTGTATTCTTTTGTAAAATAGTTTTACTAACCTCTAAAATATGCGCAGAAAGTTCATAAAATCTATTTTTTGTAGAAATATTGGAACTTATAATAGTTTCAGTATTTGCATTGACGTATTTCCACTCCATGCAAAATTGTTCACAATTCGGAAATACCCGATTTGGCATCAAATGCGGTTTTAATAACTTTTTGGAAAATTTTTCTAATTTTGACTACGCCAACCGTAAGAAAATTATATCTTGAAGATATATTTAATTAAACTTTCGAATTATTATATAATTGGTTTAAGGCATTCCGGCCAAAATGAGAACATCAATGTACTATATAGCCATTGAAACGACGTATTTTCACTAGTTGCTGGGATAGAACTCGCGGCGGCCAAGGTTCATTACAAAATATTTTTTTTTTCACGGCCGATTGATATCAGGCTTTTACTTCATATATGAAATTTTAAGCTGAAAACCAGGTTTGTTATATATTTTTTAAAATATTAATATTTTTGTTTAAGCACTATACAGATTTTTGTTCTGAATATGAAGTGAAATTTAGTTGATTCCGTATTTTGTCACGCAATCGATTAAAGAAAAATAATTATTAGGCCTAAATAATATGCAAGCTGAAGCATATTCTCACTAGTTTTTCTTTAAAAACTTTAATTCTTTCAAAGTTTTAATGTCATTTTTATTAACCCATTTAAGATTGTGTTAAAAATGTATAAATTAAATATATTTATTAAAAAATAGCGATGAATTCCCGAAATTTCCCGAAGAAAAAATCCCGGGATTTTAAGAAAAATATTTCCCGGGAATTCCCGGGAAATTTTTCCCGAATAGAAACCCTAGGTGTTACGAGTAGTGAAAAAGTAATTTTGTATTAAATTTACTCACGTGATTGTAAGTGAGTGTAAGTAGATATAATATGCTAGTGAGTGTGTGTCGTTAGAAATTTCTTGTCGTGAGCCCATCTCTAGTTTAAACTTATGCATTTTTTTATAAAATAATTATTTTTTATGTTATTGTAATGCATTATGCATCCAATTAAAAATAATGCATTATTTCAAACTTTCAAATAATACATAATGTAACCAAATATAAGTCATCCATGATTTAATGTTTAGAAATAATAAATATGAAATACATTTTTTCCAATTATCATGCATTACGTAGCAAATTATTAGTAATTCATTATTTTTCACTTGAAAATAATACGTTGTGGAACAAATGTTCGGTAAGACATCCTAAAATAATGCTACAAATAAGGTATATACATTACCTGGTAATGTGTTATATAATCACTACCCATTACCAAAGTTTTGCTGGGAACTTTTGAACCGCTGCACATTGGGTTCAAATGGTACCAAAGTGGCGATTAATTGAAATTTATAAATGAAGTTTTTGTTATAAAATTTGGTATGGGGTAAAAGTAGATAAAATTCTGCAACGCTAGTTATCAAAATCAATAAACTAAGTTGTTTACTTTTTTTTCGGTGAGCTGTCAAAGTTAGAAAATTATTGCAGTCTTTGAAAAAAGGAAACAAATTCAAATTTTTTACAATTCAAGCGATTATTAGTAGTATTAAATCTTTTAAAAAAAAATCTTTTATAATGGAACCTTAAACAACAGGTATTAAACTAAATTGCAAAATTTTTTTTGTTTATAAAAATTGGGTCTTAACATTTTTAATAATTTTTTTAAAAAGGACCCGAAATTGGGAAATTTTCCCCATTTAATGGGCTACACATATTAAGTTAGTAATAGTTGGATTTAGTTTTGTGGATTTTAAAAAAGTATAGGATATCAGCTTTTATTTAAAAGAAAAAAAAGTACAGACAATGCCCGGCCCTTTTTTTTTATTCCCGTTTTTGTGTAAAAAGTCTGGGTATCGTTTATTAAACAAGACCATAATATGTGTGTTTATACCCTTCAACTACGGTATGAGCATACACTCACTTTGTCATTCCGTATGTAACGCATCGAAATATGGGTCTAGGACCCCATAAAGTGTATATTATTGATCACTGATCGATTCTAAGGCATTCTGTGACTAACAGTGTGTCCGTCCGTCCGTCTGTTGTTGAGCACACCATAAAGTACATAAAACAAGAGCAAGAATCCTGAAGTTTGTCACAAATATGTATAATGGTCATAGGCTGGTTAAGTTCTTGAACGAGCAAAATCGGACCAGGGGGGAAAAAGTTCCCCCTTGAAGAACTAAAACTACCCCAGAAAAATATTTTTTTTACAAGTTTTATTTGTATATTTGTTCAATAAATGAAACATTTTAATGCCATATGAAGTTCATCGACCTGAATTTGAACCAAGGGGGATCAGGAAAGCGAATTTTTCGGTCCGCCCCTTTTTGGGGGCGTGTATAGAAAAAATAATTTAAATAATGATAAATTTTTATTAATTAGGTGCAAAAAATGACATCTATTTTTTTGGCAACGTTTATCGCGAGGGGAAGGTGTCCCCCATAGTCTCCCGGTAAACCCCCCCACCCCCTACGACAAAAAAACGTCCCCTCCATTTGTTTTTTGTAGCTTTATTACATGTTCAAGGGTTTCGTGTTTTTTTCCAAAAACAAAAAAAACGACTAAAAGATTAAAAAAAAAAAACATTTTGTTAATTTTTTTTTTCTCAAATGCTGTGTTTTTATGTATTTTTGATAATTCGTTAATAAAAAAACTACAATATTCCCATAAATCACTTTTTTCAGATAAATTTTTACATTTATGAGATTTTGTGAAAAACAAAAATTGGATTTTAAATAAAATTTAAAATAATATAAATACATATTGTGCATTCTTTCTTTGGATACTTTGATAGCATATTATGTACACTTTAATTTCCATTTTTTTTTATTAATTTATCGCTTTTCATTCCAAAGTTACAGCAAAAATTGTGAACTATAACCCTTTTTTCCGAAAAACAAAAAAACGCCTAACAGGTTAAAAAAAAAAAAATTTTCCAAATTTTTTTTTCCAAAATGTGTATTTTTACGTGTTTATATTAGTTCATTAATAAAAAAATATAATATTCTAAAACTACTGCTTATCTGAATTAATCGCCATTTTCGGTACCATCGAACCCAAAAATACAACACCAAACTTCTTAGTACTACCATAAGTAAATATGTTAAGTTTCAGTCGTATCTATGAAATAGGTTAGAGTTTATCGTCATTTAAACAGACGAACATCGCTAGAATGTTTTAGAATCTATCACTGATCAATAGCCTGTCCCAAAAATTGCCTCTTTTTGGAATTTCGCTTGGTAATACCAAAAATAGATGCGTATTACAGAGCTGAAATGGGAAAAGTAATGCAAAAAAAATTTGGAGTCTGTCTTTACCTCCCCACAACCGGTTAAAGTTCGTAATATCAATGAATACTTTCATTAATTACATGAAAAACTTCATAAAACTTTTCAAAGAAGTTTTAAGAATATTTTCATTATTTTCATGAACGTTTACATTTAAAGAAACTTCAATGACAACTGTCTTTGATTAAAAACATGACCCATTTTTCATTAAACTTATGTAAATTTTCGTTACTTTTACAAAGTTTTTTTTTCAGTTTACTTTCCGTATAGTAATCATAATTTAAAAACTTACTGAAGAATTTGTTACGGGAACTTTAAATAAACGCACATGAAGATTGAAACCGACTTTATTGCGTCCCAAAACTTTCAGGCTACATTCGTTAACAACAGGAAAGGGTTTGTCGAATTCTTCATATTTAACATTTGTAAATTTAACTAAAAGACCCTGTACTGGAATTAAATTTATTACAAAAATTGTAAAAAATATGCGCGTTATTTTAAAATACAACATTTTGTATGGATGAATTAGTTTTAAATGCAATTTTGTACAAATGACTTAAAATATTATTCAAACGTAATTATTTATAATTAGTAAAAATTTAGTAATCTAAACATCAAAAATAAGTTAAAATTAAAAATTAGGCGTGGCCGAATCTATTAATACCCTCCACAATGCCCACAAAAATTTTGGTAAACTTATCAAATCTGAATATACAAATTTCGTCCGATATTCTGTTAAATCGGTCAATTGGTAGTAAAAACAAGCCAATCCCACTTAAAATTGGGTTGTGCGTGTTTTCTACACTAATTAAAGATCTAACAAAAGATAGATACAATCGTTCCATGTTTGGACTCGTCACCTATTTTCCGGGAAACACTGGTGTAGGGTATCATATGGTCGGTCTTGACCGACTATAATTTTCGTACTTGCTTTTAATTAGATTGTTTAATGTTCCATTAAACATTTATTGTCCGTTTAATTTTTAATTGTTGTACTAATTTTACATATATAATTCTGCAACTACACTCAAAAAAAAAAACCTTTAAAAATTACCAAAAAACCCGTGATTTTACGAGGCTATTCTCGTAAAATAGGAGGTAGGTAAAATTCTCGTAAAATTATGAGGATTTCCTCGTAATTTTGAATGCGCCAAAAATTGGTAAAATAACCAATTTTATTGCTAAAAATATTGTTTTAAAACCGGAAAAACAAAAAAAAAAAAAAATGGTAAACTTATTTGGGTCAGTCTTAGTGAAATCAATCAAAAATAGCTAAAAATTTTCGTGACCCCCTCCGATTTTGATGAAATTTGGTTTAGTTGTAACACTAAGTGATAAACTAATGCACACTTATTTTCAGCCCTCTAAGTAAACAGTGGGCGAAAACACGGAGGGTCAAAGTTTCCCCCAAAATCTCCCAGTCGCGACACTTTGCACCGTAAAAACTTAATATCTTTGGTTCTATTATAGCTAGAAAGCCCATTTTTGGTTTGTTTTGAAGCTCATAATATGCTCTACAAGCCCTACCATAACCAAAAAATTTTCGAAAAAAACAAGGGTTACCTCCCTTATTTTAAGGTCGAGATATACGGAGGAGAAAATGGGGAGGATGGTATCCCCCGATTTTTTTTTTACTTGATAGTATTATAAGGAAAGTCCTAAAGAATATATTCTAAAATTTTTAAGTTGGGACAACAATGGGATCGCTCAAAATCAAAATTTTTCACAATTTTCCCCAAAATCTCCAAATAGCAACACTCTTTAACCTTAAAAATTTAATATCATAAGTGCTTTTTTAGCTACAGAGCCAATTTTTTTTTGTTTTAAAGCTTATAATACGCTCTACAAGACATACCAAAACCAAAAAAATTTCCAAAAAAAGGAATTGGTGCCCCCCTTATTTGAAGGTCGTGGCCAAGGGTGGAGGAAATGGGGAGAAAGTATCCCCCGATTTTTTTTTACTTGGGATTCTCAAAGTGCAAGTCCTAATGAACATAGTCTACAATTTTTATGTTGGGACAGCAATGGGTTTGACTAAAATCAAAATTTTTCAAAATTTTCCCCCAAAATCATCAAATCGCGACATTCTTGCGCCTCCCATTGGAGTCCCAAGATAAAAATTTCAGTATATGCTCTCTAAAACTTACTCTTTAAAAAAAAAACAAGATAAAAAAAATTGGGGGATACTATCCCCCGATTTCCCCCACCCCTTGCCTCGATCTTATAATACAAGAGGCACCCCTAATTTTTTTTATTTTTTTTTTTTGTAATAGTAATATTGTAGGGCATATTAAGAGCTTTAAAACAAACCAAAAATGGACTTTGTAGCTACAATACAGTCCACGATATTAAATTTGTAATGGGCAAGAGTGTCGCGATTTGGAGATTTCTGGGGAAATTGGGAAAAAATTTTGATTTTGGTCGATCTGATTGTTGTCCCAACATAAAAATTTTAGGATATGTTCATTAGGACTTGCACTTTGAGAATACCAAGTAAAAAAAAAATCGGGGGATACTTTCCCCCCATTTCCTCCACCCTTTCCCACGACTTTTAAATAAGGGGAGCACCCTTCCTTTTTTTCTAAAATTTTTTAGTTAAGGTAGGTATTGTATAGCGTACTATAAGCTTTAAAACAAACAAAAATGGACTCTGTAGCTACAATAGCACATATGATATTAAATTTTTAAGGTTCAAGAGTGTTGCGATTTAGAGATTTTAGGGGAAATTGTGAAAAATTTTGATTTTGAGTGATCCCATTGTTGTCCCAACTTAAAAATTTTAGAATATATTCTTTAGGACTTTCTCTATAAGATTGTCAAGTAAAAAAAAAATCGGGGGATACCATCCTCCCCATTTTCTCCTCCCTTTATCACGACCTTAAAATAAGGGAGGTAACCCTTATTTTTTTCGAAAATTTTTTGGTTATGGTAGGTCTTATAGAACATATTATGAGCTTCAAAACAAACCAAAAATGGGCTTTCTAGCTATAATAGAACCAACGATATTAAGTTTTTACGGTGTAAAGTGTCGCGACTGGGAGATTTTGGGGGAAATTTTGACCCTCCGTATTTTCGGCCCCTGTTGACTTAGAGGGCTGAAAATTTACAT
Source organism: Pegoplata infirma (assembly GCA_963921195.1). Taxonomy (NCBI): domain Eukaryota; kingdom Metazoa; phylum Arthropoda; class Insecta; order Diptera; family Anthomyiidae; genus Pegoplata; species Pegoplata infirma. Next base: position 80,182,904 of record OY992538.1, on the reverse strand, counting down.
TTGTTAGTTTTTTACGTAGTGTAAGAACTTAACCAAATTTCATCAATATCGGAGGGGGTCAAGAATATTCATGATTGATTTCACTAATAATGACCCATTTACAAGAAAAAATGGTAAATATGTTTTAAAAATAGTAAATTTACAAACCAAAATGGTAAATTTACAAAAAAAAATAGTAAGTAAAAAATTGTAAATAAAAAAAACAAATTCTTAATTTACCAAAAAAATTGTTTAAATTTTACAAATTTTTGGTAGTGATAACTTTTAAGTCACAGAAATTATAAAAAATTGGTAAATTTACAAGAAAAGTGGTAAATATATTTAAAAAAATCGTAAATTTACAAACAAAAATTGTAAATTTACAAAAAAAAAATTAAAATTTACCAATTTTCGGTAGTGATAGTTTTTAATCCACAAAAACTACTCAACAAAATTGGTAAACTTACAAAAATAAGTGGTAAACCTCGAAAAAAATTTTTAATTATCAAAATGATATTGTTAAGTTGCATTTATTTTGTAAAATTTCGAAAAAAAAATAAATGAAAAAAATTACAAATTTTTGAGTAAATATAACAAAAAAAATATAAATTTTTCAATCATTAAAGTTAATTTTTTTTGTTTTATTTTTAATGAATTGTTTAAATGCATTGTTAATGAATTTTTGTATTCCAAAATAGTTTTTTCCTCTAAAAGCATTTTAATGAAGTTTTTTGTCTGGGACTAAGAAAATTTTCAAAAAAAAATTTTACACTCAAAAAAAAAGTTTGTAAAATTACAAGTAAAAGGTCTTGTAATTCTATTTTACCAATATTTGTGTCTTTTTACAAAAATTTTTGTATATTTAATAAAACGAAAACTACAGTTTGCTGCTAATTTTACTATTATATGTTGGTAAATTTATTTTACAAATTTTTTAGGTAAATTTACAAAAAAGTGATTTATTTTACAAATTAAAAAAATATTACAAGGTGTTAAGTTTTTAAACACAAGAAAACTGTAATTGTACAACAAAATTTTACTTGATGTTATTTAGTATTTCTACCAAAAAAATGTTTTATTACAAACATTTTTTTTTAAGATCGTTTACAAGGTTTTCAGTTTGAAATGTATGTATTGAAAAGTACAAAATTCCAATGTAATTTTACAAAACTTATTTTATTACTAGAATTAGTGTTGTTTTACAAAAAAAAATAATTATTCAACAATAGGACACGCAAAAATTTTCTAAGTTCAGATTTTTTTTGGAGTAAAAAAATTTAGTTAAAAATAATTTTTTATAAATAAAAAATTTCATGAAAAAAAAAGTTTGCAAATTTTTTAAATTCCGGACACAAACATTTTTCAACTAATTGTAAGCTTTAGCAAAAAAATTGAATTTTAACACCATTTTTTGGTAATTTGCGTTAAGTAAAATACCACAATTTTTCTATGTTTTTCTACTATATAATTGTTCTAGTTTTTTTTTTTTGTATTTTTACCATTTTTTTTTGGTAATTTTACCATATTTTTTTGGTATTTTTTTTTTTTAATTTGGCACCTTAAATGTAAATAAAATGCTACCATTTATGAAAAATTAAGTTTTTCTTATTTTAACAGGCACTTACACAACCAATCTACAAAATCCAAAAAAAAAATTTCCAATTTTTTAAAATACTTGTGAAAATAATTAAAAATAAAAAAAATATATTATTTTTTGACTTATTTTTCCTAAAAATATAAGAAATTTCTTGTGTAGCCTCCTTCGCAATTCTCATATGTTCTACTTAAGAAAAACGAAATGTCGAAAAAAAAAGTGCTGTGTTATACATTAAAAAGTATGTTAAAAGTGTTCAAGAGAAAAAAAAAAATCATTTCAGGTTGTTGAAGTGCTACTCAAGCTGCCGAAGAAGGAAAAATAAGATGCAACAATGGAAAAAACCTTTAAATTCACTAAACAAATATGTAAATAAACCAAATTTTTTGTAAATTTACAAAACAAATATGAAAAATACAAAAACAATATTGTAAATTTACAAATTATTTGGTTAAGCTACTGTTTTTACGGCAAAAAAATAAGAAAAATGGTATATTTACAATATAAATTTTAAATTTACCACTTTTTATTGTATATATACAAGTTTTTTGCCATAAAAAACAGTCGTTTAACCAAACAATTTGTAAATTTACAATTTTGGTTTTTGATTTTCTACTTTATTTTGTAAATTTACAACTTTTTTTGAAAGTTTACAATTTTTTTTTGTAAATTAAATTTTTTTTTTGCAAATTTACAATTTGTATTGTAAATATCAATGATGGGTACCAATACCTTTTCGATACCAATACCCGTTAATACCAATTCAAATTGAAAACCAATACCAATTAAAAACCAATACCTTTATTTGTGCGATACCAATACCGATAAAAAACCAATACCGATTCCCCACTACCAATACCAATTAAAAACCAATACTTTTATTCTTCAAAACCAATACCAATAAAAAACCAATACCAATTCATTTTTTTTTTACTTTCGTATCGGTTTTGTTTCGGTTTTTTGTATTCTTATTTTCGTTTGTTTTAATTGTGACGTCAAACATTTCCTTTGCATCACATTATTAGATTTTACCTGACTAACGAATTGCTAAAGATGTTCACAAAAAATGTTACATCGATCAGTAATCGTTTGTCATATAACAAAAAGGAGTTAGCTACTTGAATTTTAAAAGCCATAAAAACATAAAACAAATATTTTTTTGTTACGTTACGTGATTTTTATGACCCCTAATAAAAGTAGATCTTAAAAATGTAGACCTTTTCTGTGATGAAATTTTTTCTTTTGCAAACATTGTTAATATTTGATATACATATATTGAATGTCACAGCACTGTTCTTTGCGTTGTAAAAAAAATACTAATGCCCTTTTTTTGGAAATCCCAAAATTTTAATCAAGCAGTCGTTACAAAATTACATGTCACAACACCAGAATAGTGTTGTAAATGTATCGATTATTTGGGTATTGAGTACTCAATGCCGACCAATTTTACCGGTACTCAATACTCAAAAGTAGTTACTCAATACTTTCAGAGTTGTATTTTTCTTAGCAAAACGCTACAATTTGGTTCAAAAACATGAATTTTGCTAGAAAATACATGCATTTTTTTTATTTAAATCTGAAAATTTATTATATTAAAAAATCAATTTTAATCTATAAGTTTTTAATTAGCTTTTGTTTTTTATACGCTCTGTAACGTAAATATAACAAAATTAAATGTTTTTTCTGATAAAAAAAGTAAATTCTAAACAAAATTGAAAAAGTATCGAGTACTCAATTCAAAAGTATCGAGTAGTATTGAGTAGTCAAAAGTATCGACGATTTACAACACTACACCAGAATCCAGAAAAAAACTTTTTGTTTGTTTTATTAGAGGCACAGTCATATTATAAAATAATTTAGGAACTCGTAATGTGCGGTTCACACTTGCTATTTTTGAGAGTTAAAGGACTACGTGTTTAAAAAAATTCTTTATTCTGTATCCATTACGTTTTTATTCTGTTACTGCCCTGCAAAAAAACTCATTACCACTTCTCAGTGGAGTGCTTTAAAACTATAACAAATGTAATGAAATACAACAAAAATAACAAAAAACACAAGACAAAAACATACAAACAGTTTTTTCTACTCCAGAATACATAGATATTCAGTACTTAACTCATTACCTATCGCGACACCTCCATACAAATGTAAGTAGATATTCAGTAGATAAGAACTACTCCGTGGAAGTAGTTGGAAGTTGTTTGAAAGCTCGGAGTACTTCTTATCTACTGAATATCTACTTACTTTTGTATGGGAGTGTCGCGGAAGGTAATGAGTTAAGTGCTGAATAACAACTTTTTATGGAGTAGAAAAAACTGTTTGTGTGTTTTTTTCTTGTGTTTTTTGTTGTATTTCATTACATTTTTTATAGTTTTAAAGCACTCCAAATAGAAGTACTCCGCACTTTTTTTGCTGGGATGTTTTGTTAAACAACTTGTTTAAGGTCGTAAGTGTGAACCCCATATAAGAAAAAAAATTTACCCGTGTAATTGCAAAAATATCTAAAATCGAAAAAGAGGCCCCTGCACGATAACCCATTTCGATCACCTTTTTCAAAAAAATATTTATGTATGAAAAGGAGGGATTTCAGGTATATTTTGTTACAAATATTAAGTCTCATCTTTCTGCAATTAAAAAATATCTCCCCTTGACCACCGCAATTTATATGTGCATTAAATGCAATGTGCATCAGCACAGAAATTGTTTCAAGCATAAAAAGTTGAAATACAGGCTTTTCTGGAATAACGGAACATTAAACATTTTTTAGAACAAGATTTTTGAGATCTTCCGTGATATTTTCACTAAAAAAGTACCTTTTTCCAAAAAAGGAAAAATAAAATTGAATCTTAGTTTTATAAAATTTCCTTTTTTTTAATTTTTCTCAAAAGAAATAAAATTAAAACGCCTTAAAATATATATTGGTGTGAACCACTTTTGATTTAGTTATCTTTAACTTTAATTTTATCATTATTATTTAAAAAAAAACGAAAAACAAGTTATTCTCGCATTGGTACGTACAGTGGACATAAATGGGGTAAAAACTGACCAATAAATATGGTAATAAATTTGGTAATTTGTTACGCATTTGAGATTATCGAAAATCAAGGAAATTTTTATTTTTTATACCCTCCAAAATATAAATATATAAAAAAAATGTCAGGGATTTTTTTAATTTTTCCTCCGCGCGGTGAATGCTGTCAAATAGATTTATTATGATTTTGCACTTCTTCTCCTTCTTCTTTTTTCCACAATGGAGCATTGTCAGGCTTAAAGGTACCTACAGACGACGCAGTATTAAGTACAATATGCAATTATATTGATCGTGTGTGGGTAAGATTGACGATTGTACAATAGTCAATCTAACCCACACACCATCAATATAATTGCATATTGTACATAATATTGAGTCGTCTGTAGGTACCTTAACTCTACAATTTTATCATTGACGGTATTCACATCAGAACTTTTTACTCTTGCAAACTGCTTAATGCAACATTTATTACAACAACAAAATATGTTGTGTTTTTATACCCTCCAACTACAGTATGGAGTCTTTTCGTGTGTAACGCATTAAAATATTGGATACAAAATAATTTAAATAATGATAAAATTGTAATACTTTAGTGCACAAAGCAGAATAAAATTAACTTGTAAACATATACCGCGATGGGCAAGGAGTCCATCAACTCACCCACCCCAAAAAACCACCCCTTTCAAATTTTTTTTTAATATTTTTACATATTGGAGGGTATAAAAGATTCGGAACAGGCGAATTTAACACTTACTTGTTTTATATCCCATGTGTTTGTTGTACATTTTGCATTTCGCACTTTGCAAGAGTAAACGTTTCTGCGGTTTTTTTGAAAAATTATTTTAGAAAGTATTCTAAAGACTATAGCAATAGGAATCTTCTCCAAAAAATTTTCCTGGGTTATTAACCCAATCTGAAAAAAAACTCAACTCAACCATAAAAAAAATAAGTTTTCGGAAGGCGTTTTTTTAATACCCAATCAGAACAAAATATAGAAAAACAAAAATAATAAAACAATCAGAAAAAAAAATAAACACCCAAAAACAATGACTACTGCGACTCAAAATTTTAAATATAAAGTCGATTATTAAAATTATATTTTAAAAGTCGATTTTATCGATTTTTTGAAGACTTGTGGTGAGGCTGTTTAAATTTTAATTTGGATATAACAACTAAATTAATAATATAACAAATGATATTTACATCATTAATAAGAGGTTCAAATTAGAGATGGGCGCATGAGTATTTTTTGACTCACACTCGCTCACGAGAGGATTTTTTTAATCACGCACACTCATTCACGAGCATGTTTTTTCTGCTCACACGCACAAGCTCACAAGCTTCACTCACACTCACGTTGACTCACAGCCACGAAACTCTTATTTATACAAAAAAAAAATCAAAACTAAAATTTAAAAAATCTTAGAAAATTTAAGTAAAATTTAAAGTTCAGCATAATTTTACATTTTTTTCGGACGAAATCTTAAGTTAAGCCAAATTTTAAAGATTTTTTGTTGGTTTTCTGGTACAAAGGTAAATATGAAGATAAAATAAATCACGCAAACTCACGCAAAAAATCGACTCACGCAAAAATCTTGCTCACGCACTCTCACTCACGCAATTTTTCCCCCACTCACAATCACGTGAGCAAAATTGAATTCAGTCACACTCATGCGTGAATCACGCTCTAATCTTCTCATATGACCATCTCTAGTTGCCTATCAAATTTTTTAAAGAAAAAATACTAAAAAATGTCCTTAATATTAGAAAAATAAATTATTCTTTAAAAATTCACCGTCCCCGATCGATGGCTAAGAAACAAAAAAAAAAAAAATATAAAAACTAAACTCGGTTAAAAATTGGACATATGTTTTTCTCCACTGTGGGGCGGACAGAAGGACGATGTACGTTAAATTAATTAATATTAACGACAAAACCTTTTGCATACAAATACCAAAACCGATATAAGATAAATACCAATACTTATTAAAAACCGATACCGATTCGAGGCTAAAACCAATACCAATACCCAATACCTAAATAATTCAAAACCAATACCGAAACCTATACCAATTCAACAAAAAATGAAAACCAATACCTATACCAATACTAATATAATTTTAAAAACCAATACCAATACCAATACTTTTATCGAATTGGTACCCATCCTTGGTAAATATACGTGTTTTTCAATATTTTTGCGGTAAAAACAGTAGTTTAACCAAATAATTTGTTAATCTACAATTTATTTTTTTCATTTTCTATTTTTTGTTTGTAAAATAACAAGCTTTTTCTGTAAGTTTACAATTTTGTTTTGTAAATTTACCATTTTTTTTTTGTAAATTTCCAAAAAAAGATGTTCACCTCGAAGTTAATATTTTACAAAAAAAAAATGGTAAATTTACATTTTCTTTTGTTAAATCAATTTACAAATTATCCCCTTAACATTACGGGGATTCTTGCTAGTACATATTTTACAAAACCTGCCCCGTAAAATCACGGGGATTTTATGTCATTTTATAACCTTTTTTTTGAGTGTAGGTAATTTACAAAAAAAAATATTTTACAAAAATGATTTTATTACGAAGATTTATGTTGTTAAAGAAAAATTTTTTTTTTTTAAATTTATATTTTTTTTTTTAAACATATTTACCATTTTTTCTTGTAAGTAACCATTTTTTTCCGGTTTAAAAACAATATTTTTACCAATAAAATTGGTTATTTTACCAATTTTTGCCGCATTCAAAATTACGAGGAAATCCTCGTAATTTTACTAGAATTTTACCTACCTCCTTTTTTACGAGAATGGCCTCGTAAAATCACGAGATTTTTGGTAACTTTACAAGGCTTTTTTTTAGTGTAGGAAAAATCTAAAAATTTTAGCAGAAATTTGTTACAAAAATTCTTTTATGAAAAATGTCTAAGAATCTTAAAATTTTTCTAAAGAAACAATGTAAAAAAAGTCTCAGAATATAAAATTTTCTTACAATTAGTATTTTTTTATGGGAAAAATTTGATAATTTTTTATAGGAAAAAATCTGAAAATTTCGTATATGTAAGAAAAATCTGACAATTTTTCTATAAGAAAAATCTGAGAATTTTTTGATAAGAAAATCTGAGAACTTTCTATGGAGAAAATTTGATAATTGTTGTCTCGAAAAATTCTGAGAAGATGGCTAAAAAGGAAAGTATTGTTAATTTCAGTAGAATTTTATGGGGATTATTTTTCTAGAATATATTAACCCTCTATCTGCCTTGTTTTTGGGTCATTTTAGTCTATTTTTTAAGGAATCTAGCCTAGTCTACTAAGAAATGCGTTTAAAGGGTTAAAATATTCTAGAAATATATTTTGAGGATGTTTATTCTGGCTCGAGGTCATTATTTTCTTTACTAATTAAAACCATGATATTCTCATAGCATAATTTTCAAGAAAATTATTTTTTTGTTTTAAATTTATTTATGTTGGTCATTTTTGCAAGACTTAATCGACACGTGTTTCGGAATTTGTCAAGATTCCATTGTCAAGATTATTTAGCAAAAATAGAAACGATTTACTACAAAGTAGCAAACGAGTCTAATGACAAATCGTTTGTGCACAAACTAGGATATTAATACATATTCGCCTCTATTCACAATGAGAATTAGAAAGACGAAGAAATTGTACCATACTAATAAGGCAACGATTGTCAATAACCAACAAAAATATTTAAAACAATTTTACATACGATAGTCCATTGGACTACAACAATATGTTTTCTGTGTTGTTGTTGTGAGAGATACTCCATATTAGGGTTATTCATCACATGGCGTGCCAACCATTATGTTCAAATTCTGATTTTTCGACTTATTAACTAAAATGTCCTAAAATTTTGGTATTTTACTCAATATGACGAAAAGTTGTGCATGTTTGGACACGTTCTTAGCACACATAGATAGGTTTTCCAAAGACCTTTCATTTGGTATATAATATGACTATGTTTCTTTGTATAATATAGGAGAGTAACGAAAAAAACTGAAAAATGGCCTCCCGGGTAAAAATGAAATATATATGATCATATATGAAGATATATGGATCATATATGGATTTATATAACCATATATTATCATATATGCCTCCATATATGTTCATATATGATAATATATGATTATAAAAATCCATATATTATCCATATATCTTCATATATGATTATATATATTTCATTTTTACCCGGGCTTGTCTTCCTGAAAAATTGTGATTATGCAGCTTTAAATATTCGCCCTCGATATATTTATTTAACCGAGAACTGATAAAAATGCCTATCGAGTCGTTGTAGCGAAACAGACCAAACCTCCTGGTGGGAATTGAACCTAAGACCCCAAAACGATATGACATTTATACAGAGAAATTTTTTTTTTGTAAAAAATATTGTCCAATCGTAAAAATCTTTACTGTTATACTAAATACACTGTAATGCAAAAGAGAATTTAAGTACTTAATGTAAAATAATTTACGGTTTAACTATTTTGTTGTTGAAACAAACACCCAACACACATTGTATAAATAAAAAATAGGGGCATGATTGTTGTCGACAAAATGTCGCTATTTGGAAGTATCTTGAAAAAAATTTGGTAACTGCGATCGTAGACTATTCTAAATTATTTTTGTTGACAAAATTTCGGTATTTGCAAGCATTTTGGAAAAATGTTGCTAATGAAAGAATTTTTGTGCGTGTTTGAGGCTCATTTTTGTTGTTGCACAGTGTAATTTGAAATTTTACTTTTTTTGCATTCTGCTTATGCCAAACGAAGTTTTGGCGTACGCGAAATTCGATGCAGAACAATTTTGTTGAACGTTTACCCTTTAAATGCAATTTTTGTGGTGTTCTATGAGTATATTGGAAAGAGGACTAAAATAATTGATAAAAATGGGAGATAGGGGTATAATATGTTTTTACAAAAAAATAACCGTCATCAAATTTCACTATATATATCTAAGAACGTTTTATAACTTAAAAGTAGATTTAATATATATTTTTTACTTCTTCCAAACGCCTTTGAAATAAAAAACTTCTGTGGGCCTTAAAAAATAACTCGAGCTCAGTTTTTAAAACACTTCGGGATTTTTTATCTACTTATGGTATGTATGCACTTAAATTTTTTTGTTTACTTCAAGACACAATATCGTGTTTCACAGTGTTATACCCCTATTGTAAATTTTAATGAGTCCACTTTTCGTTCCTGCAACACACAAAAATACCAAAGCAAAACAAAAAGCTTCAAAGAAAGATAAACAATTCTGTTGATTTTACTTTTAAATCTACAGAAAAGAAAAAGATGAAGTAGAATAAAAAAAGGTAAAATGTTAAATTTGGCATTGCCGAATGTATTGATACCCTCCACAATGTAAAAAAAGATTATTTGCGAGAAAAAAAAAACTTAAAAAAATACGCGAAAAAAAAATTTTTATTTTATTTGTTCTTGCCATACAACAAGATTAAATCTTTTAAATTAAAGTATGGGAATTTTCAAAGAAAAGCAAATGTAATAGTAAAAAAAAAACATTCAAATTCAAATATAAGTATAAATATAAGTATAAATATAAATAAATTAATGGTATAAGAATAATACGATAATGGAGTAAAAATTCTGCGAAAAAATTTGTTTTTTGTAAAAAATATGTTTGTACTTGATAAAATGCCATTCTGGTTCGAATTTAGTTCACATAAGTAAACCATCAGCCAATTTAAAGTATTTTGTATTTTTAGGTTATGTGGAATGTACATTTTCGAGGTGTTCTTACGTTTTCGTTTATAGCTTTTGAACCGCTGAACCGACTTAGCTTAAATGCAATACCAAACTGCTTAGGACAACCACAAGTAAATGTTTAAGTCTCAGTCATATATGTTTAATACTCTTGTCGTGATCACCATTTCAAAAGACGGACAGACAGAAGGATATCAATAGAATGTCTAAGAATTGATCACTCATCAATAATTTATATACTTAATGATATCCCAGACCGATATTTCGATGAGTTACAAACACAATGACAAACTTATATATACCCGCTATCACTAGAGTGAAGAGTATAAAAAGTGCTAGTTCGTGTGTGTAATATACAGGTTTATTAAATTGCCAACATTAAAAAATACTATATGGCGCCAAATATGTCAGGTAATATCTTGGGCAGACCTCCAAAGATTTAATTTCTTAATTCAATTTATTAAATCTGATTATTTTTCTTTTTTTGATTGATCAACACTCAGGGGATGCCCCTTATATATACATTACTTACATTGTGTTACCCCTTAAATGCATAACGACGCCGATTTTGATGAAAATAGCATATAATATGCTGAATGATATACAAATATATTCTGCGTATATATATATGATATACAAATATATTCATACTACGCATATGTTTTAAATATTTTTGTTGGTTATTGACAATCGCTGCCTTACTAGTACAATTTCTTCGTCTTTCTAATTCCCATTGTGGATAGAGTCGAATATGTATTAATATTTAAGTTTGTGAACAAACGATTTGTCATTAGACTCGTTTGCTACTTTGTAGTAAATCGTTTCTATTTTTGCTAAATAATCTTGACAATGGATTCAGACAAATTCCGAAACACGTGTCGATTAAGTCTTACAAAAATGACCAGCATAAATATATTTAAAACAGAAAAATAATTTTCTTGAAAATTATGCTATGAGAATATCATGGTTTTAATTAGTAAAGAAAATAATGACCTCGAGCTAGAATAAACACCCTCAAAATATAATTTTTTAAAGGTCGAATAAAACAATTTTTATTTTTTAATAAAATATATTCAGAATTTTTTATATAAATTTTTTTATACCCTCCAACCACAGTATGGGGGTATACTCACTTTGTCATTCCGTTTGTAACGCATAAAAATATCGGTCGGGGACCCCATAAAGTATATATATTATTGATCTATGATCGATTTTAAGTCATTCTATGAATGTCCGTCCGTCCGTCCATCTGTATAAAACACGATTCAGTCCAAAATAAGAGAGCTAGACTCCTGAAAATTGGCACGAATGTGTCTCTTGGTCATAGGCCGGTTAAGTTCGGAAATGGGTAAAATCGGATCAGGGGGAAAAAAGTTCCCCCTTAAAGAACTTAAAAAAAGTCTCAAAAAACGCAATTTTTTTACAGCTTTTTTTGCATTTTTGTTAAACAAGTGAAATCTTTTAATGTCAGAAGGTGTTCAAAGTCCTACAGTTAGACCCCGGGGCTACAAAATTAATTTTTTTTGGACCGCCCCCTTTTGTGGGCGTGGATTTAAAAAAATCATATAAATGATGAGCAAATGGTATTACTAAAGTTAAAAAAGCGTAACAAATAAATTTGTTAACATTTATCGCGATGCGGAAGGTATCCCCAACCACCCCCACATAGCCCCCCTCCCTAAAAAAAAATGCCTCTGAAATTTTTAAATATATTTTAACATGTTGGAGGGTATCAAAGATTCCGCACAGCCGAATTTAACACTCTCACTTGTTTATTTTGACTTAAAAGAATTTTAGCTGAGATTAAATTCATCAAAAATTAATTCCTTTTACGAATTAACTCAACAAGTGAATTAATTATTCAAAGGTCTGATTTTGGGTGATTTTAATACAATCCCACACAAAACAACTACAATTGCGAAGAAATACTATAGCACACATACACTTAAATGATATGAAGCAACATTATGAACATAGAAACACACACAGAAACACATAGCCAGTGGTTTATTTGCCTTGTAGTATTTACAAAAGGATATCAAAACATGTGTTTTACGAGTCAAAGTAAGGACAATTTAGTTAAAAATGACTTTTAGACCTTCTCATACATTTTCACATATAAATGAACACAAACATTGAAAAACATATGAAGTACAAGCCCGTATGTATGAAATTAACCATGACAATAAAAATCTTATCACAAATCTGATATTATTTTCTAGCCGCAACGATTACACTATAGAAAATGGGATCCTACATAAGTAGTAGTAAATTACAAATGTTAACTTTCTTTCTTTGTAGTTTATATTAACAAAAAAAACTTTCTTCCTAAGTCTACACTGAAAATAATAACTCTGGTAAATACTCTGTAAAATGACTGTAATCTCATTTTTACAGATATTTGACAGAGTTTTCTGTCAAAATACAGATTTTAAGAAAATACTTTTGAGAAAAAACAAAGTTTTATCTGTTATCTTACTTTTAACTTTGTTATATTTATTTTACAGATAACACTGCGTGACAAAAGTGACCACTATTTTAGAAAACAAGAGGTACGACCATCATTTCTATATATTTCGGACATGCTGAATCGAATGGCGTACTCCGTTTTTCGATGTATGGTACAGTTTTCGTGCAAAATGTCGTTAAAGATTTGCTGATTTCGAGCCAGTTTTTCAACAAAAAAATTTGCAAAGTTAATGATTTTTAAATTGTATGGCATTAAAAATATAAATATGACTTGTAGCAATATTTCTTATGCCAATTTGGCTTAAAGCTTTTCATCTTAAGCCCTTAAATTCGCGAATTTATTAATTTTTTGAGGTTTTCGCAAAATTAACCGCCAAGTTGGTCTTTGATTAAAAACTTGCTTTTAGTGAATCAAAAAGGCATCCCTAACAATACGAATAGTGGACAAAAAACAGCTATGTTATATGGACCATCATGATGAAAATCGCGAAAAACCGTTTTTTTGTATATGCCAGCATCACTTTACGAGATGATTTAAGACTCCATCTTTTAGTATATAATGTGGGATTCTTAAACAATTAACTGACCAAAAATTTGGCCAAAAAAGTTTTCATTTGCAAAAGTTATCTTAACAAAAACTATTATTTCAGTGTTAACCCTACAATAACACTGCGTGACAAAAGTGACCACTATTTTAGAAAACAAGAGGTACGACCATCATTTCTATATATTTCGGACATGCTGAATCGAATGGCGTACTCCGTTTTTCGATGTATGGTACAGTTTTCTTGCAAAATGTCGTTAAAGATTTGCTGATTTCGAGTCAGTTTTTCAACAAAAAAATTTGCAAAGTTAATGATTTATAAATTTTATGGCATGGAAAACAAAGATATGACTTGTAGCAATATTTCTTATGCAAATTTGGTTCAAAGCTTGTTATCTTAAGCCCTCAAATTCGCGAATTTCTTCATTTTTTAGGGTTTTCGCGAAATTAACAGCCAAAATTGTCTTTGATAAAAAACTTGCTCTCAGTGAATCAAAAAGGCATTCCTAACAATACGAATAGTGGACAAAAAACAGCTATGTTGTATGGACCATCATGATGAAAATCGCGAAAAACCGTTTTTTTGTATATGCCAGCATCACTTTACGAGATGATTTAAGACTCCATCTTTTAGTATATAATGTGGGATTCTTAAACAATTAACTGACCAAAAATTTGGCCAAAAAAGTTTTCATTTGCAAAAGTTATCTTAACAAAAACTATAATTATTGTAGGATTAACACTGAAATAATAGTTTTTGTTAAGATAACTTTTGCAAATGAAAACTTTTTTGGCCAAATTTTTGGTCAGTTAATTGTTTAAGAATCCCACATTATATACTAAAAGATGGAGTCTTAAATCATCTCGTAAAGTGATGCTGGCATATACAAAAAAACGGTTTTTCGCGATTTTCATCATGATGGTCCATATAACATAGCTGTTTTTTGTCCACTATTCGTATTGTTAGGGATGCCTTTTGGATTCACTAAAAGCAAGTTTTTATCAAAGACCATTTTGGCTGTTAATTTCGCGAAAACCCTAAAAAATGAAGAAATTCGCGAATTTAAGGGCTTAAGATAACAAGCTTTGAACCAAATTTGCATAAGAAATATTGCTACAAGTCATATCTTTGTTTTCCATGCCATAAAATTTATAAATCATTAACTTTGCAAATTTTTTTGTTAAAAGACTGGCTCGAAATCAGCAAATCTTTAACGACATTTTGCAAGAAAACTGTACCATACATCGAAAAACGGAGTACGCCATTCGAATAAGCATGTCCGAAATATATAAAAATGATGGTCGTAACTCTTGTTTATTTTTTAGTGTTCCGCAGTGTAATTAACAGATTTTTCTGCTAAAACACAGGTTTAGGAAAATACTTTGTATTTTGTTTGTAAGCAAAAAACTAACATTTATCTGTGTTTATTTACTTATTTCTATGTAATCTTAATTGCACAGTTTAAATAAAAGTTTCTGTAAAAACACTATTTTAAGTGTTTTTTTTTTTACCAAACACCAAAATTGTATTTTAGTTTTTTGTTTTGAGAAAAAAATTAAAAAGTAATAAAAAAAATTATCTAAAGAAAAAATCTTATAAAAAATTTGCAAAATAAAATGCTTTTAACTAAAATCTATAAATTTATAGTGTTTTTCTGTAAAATTGTGGTTGCATCAAATGCATTTAAGAAATATATAGTATATATATGGGGCATTCCATGTCAAATCGGACACTTTGGAAATTTTTTTTTTTAGATTTTCCCAATTTGTTTACAGTTTTTAGTACTCTTCAAAAACTCCTTCGTGGTAAATTTTCAGATCTTTTGATGACCCGTTCAAAAGATATCGAATTTTTAAAAATTGGTAGTTTGTTCCTTTACTCAAACTTCTTTTACTCGTAACGTCTTCAATAATGGTCCAAATTTCAATTTTTTTTCTTCAAAATTTTTGTTTTTTTTCGTACTTTTTAAAAAAAGGGAGTGGAGATAGGGCGTAAGTATGTTGAAAAAAAAGTTGTAGGGTTAAAATAAATGGGGGTCGGTCTCACTAATGACCCCTCTCGGACGCACTATTGGACCGGTAGAAGATGATTAAATAAAACAAACTTACAAAAAAAAAAAAAATGTATGGGGACCGCCTTAACAATTAAAGATAGAGGGTAGTTGTGTTCAGAGAAAGTGTTTGGACTAAAAAAATATTGTGGTTCGGTCATACATTTTGTTGCTCTAAGGGCACTATTAGGGCAGTTAGAGCGGTTGGAGCAAATTTTAAAAAATGTCGTTTTGTGTGGGAGCCCCCTTAAAAATTAGAGATAGGGTATTAGTTTGTTCCAAAGAAATCTTAAGACGTGAAAATTAATGGGGGTCGGTCTTGGAAATGACCCCTCTATACGCACCATTGGAGCAGTAGAAATGATTTTAAAATTGGAAAATTACAATAAAATTTTTTCAAAAAATTTAAAAAAATAGTAATAATCGTTATCCCACGACCCTACTGGGTAAAAAATTTCTAGAATCGATAGAAGTTTACACAAAAAAATTTCTTAAAAATCAAAGAGTACATACATTTTCAAAAATGAGATTTCAATTTTAAAACTTAATAATCGTAACTAAGCACTTTTAAGATTTTTTTTCGTATTTTTTTTTTTAAGTACGTAAAAAAACAAAAAATTTAAAAAAAAAATTCCAATTTGGATCCTTATTGAAGAAGTTCGATATCATTTGAACGGGTCATCAAAAAAAAACTGAAAATTTACCACGAAGGAGTTTTCGAAGGGTACTAAAAATTTTCTACAAATTGGGAAAATCTAAAAAAAAATTCTTCAAAGTGTCCGATTTGATATGGAATGTCCCATATGTGGCATTCCGTGCCAAATCGCACACTTTCGCACCCGACCCGTCCCGATTTATTTTATTTTTGGATATGTTTATGTTGTAGTACGTATTAAATGCTACTTGCACACTAATTTTCAGCATTTTATTCTAAGTTGGTGTTGAGTAATCAATTTCAAAATGACGATTTTTTCAAAAAAACTAAGAAATTAAAATATCACAGTGCAACAGCACATTTAGGGCCTCAACCAAACCAAGACAGTTTGAAAGTGTTGTGTAGTAGTAAAAACCCCAAAGGGTTTAGCTCTGTTACGTCTCAAATTTTTTTTAGAGCCTACTGAATTTTTCAGTTTTTTTTTCAAAGGCGTTGGAAAAAAGTCGAAAAAACTAATGGTTATGTTCTTTTGAACTTAAAATAGTGTTTGGATGTCTTCAATAGAATTTTATGGGGAACATTTTTCTAGAGTACGCTAAACCTCTATCTCCCATTTTAATGGGCCATTTACGTAATTTTTTTAAGAAATGGCTCTGAAACCTACTAAGACTACTAAGCCTACTAAGACCTACTATTTTCAGCATCAAATTTCACTGGGAGTAGCTGAAGGCAGAAAGTTCGACCGGTATACGAAAAATGCATAAAAAAGGTTAACTGTAAATTATCATTAACTTTTTATATTTTTTCCTATATTTTTTTGTTACAATTCCCAGGAAATTTTTTCAGAACCGATTCTGACAACACTTGCTCTAGAACAGGTTCTTCGGTAACCATAAACTATTACACTTTAATTATTCCGAACAAGTTAAGTGAAAATTATTGTGAAGCTTGTTCTCTGCAATCAAAGTTTCATAACATTTTGGTTCTCAGGAATTAAAAAAAAATTATGTGTCAAAAAAATTAAAAAATTAATATCAAGTTATTTTTGTTAACTAAGAAAAAACACGAAATTCTACTAAAATAGCAGGATACAATCGTGAAAATTATTGAAACAAAGGTGAGTAAATTAAATTTTCATTGTCTGGGTCGGGTAAAATACTAATAATATTATGCTTTTTATTTGTGTTTGCAGAAAATCCATGTTCTGGTATGTCATTATTGTAAGGCTCAAAATGCAACTTTGGAGGCGAAAAAGAATAGATGTGTGTTTAAAAATGTAAATATTCCGTGATATATATGATTGTCTTTATCTTTGTTTAATAAATTAATGCAATTCAAAATATTTTTTTAGTTCTCATTTCTGTTCCAAATTTTACTTCTAAAACCGATTCCGAGGAACTAAAATATATTCAAATTTTGCTTACAAACACCTGTTGCTTTTGGGACAATCCCTTTGTAAAAAGAATCGGTGTTGCACTAGAATTAGAACAGGTTCTAGGGAAGTATAAGTTGTTCCACAATCGGTTCTTTGCAACCGAAAATTTTGCTGGGTTGTATACAATTTCTGGCAAAAATATAAAAAAATGAATGACACTTTACAATTAATCTTTTTTCTGCATTTTCCTTATATCAGTCGAATTTTCTGCCTTCAGTAACACCTAGTGAAATTTGATGCAGAGTATAATCGTAGAAAATTACTTAAATGACCAATAAATACGGCAGATAAACGGTTAATATATTCTAGAAAAAAATTCCCCACCAAATTCTATTGAAGACATCCAAACACTATTTTAAGCTCAAAAGAACAGTTACATTATTTTTTTTCGACTTTTTTCAAACGCCTTTAAAAAAAAATGAAAAATTTAGTGGGCTATAAAAAAAAATTGAGACGTTACAGAGCAAAACCCATTGGGGCTTTAACTACTACACACAAGTACTTTCAAACTGTCTTGGTTTGGGTGAGGCCCTAAGAAATAACCCTTCAATTGTGTCACAGTGTATTCAATCAATCAAAAAAAAAAAAAAACAGAAAAACAAAGATATATCAAGAAAAGTTAAAAATTATAATCGACTTTTTGAAAAAGTCCGAAATAGAGATGGGCGCTGGTCACGTGATTTGCGTGATTCACGTGAATCACGCTTGAGTGTTAGTGATTTTCATTTCAATCACGTGATTGTGAGTGAGTTAAAAAAAATATTAGTGAGTGAGTCATTTATTTTATGCGTATAAGTCATTTTTGTAATTTTTGTAAAAAAATTTTTTTTGGTGTTTTTTTTTTGTAAGAAAATTTTATTGCGTGAGTAGATTTTGCGTGACTCACGCGTGAGCATGATTGAATCTTGCGTGAGTCACGAGTGAGCGTGAGTAAGTTTTTTATTACTTACGTGAATAGTAAGTGAGCGTGAGTAAACAAAAAAATTGCGTGAGTGATTAGTGAGTGATTCGATTATTTTTTGCGTGAGCGTGACTAATTGTTGTCAAAATCTTCTCACGCGCCCATCTCTAGTCCGAAACCTTCGATTTTTTTTTTTTAAAAAGTCTAAAAATTCTATTCTAAATTAAGCAATTTTTAAGCCCTAATTCGAGATATGATCACAATTGTTTCTATTTTTTTCAAATTTTTAAAATTGTACCTTTCTTTTTATACCCTCCACTCTAGTGATAGAGGGTATATATAAGTTTGTCATTCCGTTTGTAAATATTGGTCTAGGACCCCATAAAGTATATATATTTATGATCCTCGTTCGATTTTAAGTCGATCTAGCGATGTCTGTCCGTCCGTCCGTCTGTCTGTCTGTCCGTCCGTAGAAAGCACGCTAACTTTTGAAAGACTTTACAGAGGCTACTGAAGTTTGGCATACATGTTTGTCATTTACCTGGTCAGGTTGGTATTGCAATCCAGCCAAATCGGTCTAGTGGTTCAAAAGTTATGAGCAAAAGAGTAAATTTCGGTAAGGGTGTTTCGCGAATTTACGAGATGAAAAACACGATAACTTTCGAAAGACAATAACAAGACTACTGAAGCTTGGCATGTATCTTTGCCGTTCCCCGGGTCTGTTTGGTATTAAATTTCAGCTCAATCGGTTTAGTGGTTCAAAAGTTATAAGCAAAACCCTGAATTTCAGATTAATTGCATCTAAAATGCCACGTGTTTTAACAAGTTTTAAAAGCATTGGTGGTTACTAAACAATGCTTTTCAAACTTGTTTAATTTTAAAGCAATGCTTTTTAAACTTGTTTAGTTTTAAAAGCATTGGTAACTTAAAAATTACACTCGAAAAAAATTTTACACTCAAAAAAAATTTTACACTCAAAAAAATTGTACACTCAAAAAAAAAATAGTAATTTTCTTTTTTTTACTAAAATTTGTTATTTTTTTACAAAATTGGCAATATTTTGTGTACATACGTACGTATCAGAAAAATTTTTACAGTAAAAAAAACATTGCACTCGAAAAAAGTTTTACACTCAAAAAAAAAATTAGTAATTTTTCTTTTAAATGACAAAAAAAGAGTTTTTTACTCAAAATAAAATATTTCTAATCAAAATTGTTATTTTTTTCACGTTAAAATGTACTATCCTTTAAAGAAGGCATTGTGGAGGGTATTCATAGATTCGGCAAAGTCGAATTTAACTTTTCTACTTGTTTTGACTATTATGTATTCAATATGGTTCTTCAAAAAAATTAAGTTGTTAGATATTGACCGCAACTTCAATTAGATATATTAACTTGGATGTTGAAATACGTCTCACAAAATTTC
Organism: Pegoplata infirma; assembly: GCA_963921195.1. Taxonomy (NCBI): domain Eukaryota; kingdom Metazoa; phylum Arthropoda; class Insecta; order Diptera; family Anthomyiidae; genus Pegoplata; species Pegoplata infirma. Next base: position 80,163,078 of record OY992538.1, on the reverse strand, counting down.
AGAATAATCGGACATGGGTAAGTTGTGCCGCATCGGCTACGAAGTTTAAAAACGAATTACACGGGGGAAAATATGTCTTTTTATTAATTTTCTGAATTTTTTCGATATTTTGAGATAAGTTTGAATTTAAATGGTTACAGAATTCTGATTTGGAGTAAAATAGCTCTCTAAAAAGGTACTAAAAATGTAAAAAGGTTGAAAATTTGCCAAGTTATTACAACTTCCCCAGGCATCTAACTTGTGTCATTCCACTTGATTAAGGACTAAAACCGGAAAATTTTGGTGTAGATAAAACATTTCAGTATCTTAGACTTTTTCTGTAGAAAAATAGAATAGAAAAAAAATATTTTAGAACTTGAGAATTTTTCTGTGTGAAAAAGCCACTAAATCTGAGAATTTTTCCATACGAAGAATTTTTCTTAATATAAGAATTTTTTGGTGGGAAAATTGCCTTAGTATTTGAAAAAATTTCTAAGTGAAAGTGTATCACAATCTGAAAATTTTTCTATACCAATAATTCCATAAATTCTATAGAATAGTTTTTTTTTTTTAAATCTGAAAATTTGTATGTAAAGAAAACGTTTCGGTATCTTAGAATTTTCCTGCAAAAAAATAGAATAGACAAAAATCTTTCAGAACCTACACTCAAAATAATTCTACAGTAAAAAAATTAGTAAGTGCGTTGGTAATCCAAATCTACTAATAAGTTACCAATTACCAGTATTACAGTAGTTTTTTTAGTATCTTAAAAGTGCTAAAATTAGTATTTCTTACTGTTTATGAGTAATTTTTGTTGGTAGTCGGTTGTACTAATTTTTTTACTATTTTTAGTTCATAAAAGTACTAATATACAGTAATTTATTAGGTTTTTAATTTTTTTTTGTTAGTAATAATTCCGTAAGGGGGCGCTTGTTTACAAGCAGAGCTACCAACTGTTTTTGCTGCAAAATCGTTAAATTTGAATTCAGTGTTGCCATTATGTTACATTTTGGGTAAGTGCTGGTGCTTTTTTGGTTTTGCCGTTTTTTAAATACGCGTTTTTAAAGATAAGGTATTTATGGTGTTTTTTTCTATTTTTTTTAATTTGTGATTTTTATATTATCAATAGATTTTGCTGAAATTTAAAAGTTAAGCCCAGACCTAATGAAATTTGGAAAATTTTATCCATGTTTGGACCTTGGCCTCATACAAACAACCCCTTTAAATTTGAATTAAGTGACTCTAACAATTAATTTAAATTGTGCCAAAGAGGAACTTACGGTGGTGGCGACTCGCCCCATTTGCTTACAGACGGCGGCGTTTGCTCTCAATCGTCGGCTTATTTAAATTTTTGGTTATGGAGTTGTATTTTTGTAATGACGCAATCAAAATATGTATTTTTGATAAAGTTAAATAAAGAAAATTGGGGTTTATTTTCGTAAAAATTTCAATACAATTTATTGTTTTTACAAAACCAATTTACACAGAATTTTGAACAACGCTATGCGTTGTGATGGAATGTGATTTCATCTTAGGTGTGAATTAGGTATAAGTTCATGTAGTGTGAACGTGGCCTTACTCTATACAGGATTAATGATTTTTTTTGGGATAAGACTAAAAATAATGCATGAACCTTCGTAATGCATGAAAAATAGAAAAAAAAATATGGCCTATGGGAAGCGGTAGGGAACAACTAGTACATATTTTTCCATTTTTTGTGGCTATGCATTACATGGTAATGCATACTGTTACTCCCTGTAGATTTAGTCGCCGATATTCAGTTAAAAGAAGCATATTTCTCTCAAAATTGTTTTATATGTGTTTTTTCCAGTAATTAAAGATTTTAAAAAAATATCCAATCGGTCCATGTTTGGACTTTCCTACTTGTATTTGTGTAAAAACTTTTTGGTACATATTTTCTAATTTTTTTTTTACAACTACGTATTTTTTTAAATGTTTAATGACTGTTGTTTTTTTAAACAATTTTGTTTACTGTCAAAATCCAAATCCGGAGACCAAATTTGTCTATCACGTCAGGATTTTGAGTAATTCGCGGTTAAAGTGCCGAAAAAGGGCATTTTTGACCCTTTTTATATTTTTTTATTTTTTATATTTTTTTTATATGCCCAACAAACTGGTAAAAATTTTTTTGAGAATTTACAAATAAGGACTTTTGGCCGGAAATCGATCTGTCTGGCCCTCTGTGCATTCCATTAAAGCAGTTCTGTGGCTTAATAATTGAATGTAATAAAAAAAGTTTGTTTAAAATTTAATGTTAACCATTATCTTAATATTACTTGAGTAATATGAATGTAATATTATTTTTACTTTTGATTGTATCAGCTAATTTATTTAATTTATAATAAAAACAAATATTTTTATTTTTTTTTTTGCTTTTTATCCTTTTTACCTTAAAAACACATTTTCAAATTTTTTTTTAACATTCTCTCTTTTCTTGGCGCTGATTTTTGTTTGGTAAATTTTTACCCTTTTCCTACGATTTTTGCGTTTTTTTTTTCATATTGATAATGGCAACACTGTTTTTATTAGCGATCATTTGCTCCTTCACAATTCAGCAGCAAGCAGCAGACAGCAAAAATTAAGAGTAGACTATTTAATTATAATTTCACTAAAATGCCATATTTCTTATCATTGCAAAAGCACACATCAAGTTCCAAATACAATAAGTACAGCTTTTATAAATTTATAATTTATAATTAAACAGGCACTTTATATTTTTTGCCGTCTGCTGCTTGCTGCTGCAGTGTGTGCGAACACTACGTTTGCTCGCATTAACTGCAGTGCTACCAACTGTTTTTTCTGTTTGTTTAGTGCGAAAAAGAATTAGAAAAAGTAACAACGCGATACCCACTCAAAGAGTGTTTATAAAAAAAATATATGTTACATTTATTTAATTAAATTGTGTTAAAGTAATTATATATAAATGTTTTTTATTTAAATGTGTTTATAATAAAATTAATATGCATTAATAATAAAACTACGTCAGTTTTTTTTTAAATCGTTTTTTCATTGAAATAATGATTGTGTAAGAAAAAAATTCAAGCTGAAGAAGAATATGGATACACACGAATACAAAAAAAAAATGTAGGTATAAAAAAGCGCCCTCTGTAGTAAAATGTTTGTATATACATTTGAACATGTATTGAGAATATATTATTTCTTTCTTATATTTTTAGCAATCGTTTACGTGGTACAATGAACGTGGTACAATGAACGCTAAATTTTTTTAAACAGCTTAAGAAGACATGTAATTAAGTATATCTTATAACCGAAGTGAAATAATAAAATAAAAAACCGAAGTGAAATAAAATCATTTATATATAATATTTTTCTGACTTTTATTTATTAAAATTGATTTAGGTAGTAATTTTAATCACTAAAATTAGTAATTTTATTTACTAAAATTAGTAGTTTTATTTACTAAATAGGACAAAAATTTTAAATATTTATGATTTTTTTAGTAGTAAATTGCAGTAATATTTTCTGTTTTGTTAGTATTTCTCATGTACTAGATATTAGTAACAAATTTTAGTAATGATTAGCAACGCCTGCACTAGATCATTTTGGACTAAAACATTAGTACTCGTAGCTAAATTTTTAGTATTAAATACCCACGTTTTTTTTTGAGTGTAAGAGGATTTCTATGGGGAAAAAATCACTTAATCTGAGAATTTTTGCAAACGACGAATTTTTATAACTATACACTTAAAAAAAATTGTAAAATGACAAGAAAAGCTTATATTTTTTTTTTGCTACCTCATATTTGACAAGAATTCTTTGTAATTTTAAAAGCTTTTTTATCAATGTAATTTGTAATTTTACGAGCTTTTTACTAATAAAATCGTAAATTTAAAATTTTTTTGACGCGATAAAACTTACAAGTAGGTTTCGTGACTTTTCTAGATTTATTGTTACCTACTATTTTACGAGAATTTCTGGTAATTTTACAAGCTTTTTACCAATAATATTGTAATTTTACAACTTTTTTGGCGCAATTAAACTTACTAGGAAATCTCGTGAATATTCTGATTTTTTTGTTAAAAAAACCTTTGAAATTTGTAAAATTACAAAAAAAAATATAAAATTACCAAAAAAAAAAATGTAAATTTCGCTCGAAAATTTTTTGTTAAAAAACAAGGAAAACTGTCAAATATTGGTAAAATGGGATTAAGAGACTTTTTCTGGTAATTTGACAAGGTTTTTTGTGTGTAGAAATAAGATGAAATATGTAATTTTTTGGGGTTTCTACTTTAACGGCGATGCGAGAGGTTAAGGAAATTTTTGATTATCACAAAATTTTATGACCCAATAGAAACTTTGTGGATCCCTTTCAGCTCAAAACCAAAAAATAAAAGTAAAAATCGATATGTAAACTAACAAGGGAAGTATCTCAACCCTTATGAACCGATTTGCATGAAACGTAAAATATATATAAAAGAGACAATTCTAAGGTTGGGGTGTCTCGGATTATCGGCCATATCGGGGATTTAGGGGGTCAAAACATGGGTCAAAAAATGGCGAAAAAATCGTTTTTTGGATTTTTCAGCCATTTCTTTCTAAGAAACTACATGATGTTTACATATGAGAAAAAATGTTTTTTTAATGCCTATCCAATGGTGGCATAACCTTGCAAAAGTTTGCCTTCGTTAAATACTTTTTTTATGAAAATGTGTAAATTTTGGGGGGTATTTATATGAAGACATATACCTACGAAGTCCATATGAATACGAAATAATCATTATTAAATTTAAGTCGACACGTATTTTTTCTCTAGAGGATATTCCTGTTAGTTCGGAAGTTATCGAAATTTTCCCGGAGGTCCACATTGTTTCATAAGGGGACAACAAAATTTTAAAACACTGATATGGCCGATAAGCCGAGACACCCCAACCTTAAAATCGTCTCTATTATATATATTTTAAGTTTCAGGCAAATCCATTCATATGGGTTGAGATACCCTTGTAAGAGAAAAACTAAGAGAAAAAATAATAATTTCAATTAAAATCCACAATTTTTTAGCAGATTACCATACTGGGTTGTAGATTTTAAGCAAATTCTCCATTATTTTACTTGGGTACGTTAATACCCCTATTGTAACATTCAAAAGTTTATTAGAGCGTCCCGATTTTTTGAAATTTTTAGTTCTGCCACGAAATACCAATAAAACGATGACCACACCCAGAAAAGTTTTACAGTAATTATTTACGGTTATTCAAAAAATTTATTCAAAAAGTTTAGTTAAAGTTGTTTTAAACGTTTTATCGTTTGTTTTTCAAGGAAAATAAAATATTGAATGATTTATACAGTTGTAAAAAGAATAAACTACAAAAGTTACGTAAAAATATTTTTATCAGTTAAATTATTTGTGACTGATTATTCCGTATAATTTTACAGAAGTACGGTTTTTGTAGTTTGTTATTCAAAAAATTTTATTTTTACTTCACAAAATAAAAAATTGTAAACAGTTAAAATAACTGAAATATCGTTTGTTTTTACGGAATGTCTAGTCATTTATTAACGTTTAAAAATAACTGAAAAATTATGTTGTTTCAAATGAAATATAAGTAGTCCGTTTTTTAAAAGGAAAAAATGATTGTTTTAAATGTTTTTTCAGTTGAATTTACTTACAAAATATTTTGAGTGCATTGAAGAGCTGATTGGAATGTTTATAAATTGATAGTGATACTTCTGTAATTTTTTAACACAAAATTCGTGTGCCAAATTTTTAACCGAGTACGGCTTTAAAATTAGGAAATTTCGCGTACTTTATGGAAAAAAAATTAAAAGTGCCGTATTTGGTCAAAAATGTTGAACATGAATGTTGTTCAAAAAACGCAATTTTTCCAACCTTGAGCGCTGGTGGCCAACTCCAGGTACCCTTTAAATTTTTTTTATAATTTGTACCACAATCCGTTATTTAATGGTCATTGTTAAGTTGGTATTCCAACATGAAATTCGAAAGTTTAAAAATTTCGGGACACCCTAATATGTATGCTACCAAACAATTTATATATTAAATGAAAGTTGAATTGTATAACCTTTTCTAAATGAACTTTCATAAAATGTTGTGCATACATACTTTTATTGGAATGTTCATAGATCATCACACAGGCAAATGTTATCAGGTGTAAAATTTGCAATTTATACAAATATTTTGTGAAAAGGTTGACATTGCTTGTGACATGTGCTTAAATGTCATATTTATTGCAAAGATATGACATTAAAGAAAAAAAATGGATATTGCTTTGAAAAACAAAACAGTTTTTAAGACATATTTATTTCTAAATTTAAGTTGATACCAACAGAATAAAGTTTTATAAAATTTTCAAGTAGGGCGGAGCGAGAAATGATTTATCCTAAACAACACCAGTGTTTCCCGGAAAATGGGTCCCAAATGAACTAAAAAATGGGAAAACTAAACGTGGATTAAAAAAAATAGTTTAAATAGCACCGCTCAGCAAATCGAAGGTTTTTGGCTCCTGTCTGAAGTTTCATATAAAATTTTAAAAGTTTTAGACTCGCTGATTCCACATCTGTGCTCCAAATTTTTGCATCACGTCTAGAATCTTAATTATTCGCGGTTGAAAATGCGAAAAAAAAACGCGATTTTTGCCTTTTTTAAAAGCCTGCACAGCAGCCACTGGGAGGAATAAAAATCTGGTATAAAGCGTTAGAGTAGAATTGAACTATGATCTCAACTATATGATTAAAAAAATTTGAAGTTGTTGCACTATTACCAAACATGTATTTAAAAAAAAAACTTGTGAAAAATATTAGAAAAAGCACCATTTTAAAAAGGCTCTAAAACAAAAACCAGATCATCATTTACTGTGACGAGCTCAATCTTCAATAATCAATCCTTCATGTGATGAGCTCAATCTTTACTGTGATGAGCTCAAAATTTAGGCAAAAATTCATTCTTTCTCATAGACTTTTAAACCCATTAAATTTATCTTCCGGTTTATACGAAAATTTTTTTTTTTTTTTTTTTTTGTTAAATACTTTATTATCTGTATTATTGAATCTGCCTATTCTTGGCCTAACAATAAGTGTATAAATCTTCCAAAACTAACTTAAATACTAGTTACTCCCTAGGAGCCATTTTGAAGAACGGGCCTCTAAATTAAATGGGCGGTAAGTCAGCACGTTGCAGTCTGGTGTGCGTTTGGGTTCGAGTAAGGGCTCTCGCCAATGTATTTGGGTGGTTCCTGAGCTTTTCAACGTATTTCGTTCTGATGTCCATAAACTCTTCTCTTACAAACGGAATATTTAAGTCCTGGTGAATGTTGATATTTCTGACGTACCAGGGAGCTCCCGTAATGATCCTCAGAATTTTGGATTGTGCCCTCTGTATAAGCTCAATATTAGACATACTGGCTGTACCCCACAGTTGGATACCATAAGTCCATATTGGTTTTATAATACAATTATACAGGATGACTTTAGAGTCAAGGCTTAGCTTTGATTGCTTATTAATTAGCCAATGTAGTTGGCAGGCTTTTAGCTTCATATGAAGCCTCTTGGCTTCTAAGTGTTTTCGCCATGTAAGCCGTCTGTCCAAGTGAATACCAAGGTATGTAACACTCTCAGACTGTGGGATAATTACACCATTTAATGAGACAGGGGAACAAGACCCCATTCTAAGTGTAAACGTAACGTGCTTGCTCTTAAGTTCATTTACTTTAATCCGCCAGTTCTTGAACCACGTCTCCACAGCTGTAAGATGGTTGTTAAGTCTCAAGGAGGCAACATATGGGTCTGAGTGAGTGCTTATTAAAGCAGTGTCATCCGCAAATGTTGATGTTGTAATATGTTCAGATATCGGCAAGTCTGACGTAAATATGAGATAAAGAACAGGGCCGAGAACACTTCCTTGAGGAACACCTGCATTCATTTTATAATCAGAAGTTGTAGTTTCTTGATATTTCACCCTGAAGTAGCGATTAAGAAGGTAAGACTCTAAAAGTTTGTGTGTAATAGTTGGTAGGTGATATTTTATCTTATATAAAAGACCCTCGTGCCATACTTTATCGAAAGCCTGAGCGACATCCAGAAAAACGGCAGAACAATATTTTTTTTCTTCAAAGGCTTTCCTAACCTCGCAAGTTATGCGTTTCACTTGCTCTATGGTTCCATGCTTTTCACGAAAGCCGAACTGATGAGCTGGAATACTGTTTGAACTTTCGATAATTGGAAGAATCTTTTGAAGAAAAACCTTCTCAAACAGCTTTGATAGGCACGGAAGTAAACTTATAGGTCTGTATGACGAAGTTAAAGTTAAATCTTTTCCAGGCTTGGGAATCATTTTGATTTGAGAAATTTTCCATATGTCCGGAAAGTAACCTATTTGCAAGATCGCATTAAATATTTTCGTTAGAACTTCAACCGCTATAAATGGTAGGTTTTTTATCATGTCCCAGCAAAAAAAGTGCGGAGTACTTCTATTTGGAGTGCTTTAAAACTATAACAAATGTAATGAAATACAACAAAAATAACAAAAAACACAAGAAAAAAACACACAAACGGTTTTTTCTACTCCATAAAAAGTTGTTATTCAGCACTTAACTCATTACCTTCCGCGACACTCCCATACAAAAGTAAGTAGATATTCAGTAGATAAGAAGTACTCCGAGCTTTCAAACAACTTCCAACTACTTCCACGGAGTAGTTCATATCTACTGAATATCTACTTACATTTGTATGGAGGTGTCGCGATAGGTAATGAGTTAAGTGCTGAATATCTATGTATTCTGGAGTAGAAAAAACTGTTTGTGTGTTTTTGTCTTGTGTTTTTTGTTATTTTTGTTGTATCTCATTACATTTGTTATAGTTTTAAAGCACTCCACTGAGAAGTGGTAATGACTTTTTTTGCAGGGGTTTGGTGTGACTAAGTCATACCCAGGCGCTTTCTTTGGGCTGAGCTGCGTACGTATAATTGTCTCAACATCTTGGGCGTAAAACCATGTATTACCTAAGTTGTGATCCAAATGCAGAGGCGGATCTGGGAGTGTAAAATCATTTTCTGCCAAGTTTGGCTCAAATACAGTTCTTAAATGTTCTGCAAATAAGTATGCTTTCTCCTCTTCACTGCGTGCCCAATTGCCACATTGCTTTCTTAGCGGTGGTTCGCCCTCTACCGGTGCTTTAATTTTAGTAGCTTTCCAAAGTGAATAGTTCCCTGAACTTTTATGCGATAAACTTTCTACATATACGCTATTTATGCGATCCTCTTCCAAATGAAGGGCTTTTCTAAGGTTTCTAGTAGCTTCAGACAGCCTCTGCTTTGCAGCAGGGGATCTACTGTTTTGCCATTCTCTTCTTAGCCTTCTTTTGATGGCTAGTAATTGCTCGATTTCAGAGTTAGAAACATAAAAATTGCGATTAGAGGAAGCAACGGTAACGGAAGACGAAGAGTGCTCTGCTGCTGATCTCAGAATGGACGTAAAGTCCTGGACACATTCACCTATATCCCCCTCACATTCCAAAGATGGATTAATGTGGATGTGGCTACTAATGTACTTTTTATATTTTAACCAATTCGTCTTTGACGAAGTGAGTCCACAGGGTGTCTTAACCGAAATTGGTTCATCGTAATACGTTAATATTACTGGAGAATGGTCTGAATTGAGATCAAGTGATGTTTCAGCAGATAACTTACTTCTCTCGATATGTTTCATTATCCCAAAATCGATAAGATCGGGAATTTTTCCTGGATCTGAAGGCCAATAGGTCGGCTTGCCAGGCGATATAACGTCCAGACTATTTCTCCGATCAATAAGAGCACAGTAAAGCTGTCTTCCCCTAGGGTTTATTAGACGAGAACCCCAATAGGTGTGTTTCGCATTGTAGTCTCCACAAGCTAGGAAGCGATTACCAAGAGTCTTGAAAAAATTTTCAAATTGTATCTTAGATACTGAAAATCGCGGAGGACAGTAAACTGATGTCAGAGTTAGTCCTCCTCCTACACAATCAAGATGTATTGAGGTGGCTTGAAGGTAGATTGTAGAATAAGTTTCCATAGCATGGTGCTTAATTCTACTTTTCACCAAAATGCCCGTACCACCGCACAGTGCCACATTTGGCCAATCTAGGACGACAAAAATCCAATTTTAATTATATTGACTTGAAATTCGGTATAAATGTTCGTTTTGACTTCGAAAATAACATTATGAAAAATGTGGGAGGCCGGTTAAGGGCCACGCCCACTTTTTTTTAAATTTGTAATTTTGGTTATAATTTCTTTAAATTTGGTATATATACTCTCAATGACTGTAGAAATAATATCACAAAAAAAGGGGGCGGTCAGACAACTGCCACGCCCACTTTTTTTAAAATATGTTTAAAAAATAAGTAAAAACAAGTTTTACATATCGCCCCACTGTAGTCGGCGTCGCAGACGGTCGCAAAAGTTAGCCGTTGAAATAAGTACTATGGATATTGATCAATATATCTGAAAAAGTCCGGCGACCAATACGGACCAAACACAAAAGTTCTATTCCATCAAAAAAAATAAATATATAATTTTCTTTTCAAAAATTTTTATTTTATTAAAAATTTAATAAAAAATACAAAAATTTTTTAAAAAAAAAGAAAAGATATGACTTAAAGCATTTAAATATCCTTTAAAATTACCAAAAAAGAGTGGATAAATATCTCTTTTTGTTCAAAAGTTACAACAGTTTAAACTCGACTTAATTTATGCAAAATAATGTACACTAGTTACAGGATTTTACAAGATGCAAATTTATGCACCCACCTGTTAGTAACGAACAGAATTATCGATCTCATATGATTATTTCCGTGCTATTAGGAATGTTCTATAATACATACATACATATCATAAAAATCGGGGAACTTTTTTTTTTGATTTTTGTCGTGCTAGATTGGCCAAATGTGGCACTGTGCACCGTGAGCCTTACCGTCAGGGTGATTTGTTTTGTGGAATGTATAACCTGGGATTTGAAAATTATATCTATTTGTGAGGTGGGTTTCTGATAACAATAACACATCGATGTTATTGTTGTGCAAAAAATTAGATATCTCAGCCTTGTGCTGGTTTACACCGTTTGCATTCCAAAAAGATATTTTAAACAAACGCATTATTTTTTTGATAGGAGATCCTGCAAAGTGTTATTTTGCGCTTTTAGCTCCTCTATTGTACCTTGCACGGATGTCATAAAAGCATTCATTGTGCTTTGCATTGTAGACATGAAATTAGTCATTGACTGCATAAGGGTGAAAAACATTGATTCCACCCCTCCCGTATTAGGGGGATTGCAGGGTTGCTGAGAGCCCGTTATTAACGCATTAGCGTATGTGTTACTAGCACTACCTATAGAAGTATGTGCCTCAGATGAAACTGGAGTATGAGTCACGATTGGTACTGAGCTCTGATTCATTGCAGTTAAAGGCGGCGCACTAGGTGTCCATACTCTTGACAGTTTGAGCATTGAACTGGACCACTTCGTTTAAGCGGTTCTTCTACTGAAACTCTACGATGCAGAAGGTATCGTTCCGAGTAGATGGGATGAATTTCATTCATTTTTAGCTTTTTGGATTCAGGCTCCAGCTCAACTCGAAACATTGGTTGAGGAACTTTTGCTCTGTTAAAAATGTTTACTACAACTTTCACTTTATATACGAAAAATAACACAGAAAACTTAAATTTGTAAAATATTTCTTTTTTTTAGTTTTTCTTTGAAAAAAAAAAAACTAAGGTATCTACCTTACCTTTTTTACAAAAATTATAATTTTAACAGTATAATTTATAAACGCAAGTGTAACCCAACCAAACGCAATAATTAGAAAAAAAAAATTTCTATGTTGGAGACCATAGACAAATTATACTTTTGCGCTTTATATCAGACTAGCTCGCCCGCCGGAACTTCGTTACCGGTTATGTTAAATACCGGATAATAGAAGGATAAGAATTACCCTACCGATTTCAAAAAACGACTCATATGTCTTTGTTTTATTTAATTGTGGACGTTTAAGTCTTTCATAAAATAATATTTCATTGAATAACTTAAACAATAAAATTTGAATACTTTCGGTGGTACGTTGTCATGTACGTTCCGGTGAAAAGATTTTGACAATTTTCGAGCCCTTATATCGGGATTTTGGATCTTGAGTGAATAAATATTTCAGTGAAAAAAGAATTTAGAATAAAAAAAATGTTGCACTCAAAAAATTATGTAGGTAAATTCCAGTGAATAGGCACTTAAAACAAATGAAATTTTATTTAAAAACCATTCCACTGTTTTTTCATTTAAAATAAAAACACATTACAGTCAATTTTAAATGTTAATTTAATGACTAACCAAAACATTAAAAAACTAGTGATTAGTTAGTTATTATTGTTATTTTGTATTTAAAAACAGTAAAACTATAGAAGAAATTTTTTACTGCTGAAATTGAATGTAACAGAAAAATCATTTTTAAGACAGTAAATTATTTTTTTTAAACTACAGAAATAGTAAAAAATTAAATCCTTTATAAAATAAGTGATTTTTCTTTTTAAATAACTTTACTGATTACTTTTTGAAATAACCTACAAACAGTTAATGACATAATTTTCTTAGTGTTTCATTCCTCTCCATATAATATGCGTTACAGAAATAAAAAGTGCTATTGTATTTATCTTATAGCTACAAAAATACAATTTTACACCACTTGTACCAATTTAGGTACCCCTTTTTACCCTGTCTCTTGGGTGTTATTTCGGCTGGAGGATACTGCACGTCTTTAATAGTTAGATAGGTACAAATAACCAGTTACCACCTTTACACTCAAAAAATTATGTTAGTAAAATCAACTGAAAAAGTCAGTTAAAATAACTACTTTGTAAGTTGTTTTGGGGTCAACTATTTTTCAGTTAAATTAACTAACAATGTTAGTTATTTTAACTGTCAAAAAACAACTGACTTATGTAGTAAAAACTACTTACATTTGTAGTCAAAACAACTAAAATGTAGTAAAAATAAAATAATCAATAAATATTTTTTTTTTTAGATTTTCAGAAAAAAAATTGAAGACAAAATTTTTTGAAAGTTTTTTTTTAAAAAAAAAAAAAAAAAAGTTGAGGAAAATACAAAAAAACGAAAATAATTTTTTTTTTTTTTGCAAAAAAACTTTGAAATTTTTCAGAGATAAAAAAATAAAATTAACTACTTTAAATAACTGTTACTACATCACAGTACTTTTTTGTTAGTTATTCAAAAAAACTACTTAAAATAACTAACAGAAATAGTTGTTTGACATTTTTCATACAAAAACAACTGACTTTGTAGTTGAAAACAACTAACTACTGTAAAATATACAAACAACTAACATGTAGTAACTTACATAATTTTCTGAGTGTACCACTTAAAATAAAATTTTTCAAAAACCCTTTTTTCTGAACCGTTATTTCAAGAAATATAAGAAGTACCAAACTTACACTTTTTTATGCCCTTTACGACTCTTAGAAAAAGAATTTCCAAAACGCACTTTTTCAAAATATTTTTTCACTAAAGAATACAGCATTCAAATTTTCACTGCTTAAGAATTATTTCAAGAAGTATAAAAAGTATAAAAAAACACTTTTCTACACCTCTAAATAACGGAATCTTTAAAAACTACTTTAGCATAACAGATTGTATTTTTTTTTCATCAAGGGACCCCACATTCCAAAATTCAAGCTTCTAAGACAATTATTATAGGAACAAAAAAAAATTAGTACCAAAATTACACTTTATTACAACCGTTAGAAACGGAATTTTCAAAAAGTACTTTTTCCAGTATGTTTTTTCTTCACCGAAAGATCCTACATTACAAATTGCAATTATCTAGGAATATTACTTCAACAAATATTAAAATTACAAAAAGTATACTTTTTAACCCCGTTAAGAAACAGAATTTCCAAAAAGTACTTTTCCCAAAATTTTGGTTTTCACCGAAGTATTTTACATCCAAAATTTTAAGTTTCTAGAACCATTGCGTCAGAAAATATCAAAATTACCGGAAGTACACCTTTTTAGCCATTTTACCCCTCTAAGAAGCGGAATTTGCAAAAAGTATTTTTTCCAGAATGGTTTTTTACCGAATGATCCTACATTACAAATTTCAAGATTCTAGGGCTATTACTACCGGAAATTAGAACGTACCTAGAGTTTATATTTTTACCCGTTCCACCCCCCTAAAAAAAGGAAATTTCAAAAATTACTTTTTCCAGAATTTGTTTTCACTTAAGGATCCTACATTAATTTTAATGTAATTTTTACAAAAGGTAATTTTTATAAAAAGGACTTTTTATTAAGGGTACTTTTATTAAAGGTACTTTTATTAAAAGATGCTTTTTATAAAAGATTCTTTTTGTAAAAGGTACTTTTTATAAATGGTACTTTTAATAAAAACTACCTTTTATAAAAAGTATTTTTTGTAAAATGTGCTTTTTGTAAAGGGTACTTTTTATAAATGGTACTTTTTATAAAAGGTACTTTTTATAAAAGTGCTTTTTATAAGAGGTACTTTTTATAAAAGTTTCTTTTTATAAAAGGTAGTTTTTATAAAAAATATTTTTTATAAAAGGTAGTTTTTATAAAAGGTACTTTTTATAAAAGGTACTTTTTATAAAAGGTACTTTTAATAAAAGGTACTTTTTATAAAGGGTACTTTTTATAAAAGGTACTTTTTATAAAAGTGCTTTTTATAAGAGGTACTTTTTATAAAAGTTTCTTTTTATAAAAGGTAGTTTTTATAAAAAATATTTTTTATAAAAGGTAGTTTTAATAAAAGGTACTTTTTATAAAAGGTACTTTTTATAACAGGTACTCTTTATAAAAAACACTTTTATAAAAGGTACTTTTTATAAAAGGTACTTTTTATAAAGGGTACTTTTATTTAAGATACTTTTTATAAAAGGTACTTTTTATAAAAGGTACTTTTTATAAAAGGTACTTTTTATAAAAGGTACTTTTTATAAAAGGTACTTTTTATAAAAGGTACTTTTTATAAAAGGTACTTTTTATAAAAGGTACTTTTTATAAAAGGTACTTTTTATAGAAGGTACTTTTTATAAAAGGTACTTTTTATAAAAGGTACTTTTTATAAAAGGTACTTTTTATAAAAGGTACTTTTTATAAAAGGTACTTTTTATAAAAGGTACTTTTTATAAAAGTTACTTTTTATAAAAGGTACTTTTTATAAAAGGTACTTTTTATGAAAGGTACTTTTTATAAAAGGTTGCTCCTAAGAAACGCATTTTCCAAAAAGTACTTTTTCCAGAATGTTTTTTTCACCGAAGGATACTATGTTCCAAATTTCAAGTTTCTATGACCATAATTTTAAGAAATAAAAAAAGTACCAAGAGTACACTTTTTACCTCTTTTATCCCCCTTAGAAATATTTTATTTTGTGTAAAAAACTTTTTTTAAGTAATTTTTGAAAAAAAATTTACAAATTTTTTTTTTTTTTTAGTGTAAAATTTTTTCGAGTGTATTTTTGTTTTGTTTTTTAGTGTAAAAATATTTTTGAGTGACAAAAATACGTTGTAAAATATTTTTGTGACCTTACACATTGGTATGTTTTTAAAACATGTTTAACGGGTTTTCAACACATGAATTTAAGGTGAAACTAATCTGAAATTCACGGTTTTGCTAATAACTTTTGAACCACTGGACCGATTTGTCTGAAATTGAATACGAATCAGGCCAGGGGAACGAAAAATATATATGCCAAGCCTCAGTATCCTCAGAATTGCCTTGCGAAAGTATCTCGTTAATCTCGTAAATTCACGAAAAACCCTTGCTGAAATTCAGTCTTTTGCTCATAACTTTTAAAACACTAGACCGATTTGGCTAGATTGCAATACCAACTTGGCCAGGTATATGCCCAACATATATGCTAAACTTCAGGAGCCTCCGTAAAGTCTTTCAAAAGTTAGCGCGTTTTCAACAGACAGACAGAAAGACGGACGGACGGACATCGCTAGATCTTCTTAAAATCAATCGAGGATTGATAATATATATACTTTATGGGGTCCCACCTATATCGCTAGAGTGAAGGGTATAAAAACAGATTTTAGCA
The DNA here is from genome assembly GCA_963921195.1 of Pegoplata infirma. Taxonomy (NCBI): domain Eukaryota; kingdom Metazoa; phylum Arthropoda; class Insecta; order Diptera; family Anthomyiidae; genus Pegoplata; species Pegoplata infirma. The sequence goes on along the minus strand of OY992538.1, from coordinate 80,147,013 downwards.
TAAACAGACTTGTGAATAATTTTGTTCACTCATGAAAGATGTTACTGTATACATACCATTATTTCATATTCAATTGACTGTAATTGCCTTTCTAGTTGACAAATTTTTGTTGTTAAATTCTCCACCTACGAGGAAGATATCCTAATCGGTTTCTCTAGATCTTAATGAACTAGACAAAGATTATGTGATTTTAGACGCAACCCTTATATCCCGATTTGTAAATACGACAACAATACAAGAATGTGTTTATTTAATACTTCATCGAAATTATTAAAAATCTGCGGATATAAGAAAAACTCTGTCGAAAAATCTGTAAAACAACTTTCATTTTGAATTAGCAGATTTTTCCGCTGAAATTAATATTTTAACTAAATTTTCTAAATTTTCTGTTTTAAAAAATATATTCAGTTTTCTAAAACAACAGAAATTTTTCTGTAATTGTACTGATTCTGTTTGCTGATTAAAAAAAATATTTTTGTACAAATTTCAGCAGATTATTTTGTAATTTTAATGAAAATGTTAGTTTGAATTTTTTCAATTTTTGTAAAAAATTTAAAAAGGTAAAAAATTGAGTAGATTATTTTGCTAATTTTACAAAAATATTAAGTTATAATTTGATTTTAATTAAAAATGAAAATTTCTACTGTAGGGTCATTCCATGTCAAACCGCACAGAAAACTGTCATTTTCGGATTTGTCATCTCAGATTTTAATATAATTCGCCATAAATATTGTAAATGGGTAGTGTTCATAAAATCATTAAACTTCCGACCCCAAAACATTTCGGCTTTCGAAATATGACGTCTTGAAAATTGGCAAAAACTTAAAAATTTCAAAAAGGTGACCACACATAGTCGATCATAACTTTAAAAGTATACAACATAAAATTTTCGAATTGGTATCATTTTAAAGGTGAGAACGTTACCTTCAAAATGATGTCCTTATTTTTATTTTGTATTAAAAGGTTAAAGGAAATTTTTTTAAGTTTAATGTTTTAAGACCCATATCTCAAAATATATATTTTTTAAAATTCTGAAAAAAATATATGTTAATAATTAAGGCTTCCCCTACATTTGTATCCAAATTTTATGGTGGACACTCATTTGGTTCCAAAGTTATGGAGCAAAACGTTGTCGTAGGCAAAATTTTCTCGTTGAGTTCATATTAGGGTATTCAATCGATTAACCGTTAATCGGTTAACCGATTAATTTTGGTCGATTAACTGTTCGAATAATTTAAAATAGCCAATTTTCAAATAACAAATAAACCGATTAATTGGTGGCGATTAACCGAAATTTCTTTTTTTAGTACTTTTAGTTATTTTTTGCTGTTTAAGGTTCTGCAAATTACGGTTCTGTTAAAAGAAGTTTAGGTATAAAAAAATTAATCAAACTCTCTTTTATCAATGTGTAAAATTGTCGACAAGAAAATATTTTATCGAGGCCCTAAAAGTTTATTTCGGCTTAAAAAAATAGTCAATTTGTTACACATTTCCAGCACAATAGATTTGTCTAATAGTTTTTCATGCGCGTAATTTGAAACTGGCCTTAGAACTGATCTATCTTAAGATATTTAGGATTTCGATTTACAATACTGCACTCTAAATGTACAAATAATGTACTACTATTAGAATTTCTGTTTCGGTTAAAACCGTAACCGAAACCGCGGTTATTGAAGCCGAAAACCGGACCCGAAACCGTTCAATATATGTTCGGTTATCCGAATTTTATTAATTTTATTGATTTTTTATATATATTTTTTTTTGCATTTAAAAAGTAATTTAAATTAACAACTACATATGTATTTACAAATATATTTTATGTTTTTCGTTAAAAAAAAAAAATATTTATTAACTTTTGTGACTATATACGCAAAATTTCACAGCAACGCAGTTACTTTACCATTTTAATTTTACAGTTCCAGTTTTTTTTTTGTAAATATGGCCGTTACACTTAAAAGGGCCGCTTAATTTTTTTTTTTTAAATTAAAAATTGAAAAAATTAAGATTAACTACCCAGCTGGAAAAAAAAATTATCACCGCTGACATACTGCAGACACTCCCTTTATGAATTTTTCCAAATGTCCCCAATGACACGTCAGCAGTGTCCACCAGCATCGGTGGGCACAAACAATGCTTTAGACAGCGGTTGAGTTGTCATTGGGGACATTTGGGAAAATTGTATGATGTCAGCAATTTTGTAAAGGGATAACCAGCAGTGTGTCAGTAACGATTTTTTTTGACGACTGGGTATGAATAAATGGACCAGCAATCGACTTAGGCGATATATAACTATCAATATCCATGAACTCAACGACAACTTTTACAGTTTTGGGTCAAGAATAATTTTTGGTTACACAATTCGAAAAAAATACAACAAACTAGTATAGACAGTTGATGAAGAATTATCCAGTTCTGAATTTTTGAAAGATGAATTGTATTCTGCTTTTAAAAAGTCATAAGCGGAAGCTAAACCAAAATGGGAATTCAAACTGAATTCGATTCTAATTAAAAAAATATTAAAAATAAAGTTTTTCCACTGGAATAAAGTTTATTCTATAACCGAATATAACCGAAACCGATCGGTTATTCAATTTTTGAAAACCGAAACCGCGGTTACAAAATTTATCGGTTATTCAGAAACTCTAACCGGAAGTGCACTTTTTGGTACTTTTTGTTTCCTGAACTTATATTTATAGAAATTTTTTATGTTTCCTAGAATCTAAAATTTCGCTTCTTAGTAGGGTAAAATGGCTAAAAAAAGTGTATTTTCGGTGCCTTTGATATTTTTTGACGTAATGGTTTTGAAACTTAAAATTAGGAATGTAAAATCCGTTTTGTACTTTTAATATTTGCTAAAACAATAATCCTACAAAATTGAAATATGCAAAAGAGTATCTTCTGGGAAGAAAAAAAAATGCTGGAAGAGGTCCTTTTTGGAAATTCCGTTTTTAACGGGGGTAAGAAAGTGTACTTTTAGTCCTTTTCTTTTTTGTTCATATAATAATGAAAAAGTGTAAATTTTGGTTATTCTTATATTTCTTGAAATAATGGTTCAGAAACTTGCTATTTTAACAAAAAAAACAGTTTTTGGAAAATTTAATTTTAAAGGGAAAATTCGGCAAATGGTTATTTTTACCTATCTAACTATTAAACTAAAAGCCCCAAAAAATAACACATATTTTAAAATTTAAAATGTTAGAACGGGGAACGAAGTGGAATAGAGCAGGGAACAATATGGAATGATACCTTTTACTCAAATTTTTCGTATTTAACTTTTTTCACTCACTTGTTTTTATTCCAATTTCTTTATTCACTGAAATATTTATTCACTCAAAATCCAAAGTCCCGATAGAAGGGCTCGAAAATTATTCAAATTTTATTGTTTAAATTACACTGTGCTACAAAAGACCAAAAATAAAATATGCAGGGGTTCTCATATGAAAATTCGGGTTGGTTCGAGTCCATAGAGTGCTGATATACTTATAGTTTTTCTGGATCACTTCGTTAAGTACGTTTTTTATTGGCAAATGTGTTGAAAAACGGCAATTCTTAAATTACAATTTTAAAAAATTATTACTTTGTTAGTTTGCAACCGATTTTCGATTTTATGGATTTTTTTGAAAGGTATAAGTCATACATTTAAAACAAAACAAAAACATTAAAAATCGATCAAGAATTGGCTGGGCTACGATCGCTTAAGTAAAAAAAAACTGAATTTTTTGAAAAATTTGTCATATTCTTTACACTCTAAGTTGAAAGTGCATCATTAAACAATTTTTTTTAATTTTTTGTACAAAAGTGTAGTAAATAAGTTTTCCAAAACACCAAAAAACATAACAATCGGGTAAAAAATGAATGAGTTATGCTAAGTTTTGTGATAGGAAATTTTTAATTTTTTTCAGAAACGCTTGTAATTCAAGCATTATTCATAAATCGTATTACTAGTAGTAATTTTATGTGCATATGCATATAAACTAGAGATGGGAACGTAATTAGATTTGTGCGTGATTCACACATGATCACAAGTGAGCGTGATTAAAAATTAATTTTACTCACGTGGTTGCGAGTGAGTGTGAGTGGAATAAAAAAATGGGCGTGTCAGTTACTTCCAAATCCTATTTATAATTTTTTAGTTTTGTTTGATAAGTATGACTGTTACTTCTTAAAAAAAAAATATTGAGAATCGGTTGAATATAGGCTAAGGTGTGTTCGTTTAAGTAAAAACCCCTTTTTTGAAGAATTATACCTGCAACATTTTTATGACGAAAAACATTTGACATTTTTGAAACGAAATTGGTAAAATTGTGGGATCATTTGATGTAAAATTTACCTATTTATAAATATACGTATGAGCCATTCCACACCAAATGTTCAGCGAAAAAAAAAAAACATGTGAACCGTAAATTTTCGAACGGGTTGTATGGATAGCCATATATGGAGCTAAGAAAATTGCGTTTTTGATTTTCGGTTTTTCAAAAACTGGGCTTAGGAGGCGTGGTCAAATATTGGAAAAATTGTCAAATTTGTGTCGAGTTGCCTTGTTTAAATATATATCAAATAAAAACGAAATGCACCAAAATCTCAAAAATTTAAATTCTTGTATAGTTTTGTATGGGCTATCGATTAAACATTTTTTGGAAAATTTTTAGAACCCGTTCTGAAATTTTCCATTTTTTAAAAAAGTCAATTTATAAAAAATCCGGCCACTTTTGTTTTTTTTTTGTAAATTTTTTTTTTTTTAAAAGATTAGATGTTTGTCTAAGAGATGGTCACGAGAGTAAATTTTAACTTTCACTCACGAGCATAATTTTTCTACTAACACTCACTCACAATCACGTGGGTAAATTTAATACAACTCACACACACGTGCGCCGACGCAAGAGGCACTCACGCTAACGTTGACTCACACTCAAGATATTCTTATTTATACAAAAAAAAAAATCAAAAACTAAAGTTTCAAAAATCTTTTAAAAATTTCAGCAAAATCTAAAATTTTACATTTGTTTTGATTTTTTCGGGACGAAATCTGAAGTTAAGCAAAATTTAAATTTTTTTTTGTTGCTTTTATTGGAATGAAAGGAAATATGAAGAGAAAATAAATCACGCAAACTCACGCAAAAAAATCAACTCACGCACACTCTTTCACGCGATAATCTTACTCACACTCACTTACAATCACGTGAGTAATATTGAATTCAGTCACACTCACGCTCTAATCTGCTCATATTCCCACCTCTAGTTTGTCTATCCACACAAAAAAATTTTAATGTGTTTTTCGTTATTTTCGAGAAATCGCATTTGAATTTTGAATTTCATAACAATTAATAAATTTGCTTGGTTCAACGTAGCGTATACTTATGCAAATATTTAATACTCATTCGCTACGTTGAAACAAGAAAATACAAGCAAATTACAAAATTGTTATGAAATTTAATATTCAAATGCTAAACTTAAAAAAAAAGTGGCCGAATTTTTGATAAATTGACTTTTTTTAAAAAATGGAAAATTTCAGAATGGGTTCTGAAAATTTTCCAAAAAATTTTTAATCTCAAAAATTTACAAGAATGTAAATTTTTGAGATTGTGGTGCATTCCGTTTTTATTTGATAAATATTTAAACATGGCAACTCGACACAAATTTGACCATTTTTTTCAATATTTGACCACGCCTCCTAAGCCCAGTTTGTGAAAAATTTAAAAACCAAAAACGCAATTTTCTTAACTCCATATATGGCTATCCATACGACCCATTCAAAAATTTACGGTTCACATTGTTTTTTGTGGAATGCCTCATACGTATATTTATAAATAGGTAAAATTTACATCAAATTATCCCACAATTTTACCAATTTCGTTTCAAAAATGTCAAATGTTTTTCGTCATAAAAATGTTGTTCTTCAAAAAAAGGGTTTTTACTTAAACGAGCGCACCTTAGCCTATATTTAACCGATTCCCAATATTTTTTTTTAAGAAGTAACAGTCATACTTTTCAAACAAAACCAAAAAATTATAAATAGGATTTGGAAGTAACTGACCGCCCATTTTTTTATTCCACTCACACTGACACTCACTCGCAACCACGTGAGTAAAATTAATTTTCAATCACGCTCACTTGTGATCATGTGTGAATCACGCACAAATCTTATTACGTTCCCATCTCTAGTTTATATGCATATGCACATAAAATTACTACTAGTAATAAGATTTATGAATAATGCTTGAATTACAAGCGTTTCTGAAAAAAATTAAAAATTTCCTATCACAAAACTTAACTCATTCATTTTTTACCCGATTGTTATGTTTTTTGGTGTTTTGGAAAACTAATTTACTACACTTTTGTACAAAAAATTAAAAAAAAAAAATTGTTTAATGATGCACTTCCAACTTAGAGTGTTAAGAATATGACAAATTTTTCAAAAAATTCATTCTTTTTTTACTTAAGCGATCGTAGCTCAGCCAATTCTTGATCGATTTTTAATATTTCTGTTTTGTTTTAAAGGTATGACTTATACCTTTCAAAAAAATCCATAAAATCGAAAATCGGTTGCAAACTAACAAAGTAATAATTTTTTAAATTTGTAATTTAAGAATTGCAGTTTTTCAACACATTTGCCAATAAAAAACGTACTTAACGAAGTGATCCAGAAAAACTATGAGTATATCAGTACTCTATGGACTCGAACCAACCCGAATTTTCATATGAGAACCCCTGCATATTTTTGGTGTAGCACAGTGTTATTGATTGAAATAGTATTTTATAAAAGACTTAAACAAGCACAAGTAAATAAAACAAAGACTACGTAGGGGAATTTTCTTGAAATCGGTAGAGTAATTCTGATCTTTCTATTATCCGGTATTCAATACAACCGGTAACGAAGTACCGGGATGGTAAGCTAGTATTATATACAAAATAGTCAAAAATAAAAATGTACTATTTTAAAAATTTAAAAAAAATAGAACGAATTGTGTTCACATTTCGAATTATGGCATAAAAGTTGCGTAATTTAGAGTTTTTTTTTTTCAAAAAAATCTAAGGTTTCGGACTTTTTTAAAAAGTCGATTTTAAATTTTAAACGCTAAGAAATAAGTGATAATTACTTCAAATAATTTTTTCGTATTTTTTTTTTCTAAAACTACATTTAAATACTAGCAAAATACTGTTCAACTTTTTTTAAGATATCAATATTTTTTTACTGGTCAAAATTAATTGAATATTTCAATTTCTTAATTAAAAAAAAAAAAAAACATTTTGATTACAACAATTTCGATTAAAAAGCTGAAAGTTGGCATGCAAGTTTCATTTGATACGTACTACAACATATCCAAAAATAAATCAAAAGGGGTCGGGTCCGAATGTGCGCGATTTGGCATGAAATGTCCCATATATTTTTAGTTTCTTGCAAATCGGTTCATAAGGGTTGAGATACTTCCCTTGTTAGTTGGTTTACATAGTAGCTTAAGCACAATGTTTTTGCCATACATCGGCATGGCACAAACCACAATCACAAAAGCATAAGTATCATTATTCGTGCTAAGCATAACAAAACTTTGTTTGAATGACTCTTTACCAGAAGAAGACTATATAAAAAAAAAGTGGTAACTAAAATGAATCATGAACGAACGAACAAATCACAAAATTTTATATTTTTTCTGTTGGATTACCCAAAAAAATGTTGAAGGAGAATGATAAAAAAAAATTTTGAAATTTTGCAATTGTTCAACTTTAATTTATTGCTATTGTTTGGTTTTGAGGACCGAATGTTTTGGTTGGAATCCTGTGTGGCTGTATGTTGTGTGGGTATATGTGGAAAGGAAATTCATAATGCCAACCATGGCTTGTGATCATGTGTTATTGTTTTTCTTATTTTGTTATTGTTGTTTTACCCAAAATACACTGTCATTTTCATATAGGTTTTTTTTTTTTGCTACTATCATACTAACCCACACACAGGCAACACACGCATATCCTTCGCAAATTTTTATACACAAAATATACATAGGGATAGAGTTAAACCATAAAATACTATTATCCTTGTCACGTTTAACTTTACACACCAAGTGTTTAAGGGTTTTGTTTTGCATTTTAATTATCCGGTTTCATGAAGAATTTACACACACGGTATGTATGTATAAGTGCGCGCTTTTAAATATGAAGGTTTTTATTTCAAACGTACCACGAAAAAAAAAAAATGTTGTTGGATCAAAGTCAAACTTTGGGAGCTTATTGCCCTATATGAAAGTTACAAATCGTGGAACAAAAGTTTTCGTTTTTCGGAAAAATGGGCGAGATAGGCGTGGTCAAACATGGTAAAATTGAGCAATTTTTGCATGATGTCGCTTTATATTTAATTTTTTCTATTAGATTTTGGGAAAAATTCAGAACTACTGATGTCTAAATTTTTCAAATGAAAAATAAAAATCGATGTAGCAAAAAACACGCCATTTTTAATTTTTTTTAAAAAAATTTTAAAATAAAGTTCATTTTTTTCTCTACATCATATCAAATTTTCAGAGAGCAGTTATTTTTGGATTTCGAGAAAATTGGCTTTAAAATTTGAATGTCATATTTTATTTTCCATATCACTCATACGCCACGATACATTTATTTTTGCACTTACCAAAAACTTGTTTAATTCTGTTTATATAATTGATTTAGAGCTGATTTGTAGAGTCCAACCGAATACTCGGTTTCGGTTTCGACTTCGGCCGAAAAATTAGGTTTCGGCCTCTATTCGGTATTCGGCAAAATTTTGGCCGAATATTAGCCGAAACCGAAACTTTTGGTATTTTAAAAAAATATATAAAAAAGTTGATGAATTTTTCAATTTCGAGTATCATTACACTTGATTCCGTTCATTTTAAAAAATGTAACAAGGTTTTCCAATTAACGTGTTACTGTTACAGTTCAAATAATTTTTTTTCTTTATCTACAAATTTAATGAACAATTTTTTTTAAGTTTATTTAAATATGTTTTTTTTGTAAGTTTTTTAAAATATATACATATATTTTTTAATAAATACAACAATTCCTATGGTTTATAAACATTAAGTACTGTATATTTATCTTAAAAAAGAAATATATAAAAATTTTATTCAGCCAGGCAGTAATTTTTTTCAGTTTCGGTTTTGGTTCGGTTTGCCCTCGAAAAACTGGTTTCGGCCGGGCTCTATTGATTTGTCATATTTATAATAAGAATTCGACTGTTTTTCAAGATTCTTCGTATCAAAGTTGCAGTCAATATCAATAAAATGACAATATTTCAGAAGTGATCTTTGCCTTATGATTGTTGAAATTCTGGGACGCCGCTTAGCCATTTACTGGAATAAATCCAGGCAACAATGTTCACAGTCGTTGTTAATTTTTAAGAATACTCTTATATTAAACACATTGCCTTACATCTAAAAATTTAAAATATATCAGAAGTAGACAAGTTCCAAAAAATATTTTAAAGTCTGCACAAGGCTAGTATAAATCCAACCATCGGAAAATGGATTGGCTGCCTACTGTCTTGTAGGGAAGTCACAGCCGAATGGGGACTTGAAAGAGTCACAAGATATACGTCGAGGGGAACGCTACAGGGAGGAGTTTTATCACCATTACTCTGGCTCTTGGTTGTGGATCCTTTTATCAAAAAACTGGATACGCAAGGAGTATCAGTTGTTGCATATGCAGACGACGTGACAATCATGTCAACTGGTAAATTTTTGGCCACGTTATCCGAGCTGCTAGAGCGATCGCTGAAACAGTTATGGAGTTGGGCAAAAGAAAATGGTCTTAACGTTAATCCGCGGAAAACTGAAATGGTACTGTTTACACGAAAGTATAAATCGAAAATTTTAGAAAAGTCAGGGTCAATGGCGTTGAAATCCCACTTCCAAATCATGCGAAATTTTTTGGAATCATCCTGGACAATAAGTTATCATGGAAAAAAAATACAGAGGAACGAGGCAAATAATACTATGCATGCAAAAAAATATTCGGCAAAACATGGGGACTTGAGCCAAGGATCACGTACTGGATATACACTTCTATAGTAAGACCTATCTTACTCTACGCGGTTATGGTCTGGCACAAAGCACTTGAAAGGGATGTGACTCTTAGGAAATTCCAAAAGGCCCAACGGCTTTTAGGCCTTAGTGTCACTGGAGCCCTAAGGACGACATCAGTTGCATCCATCGACACATTACTGCATCTGCTGCCAATTGAATTTTTGCTAAAGGTGAGGCTATTTTCCAGGCTGAAATAGTTGCTATAGATAAGGCAGCCTCACAGTTTCTTGGGGAAACGGGTAAAATGATAAACTTTTACGTCGACAGTCAAGCTGCACTAAAGGCTCTAATGAGCTTTTGTGTTAAATCAAAAGTCGTTTTTAAATGTTACGAGAATCGTCAGAAACTATCCGGGAATAATACCGTATCCCTTGTATGGGTACCTGGACATAGGGGAGTAGATGGGAACGAGAAAGCTGATGAGCTCGCTAAGCTTGGAGCAGATGGCGTAGGAACTTTTGTTCATATTGAGCCCCCGATTCAGTACTATAGGACGAGAAGTGACTGTCGTTGCATTTCAATTGCAAACAGGAAATGGAGAGAGCTAAGCACGAGCAGTATCACCAGAAGAATCTGGCCGCATTACGACCTCGGGAAAACTCGCTACCTTCTCTCTCTTAACAGAGAGGATTGTCGTTTTCTCACGGGAGTGGTCACAGGACACTGCCTAATTGCTTTTCACGCGAAAACTATGGGACTTATCTCGGATGCCAATTGTAGAAGATGTGATGAACCTAATACAGATGAAACAGTTGAACATATTCTGTGCAAATACCCCGCATTGGCCAGACACCGCGAGCGAATACTAGGTAAAGCAGAAATCGAGAATTTGGATGATATCGCCACTACGGACCTTACGCAACTAAAATTGTTCGCAACATGGACTAACGCGTTTTATCCTCGTCGCTGAAGGAAATTGTGGTATCGCTATGGACCAGCCGGGCTAAGCGAGGGGTCTGAACTTTAGGCTCCACCACCCCTAACCTAACCTGCACTTCAAAAATTTTGCAAACCTTCTTCATAATTTCAAAGATTTTAAAGTTCAAGAAAATTGTCATTCTTATTACACAGAAAACGAGTAAGCGATGGCACTGTATGTCTCTGGTCAACAAAAAAACAGTCGAATTCCTATAAATAAGACAAATCAGCTCTAAATCAGTTATCTAAACAGAATTTAACAAGTTTTTGGTAAGTGCAAAAATAAATGTATCGTGGCGTATGAGTAACCTGACCAACCATCCCGCTTTTGGCGGGATTATCCCGCTTTTTGATGTCTCATCCCGCCTTGAATTCCGATCCCGCTTTTTAAACAAAAGTCCCGCTTCATCCCGCTTTATCCCGCTTTTTGGCTTTTGGAATAGCAATTTACAATTTTTAGGTTATTTTAATAATATTTTGAGAAATATTTTTTTGAGAATATTAACTATTTCTTACCGTATAAAGAAAATGTTAAGAAAAATTTTGTTTATTCAAAAAATCTGTTCACAAAAGAACCCTACTGGACTGATTTAAATCAAAAATAAATTAAAATTAAATTTTTACATAAAATTTTTTCATTGTGATACTTCGAATATTCTGAAAAAAGCTTTCAATAAAAAAGTATTAAACTTAAATACATGTTTCCTTCACAAAATTTCTTGGATATTAGGGAATTTTAACTACAGAAAATCTCTTATGGCGGTATTCAAAATGAAATTCTAGACACTGTCTAGATACTGTTTAAGGATTTCTTATTCAAAACACATTTTCTTAAGTGCGTATGATACTTGCTTTTTTCAAGTTACTTGTTGCTGCATTTATTAGGGTTTTTCTATAAAAATTTAGATAACTTCAACCAAAAATTTTGAATTTATCGAAATTCTCATAGAAAAACCCTAATAAATGCAGCAACAAGTAACTTGAAAAAATCAAGTATCATAAAGGCATTAAACTATGAACATACGCTGAACATCAATTGCCTAACTGACGCCATATTGATTTTGTAAAATGTAAACAACAAATTAAATGCCAAAGAAATAAAAGCGGTATTCGCTCTTGGTAGCAAACTACCCTTGCAGACCTTTCAAAGCTTGCAGATCTTGTATAAATACAAGAGTATGCAAGACCATAACAACAAAATACATGAAATAAAAATATACAAGACTTTCATTTATATGCAAGACAAAAACCCATAGCATATTCTGGCCTTTCAAACCTTTCAAGCTTACAATACTTAACATCTTTTAGTTTTTCCGGAAAACAATAAGAAAAATTAACAAACTTTCATATTTTGTGTAAAAAAAAATAACAATAGATTTTTAGAACGAATTATAAAAAAAAATAACCAAAAATTAGAACAACACAAATGAAAAAAATTAAACTATTTCATCTTCTTCTTGAACGCAGCACTGATGCCAACTATTCTTTAAACAGAAAGTCGCTAAATCCTTCTAAAAAAATCGCAAGAAAAGCGATTTTCGATAGAAAATATCTATTTTGACAACATCAGAATATAATAACAACAGCTGTTTGAAAACTCACAATAAAAACGAAAAAAGGACGCTCACGCTTTGTAGCATAAAATCATAGCATTTATACTACCCTTGCAAAAATGCTATCAAGAGCGAATACCGCTAAAGTTATTTTAAAACTCTCGCTTTTGTTAAAAACCATTTCCACAACTTGGTTTTATAATTAAAGCCATTTTTAGTAAAAAATTGAGATATTTTTTGTGGTTTTTAATATTTTTTTTTGTTTTTTCTTATGTGATTTACTAAAACAGGGATGGTCAACTTTTTGTTAAGCAGATTTAACTAAAATCATTTTGAATAGACTCTTGAACAAACAGTAAACAAGCCTTAAAAACATTTTAGTTACGAACTCGTTGTTCAGGGTGAACAAACCGTGTCTAAAACTTCATTTTGAATACAGCTGTTAGATTCTAAAATATTATTCATATAGATATAATAACCTTTTTCTGAGAAATGTTCAGATTCTAAAACCCTTTCCATATAAAAAAGTTCTTTAGTTCTCAGATCGGATAAAAATTCTCAGATTCAACATTTTATTATAGAAAATGTCTCATTCTTAGAAATATTTTGAGATTCGGAGACATTCTTTCTATATAAAAAATTTCCAAAATCTGACGCACATAAAAATTCTGAAATAATTCTCATATTTTAAGGTAATTCTCAGATTCTGAGATTTTTTTTTGTACAAAAATCCTCAGATGCTGAAACATTTTTTAAAATTATCGGTTTCTAAAAAATTCTTCCTAAAAAAAATCTGATACCCTTTTCTAAAAATAAATTCTTAAATTTTATAGCCCCGTGAAAAAATTGATTAGATCTGGTCTAATTTTTAAAAATCTAATGATGTCATTTGTATCTGATAAAATCTACTAGATACGAAATTTGTCTCCAATTTCGAGATCGGGTAGATCTGATCCGTAATTGCATCTGATCAGATCCTGAAATTGTGGAGAAATATCGAATCAAAAAGTCCTGATCAGATAGAATTATATTTATTAGATCCAAGGGGATTTTCTATCGAAAAATGTCCCTTTTTTCAAGGGGCATTTTTCGAAAGAAAATATTTGAGAATGTAAAATTTTAAAGTTCTAATGTTTTCTATGATAATTTCATATAGAAAAATTATTAGGTTTTATGACATTTTTCTAAAGAAAAATCTAAGACGCAACTTCAAAAGAAAAATTTACAGACTCAAAGACACATTACCTTTATAAAATTTCTCAACAGAAATATTTTCAGATTCTGGGAGATTTTTCAAAAAAAACTTAGATTCTGATATAATTTTCTATAGAAAAATTCCAAAACATTTTTCTTTTTGGAAATAATCATAGATTTTGAAAAACTTTTCCTATAGAAAAATTCTGTGATTTCTAAAATATTATTTAAACTGAAAAAAATCTTTTTTTCCATATAATAAATCAAAGCTTCTGCAATATATTTCTCATAAAAAAACTATCAGTTTCTAAAACGTTTTCCTGTTGAAAAATTATCCGATTTTAGAAATTTTTTTCCAGAAAAATTCTTGTCATTCTCTGAAATATTTTATTCTAAGGAAATTCACAGTTGCCAAGGGATTTTTTCTATAGAAAATTTATAAGATTCTTAAACATTTTTCCTACAAAAGAATACTTAAAATTTTAGGTAATTTTTCTTTCAAAATATTCTTACATTCTGAGTCAAATAAGTATCTAAATATTTTCTAAAGACAGTCTCAAGTTCTGATACATTTTTCTATAAAAAATATATGATATTTACTTTCTCTTAGAAAATGATAAGAAAAGTTATTAGATTCAGTCTACGACTCTAATTTAATTTTAGTTTTTCATATGCAATTTATTTGATTCTAAAACATTTTATCCCAAGGTTGGTAAAAACTTCCTTAGACTAGAGACTATGTTGCTGACGTAATCAAAATAAAATTTTTCTAGTCAAAGTTTTTATGCATTTTTTTAAAATAAAAAATTACAATCCCTTAAAAGTATTTCCAAAATTTTGTGCATTGTGGAGGGTATTCTTGGTTCGTTCAAGTCGAATTTCACTTATTAAAAAAATCCCGCTTTTTACATCAAAATCCCGCTTTTTCAACCTTTCGATCCCGCTTTTCAGTCAAAAGCAGTTGGTCAGGTTACGTATGAGTGATATGGAAAATAAAATATGACATTCAAATTTTAAAGCCAATTTTCCCGAAATCCAAAAATAACTGCTCTCTGAAAATTTGATATGATATAGAGAATGAAATGAACTTTAATTTAAAATTATTTTTTTTTTAAAAATTAAAAATGGCGTGTTTTTTGCTACATCGATTTTTATTTTTCATTTGAAAAATTTAGCCATAGCTCTGAATTTTTTCCAAAAACTAATAATGCCAATCGATAGCCCATACAAAACACTATAAATTAGGTGTGTTTCGAAAATTTCGGAATCGTTGAGTTACTGTAGAAAAAATTAAATATAAAGCGACATCATGCAAAAATTGCTCAATTTTACCATGTTTGACCACGCCTATCTCGCCCACTTTTCCGAAAAACGAAAACTTTTGTTCCACGATTTGTTACTTTCATATAGGGCAATAAGCTCCCAAAGTTTGATCCAACAACATTTTTTTTTTCGTGGTACGTTTGAAATAAAAACCTTCATATGTATGTTTATGTGCATTAGAGTGGTTTTTTTTTATTTTGATTCTCCCCAGTGTCCGTGCAAATTTTTACTCTACTAGGCCAAATACTTACGTGGTACAAATTTGTGGCCAATAGGATTTAATAAAACCGTAGCGCTCGGCGATCAATATTTTGGATTTTCGAAAATCTAAACATCGATACATCGTATTTAGTAGTTTTGATGTGCTGAACAAGAATATAAAGAAGTTTCTTTTGAACTGTTTTTGAGATGTTGCTTAGAGTGCCCAGAAAAAAACTTTTTTTCTTTTTTTTAGGTCTTACCCACTTAATTTATTCCTTTTAATAAAAAAAAATTTCGGTTTTTTTGTGGATTTTTAAAATAAAATCTTAAGGTCGCTCTCGCGGCTTTT
Organism: Pegoplata infirma; assembly: GCA_963921195.1. Lineage (NCBI taxonomy): Eukaryota > Metazoa > Arthropoda > Insecta > Diptera > Anthomyiidae > Pegoplata > Pegoplata infirma. Next base: position 80,131,426 of record OY992538.1, on the reverse strand, counting down.
TTACGAAAATCTACAAATTTACGATTTTTAAATTATTTAAATTGTTTAAATGCTTTAAATTGGTGAAGTAAAAAAAATTTCGGTGACAGGACATAATCCCCACGGACATTACCCCCATAACTGAAATGGGAATTATGACCGAATTCATTACGGTCATAATCCCCATAATAGTTGTGGGGACTATGACCGTTTCCAAAACGGTCACAATCCCAATGGGGATTTTGTCCGTTCCTTGTTGGGATTACGACCGAACTTATTTCGGTGACATGACATAATCCCCACGGACATAATCCCTATTTCCGTTATGGGGATTATTACCAAATTCATTTCGGTCATAATCCCCATAATGGTAGTGGGGACTATGACCGAAAATTATTTGGACATAATCCCAATAAAAAACGGACATAATTCCCAGATTTATGGGGATAATGACCACGTAACAAATGGCCATAATCCCCATTATGGGGGTTATGTCTTCTATACTAGTTGGTCATAATTCCCAAAATTAAAAGAGTTTTTTTTTTTACTTAAAAGTTTTTCTTTGTAGCCGGCCTTCGGTCGGGCTTGGGGATTACAAACTCCATGCATTAAACCCACCCTCTCTGCAGAAAACGGGGAATATGACCAAAATTGCTTGGACTTACTCCCCATAAGAATGGGGGTTATGACCGAAAAAAGGTCGGTCGTAATCCCAACAAGGAACGGACATAATCCCCCATTGGGATTGTGACCGTTTTGGAAACGGTCATAGTCCCCACAACTATTATGGGGATTATGACCGAAATGAATTAGGTCATAATCCCCATTTCCGTTATGGGGGTAATGTCCGTGGGGATTATGTCCTGTCACCACTTATTTCGGTGACAGGACATAATCCCCACGGACATTACCCCCATAACGGAAATGGGGATTATGACCGAATTCATTACGGTCATAATCCCCATAATAGTTGTGGGGACTATGACCGTTTCCAAAACGGTCACAATCCCAATGGGGATTATGTCCGTTCATTGTTGGGATTATGACCGAACTTTTTTCGGTCATAACCCCCATTCACATTATGGGGAGTAAGTCCAAAGCAATTTTGGTCATAATCCCCGTTTTCTGCAGAGAGGGTGGGTTTAATGCATGGAGTTTGTAATCCCTAAGCCCGGCCGAAGGCCGGCTACGCAGAAAAACTTTTAAGTAAAAAAAAAAATTCTTTTAATTTTGGGGATTATGACCAACTAGTATGGAAGACATATTCCCCATAATGGGGATTATGGCCATTTGTTACGTGGTCATTATCCCCATAAATCTGGGAATTATGTCCGTTTTTTATTGGGATTATGTCCAAATAATTTTCGGTCATAATCCCCACTACCATTATGGGGATTATGACCGAAATGAATTTGGTCATAATCCCCATAATGGAAATGGGGATTATGTCCGTGGGGATTATGTCATGTCACCACTTATTTCGGTCATAACCCCCGTTCACATTATGGGGAGTAAGTCCAAAGCAATTTTGGTCATAATCCCCGTTTTCTGCAGAGAGGGTGGGTTTAATGCATGGAGTTTGTAATCCCTAAGCCGGCTACGCAGAAAAAATTTTAAGTAAAAAATTTTTTTTTTTTTAATTTTGGGTATTATGACCAACTAGTATAGAAGACATAATCCCAATAATGGGGATTATGGCCATTTGTTACGTGGTCATTATGCCCATAAATCTGGGAATTATGTCCGTTTTTTATTGGGATTATGTCCAAATAATTTTTGGTCATACCATTATGGGGATTATGACCAAAATGAATGTGGTCATAATCCCCATAACTGAAATGGGGATTATGACCCAATGCATTACGGACATAATCCCCATATTAGTTGTGGGGACTATGACCATTTCAAAAACGGTCATAATCCCAATGGGGACTATGTCCCTTCCCTGTTGGGATTACGACCGAAAGTTTTTCGGACATAACCCCCATTCATATCATGGGGACTAAGTCCAAAACAATTTCGGTCATAATCCCTTTTTTTGCGGAGAGGGTGGGTTTAATGCATGGAGTTTGTATTCCCTAAGCCCGGCCGAGGGCCGGCTACGCAGAAAAACTTTTAAGACAAACAAAAAATTATGACCTATTAGTATAGTAGACATAATCCCTGTAATGGGGATTATGTCCACTTTTTACGTGGTCATTGTCCCCATAAAACTGGGAATTGCGTCCATTTTTTATTGGGATTATGTCCAAATTTTTTTCGGTCATAGTCCCCACTACCGTTATGGGTATTATGACCGAATTCGTTTTGGTCATAATCCCCATAACGGAAATGGGGGTTATGTCCGTGGGGATTATGTCATGTCACCGGAGTCAAATATATGACCGACCCCCATTAGTTTTTCAACCCGAACATTTTTTTAGAACACACTTACCCCCTATCTTTAACCCTTAAGGTGATCCCCTTACAATTTTTGTTTTTTTTTTTATAACTTTGATTTATAAATCCGCTCCTACCGCCCTGACGGGGCCTCCTACAAGGGTAGAAAGCAAGTCCGACCACCCCTTAGCGTTTACCCCCCAACATTTTTTCTGAACATACCAGCAACCTATCTTCAATTCCTAAAGGTGTTTTCATGCAATATTTCATGGCATTATGTAAAATTTCTTAAAGAATGGGATATATCTCATGGAATGGGCAATATCTTATGGAATGGACGATACTTATTTTTAGCGTAATTCTCCTTTTTGATGAAATTTTTTTTACTTCACCAATTTAAAGCATTTAAACAATTTTAATTATTTAAAAATCGTAAATTCGTAGATTTTCGTAAAAAAGCCGCGAGCGCGACCTTAAGATTTTATTTTAAAAATCAACAAAAAAAAACCAAAATTTTTTTTCATTAAAAGGAACAAATTTAGGGGGTAAGACCTAAAAAAAAGAAAAAAAGTTTTTTTTCTGGGCACTCTAATGTTGCTATTTTTCCAACGTTTAAAAAATTTTTTAACAAACATTTCAAAAAAAAAATTTTTCTAACCATTTCAAAGAGCTTGAGACAAACTTTTATTTTAACTTAATTTTAGTCAAATCCGCACACTTTGAACCCGCACACTTTGGATAAAAATTTTGGATTTTAATAAAATTTCCACCAAAATTTCAATACTTTGAAGAGCGCCATAGGTTTAAATTGCCTGAGTTGACTCCATTTGAGTTTAATTAAATGGCTTAAGCTTTATTAAATGGTCAAAGGAAAAAAAATCGATTTTTATACCCTCCAACCACTGTATGGGGATATACTCACTTTGTCATTCCGTTTGTAACACGTCGAAATATCGTTTGGGAACCCCATAAAGTATATATGGGGCATTTCATGTCAAATAGCAAGATTCAGTCCAAACCAAAAAAGCTGTAAATTTTATAAATGAGCAAAATAGAGTTTAAGACATTCCGGGAATGTTCGTCGGTCGGTCTGTCTGCGGAAAGCATACCACGGGTGGTCCGAGATAGTTTTAACCTAAAAGTGAGAATACCATAATTTTTTTTTACTGTGTATTTGGGATGTCTAAGAATAATTTAGCAACAGAAAACAAAATCTTCGATCGAACACTTTTTGCAAAAATCGCGGTTGAATTCGAAAAAATTACGATATTCGAATTTTCTCGAAAACTGTGAGAGCTATCAAAAAACCATATATGGCCAAAAATATTCCTCGGAAAAAATGCATTTGTAAAAAATATTTAAAAATTAGCATTGCAGTAGTAAAACGGTCAAAAAATAAAAAAAAAAATATTTTGAATGTTTTTTGTGGGCACATTTTTAAACGCGAAAACCAAACTAGCTACAGCATTTTAGATGACAGATTTGGATTCTACAGGTTTATATTTTTCACCATTAACCTAATTTTTAAAAATTTGATATTCTTTCGAGTTTTAAGATTTTTAAATTTGTTCTTGTAATTATTAAAGATATTAACTAGATCTTTAATTGTAACTCTCAAAAAAATAAAACTGTAAAGTAAACAATTTTTTTTAGTTAAGTTGAGTAAACTGGCTTTTCAGCAAATTTTTATTTAAAATCAGCGTTTTAACTACTTTTTTTAGTTAAGTTCAATTTACGAAAATACTAGTTTCGAACAAATTTTGAATTAATTTTTTTTGTTGACTTTAAAACTGAGTTAACGAATTTTTACTATTTAATTTGCTGATTTTTCGTAACATATTTGTTAAGTGAAAAGAGTGATTACTATTTAAGAAATTTCTTATGTAGCCTCCTATGCAAATCTCATAAGTTCTACTTAAGCTGAACTTAATGCTGTGAAAAAATAGAAAAAAATTAGTGAAGTGTTAGTGTTTAAAGTGTTCGGTGAAATAAAAAAAAATGTGAACCTAAAAATGTAAAAAAAAAAATTACGAAATATTTTGTTAATTTTAGTTTACGAAAAGTAACAAAAATTTTAGCTGAATTCAACTAATTTTTTTGTAAATATGTACATAAAAATGTTACAAAATTGTCAGGTAATTTTTTAGTTAAAGTTACGGTTTTTTTTTTTTTTGCTACATTCATTTTACGAAAAGTTAGCTAAATATTTTTAGTTAAATTAAATTTAGTAGGCCCAAAATCAGGTGCTTTTTAGTTAAATTTAACTAAATTTTTTGCTAACTTAACGGTTTTTTTTTTGTTGTTTTTTAACAAAAATTCTTGTACTCTGCTCAAACGAGAACTACAGTAGTATTGGTAATTTTACAAATTTATTTTCGTAATTGTATTCTACCATTTTGAAAGCTCATTTTATAAAAAAACTGTAATTTTACAAAAAAGTTTTTTTTTACGAGAATTCTAGTTGATTTACAAAACAAAAAACTGTTATTTTACAAAAATTATGTTATTACGAGGATTTATGTTGTTTAAGAAAAAAAAATCTATTTCTATTTCTATTTTTTTTTTTTTTTAATTTTCCAAGTACCGGACAATTTTTGTTTTTATTGAAAAAGATTTAAAAAAAAAGTTGACAACATTTTAAAAAATTTTTTACGAGGATTCTAGTTGATTTACCAAAAAAAAAAGTTATTTTACAAAAATGATTTAAAAAAATTTTTTTTTTTGGTAAACATAAATCCCAAGGGATTTTTAAATTTTTTTGTAATTTTTCTGATTCCCAGACACATTTAAAAAAAAAAGAATAAAAAAAAAAATTTCATAAAATTTTTGAAGTCCTAAAATTTTTGTTGAAAATTTTCTATTTTCTTTTTTTCAGTAATTTTTGTAGATTAAAAACTATCACTACCAAAATTGGTAAATTTTAAACATTTTTTTTTTTGTAAATTTACAATTATTTATTGCTTGTAAATTTACCATTTTTTAATATACTTACCACTTTACTTGTAAATTGGCTTCAAAAAAATCCCAGTCTAATGTGCATATCCGTATCCTTTAGTTATTTTTTTTTAAAATGATATACATATTTTCCTAACCAAATGTATACGATAATATTGCGGTGTATCATTTTTATGTTCACTAAAATTTTATATACGACACCGGGTTCTTTTTAAATTCTAAAAACTAAATTAATTATATATGGCACATATACGAGCTTTTACCTGAAACACTTTTGTTAATATAGTTATATGTGGCAAACATTCGTATCATATTGCGCTACCCACAACATTAATTATGTTTTGTTCTACAAAAAAATTATGTAGTGCAATCAGTATATCAATTACGACTTTAAAAATATTATTAAATTAACGAAAATAAAAAAATAAGTCATTTTAGTGAATGCTTTAGACTTGGAATTCACTAGGCGAAGTTTGGAGCTTTTTCACAAAAGTGCAAATAAAATTAAGTGAAATCTCAATTTCAATTCAGAAAAATTAATTTGTTCGCTTAATGTGAAAAGAAGCTAAGTCCAATTTTATAAATTTTACAAGAAGTTGGAAATTCTATTTATATTTCTGTGTGTAGAAATTTACATTTACAAGTATTTCGGTAAAGGGAGATCGCTGACGTGTTACTATATGTGAGCTTTTCGGAAGCCAGTCTGGCCAAATCCCAAAATTTTTTTTTTTTTTCATTTTATCGTTTTAAAATATGTTATTCAACACTAAGTTTGTATGTGCGAATCATCATTTCGTTTAATTTAAGTTAACACAACTAAAAAAACAAAATTATTTTGGCTACGGAAAAAATATAAAAAATTTCCGAAGCCAAAAAGTTCAACTCCTGCTTTTTTATGAACATTCAAAAAATGTTCATTTGAAAAAAAAAAAAAATACTGTTGTTATCTTATTTTGGTTTGCTTTAAGATTAAAAAATAAAAAAAAATCTTAAGGAAATTTTTCTTACGAAAAATCTATCGGGAAAAAATTGAAAAATTCTTCAGCGAACAATTTTTTTTTTAGTTAATTTTATATTTTTAAATTATGATTTAGAAAAAAATCTAAAAAAAATTTTCATACGAAAAATCAATTTTTTAATGTTTTTTGGTCACTTTGGCCTCGGAAAAAATTGAAAAATTCTTCAGAGAATAAATTATTTTTTTTTTTTGAAGATAATTTTTCATTTTTAAAGTATTTTGGATTGCTTTAAGATTTAAAAAAAATAAAAAAAAAATTCTAAAAAAAAATTCATATGAAAAATCGATTTTTTAATGTTTTTTTGGTCACTTTGGCCACGGAACAAATTTAAAAATTCTTCAGAGAAAAAAATTTTTGTTTTTTTTAAGTTAATTAATTATATTTTTAACGTATTTTGGTTTGCTTTAAGATTTAGAAAAATATAAAAAAAAATTTTCATACGAAAAATCGATTTTTTAATGTTTTTTTGGTCACTTTGGCCTCGTAAAAAATTGAAAAATTCTTCAGAGAAAAATTTTTTTTTTTTTTTTTAAGTTAATTTTATATTTTTAAAGTATTTTGGTTTGCTTTAAGATTTAGAAAAATATAAAAAAAAAATTCAAAAAAAAAAATTTCATACGAAAAATCGATTTTTTAATGTTTTTTGGTCACTTTGGCCTCGGAAAAAATTTAAAAATTCTTCAGAGAAAAAATTATTTGTTTTTTAAGTTAATTTTATATTTTTAACATATTTTAGAAAAAAATAAAAAAAAAAAATCTAAAAAAAAATCTCACACGAAAAATCCATTTTTTAATGTTTTTTGGTCACTTTGGCCATAGAGTAAAAACAGTAAGAGGATTAATGGGTGAAAAACCTTTCCTTTTCGAAATTTGATTTTTAGCCGTAAACTCTGATTATCTCGGGAGTGAAAACCTGAATACACACAAAAGGAAATCGAAGAAAAAAGGAAAAAAAACGAATACATTCAAAAGGAATCGAAGAAAAAAAGGAAAATAAACGAATACATTCAAAAGGAACCGAAGAAAAAACAAAAAATAAACGAATACATTCAAAAGGAACCGAAGAAAAAAAGATAAATAAACGAATACATTCAAAAGGAACTGAACAAAAAAAGTTTTCTTCCTTGAGATAATCGGAGTTCATAACAAGGTTTTCACAATTCTTTTTCTCATAAAGCCTCTTACTGTTTTTACTCTATGCTTTGGCCTAGGAAAAAATTGAAAAATTCTTCAGAGAAAAAGTTATTTTTTTTAAGTTAATTTTATATTTTTAACGTATTTCTTTTGTTTTAAGATTTAGAAAAAAATAAAAAAAAAAATTCTAAAAAAATTTCTCACACGAAAAATCGATTTTTTTAAAGTTTTTTGGTCACTTTGGCCTCGGAAAAAAAAGAAAAATTCTTCAGAGAAAAAATTATTTTTTTTTTAAGTTAATTTTATGTTTTTAACGTATTTTGGTTTGCTTTAAGATTTTGAAACAAATAAAAACAATTCTAAAAAAAAAGTTCTCACACGAAAACACGATTTTTTAATGTTTTTTGGTCACTTCGGCCTCGAAAAAATTTTAAAATTCTTTAGAGAAAAATTTTTTTTTTTTAAGTTAACTTTATATTTTTAACGTATTTTGGTTTGCTTTAAGATTTAGAAAAAAAAATTCTTAAAAAAAATTCTCACACGAAAAATCGATTTTATAATGTTTTTTGGTCACTTTGCTTCGGAAAAAATTGAAAAATTCTTCAGAGAAAAAGTTATTTTTATACCCTCCACTTAGTGATAGAGGGTATATATAAGTTTGTCATTCCGTTTGTAACTCATCGAAATATCGATCTGGGACCCCATAAAGTATATATATTCATAATGCCCGATCGATTTTAAGACATTCTAGCGATGTCCGTCTGTCCGTCTGTCCATCTGTCCGTCTGTCTGTCTGTGGAAAATGCTGTCACGGACAAAATATTGCACAGAGATGATTGAAACTTAAGAAATTCATTGGAAGTTCTTCCGAGAAGTTTGGCATTGCATTTGAGCGATATTGGTTCAGCGGTTCAAAAGCTATGAACGAAAATGTACGCACACCTCAAAAATTTTAGTACATTCAACATAACCTAAAAATACAAAATGCTTTAATTCGGCTTCTGGTTGACATATGTGAACATAATTGAACATCAAATGGTATTTAAACAAGAACGAACATATTTTTTGACAAAAAAAAATAAAAAAATCACGGATTTTTTTTTTTACCAAAATTTTTTTTCGCGGAAATTTTTTTAATTTCCTTTTAAATAAAGTTTTTTGCAATAATCTTTTTGAAATTGTGGAGGGTATCACTACATTCGGCAAGGCCGAATTTAACTTTTTTACTTGTTTTTTTAAGTTAATTTTATATTTTTAACGTATTTTGGTTTGTTTTAAGATTTAGAAAAAAATAAAAAAAAAATTCTAAAAAAATTTCTCACACGAAAAATCGATTTTTTAATTTTTGGTCACTTTGGCCTCGGAAAAAAAAATTCTTCAGAAAAAAAATTATTTTTTTTTTAAGTTAATTTTATGTTTTTAACGTATTTTGTTTTGCTTTAAGATTAAGAAACAAATAAAAAAAAATCTAAAAAAAAGTTCTCTCACGAAAAATCGATTTTTTAATGTTTTTTGGTCAATTTGGCCTCGAAAAAAATTGAAAATTCTTCAGAGAAAAAATTTTTTTTTAAGTTAATTTTATATTTTTAACGTATTTTGGTTTGCTTTAAGATTTAGAAAAAAATAAAAATAAATTCTAAAAAACGTTTTTCATACGAAAAATCGATTTATTAATGTTTTTTGGTCACTTCGGAAAAAATTGAAAAATTCTTCAGAGAAAATTTTTATTTTTTTTTTAAGTTAATTTTATTTTTTAACGTATTTTGGTTTGCTTTAAGATTTAGAAAAAAAAAATAAAAAAAAATATAAAAAAAAATTTCATACGAAAAATCGATTTTTTAATGTTTTTTGGTCACTTCTTACAAAAAAAAAAAATTTCTCAGAAGAATTTTTCAATTTTTTCCGAGGCCAAAGTGACCAAAAAACATTAAAAAATCAAGGATGGGTACCAATTCGATAAAAGTATTGGTATTGGTATTGGTTTTTAAAATTATATTAGTATTGGTATAGGTATTGGTTTTCATTTTTTGTTGAATTGGTATAGGTTTCGGTATTGGTTTTGAATTATTTAGGTATTGGGTATTGGTATTGGTTTTAGCCTCGAATCGGTATCGGTTTTTAATAAGTATTGGTATTTATCTTATATCGGTTTTGGTATTTGTATGCAAAAGGTTTTGTCGTTAATATTAATTAATTTAACGTAAGTCGTCCTTCTGTCCGCCCCACAGTGCACACTGGGGCGAGATGGTAGGTTTTTTGGCCAGAAGTCTCTACAGGTCGTAAATGTTAACCGATTTTTTTAAAATTCAGAATATGAGCCTGTATTAAGGTAATAAATAAGTGCCTTGAAAGTTTTTGAAATCGGACCTACAAGGAAACTATTTCAGGGTGGACACTTATTTTTTAATAAAATTTAGATGTTATAGATAAAACAAATGAAGAGAAACTTGTCTTTTGTTTATGTATTTGAATTAGAGATGGTCTGTGGTCCCGTAATTTGCGTGACTCAAAAAAGTGATTTTAATTTAAATCACGTGATTGTGCGTGAGGGATGTTTTTTTTTTTTTTGAAAAACCCCTTTTAAAAAAAAATATTTTTTAGCAGTATCTGCTTTCAGAATTAAAACAAACTTTAAACTAAATAGTACATGCTTAACCCATTTTGGACAAAGATTATTTTTTTTTTTTTGGAAAAAGGTACCTATTTAGTAAAATTAGCACCGGCTGATCTCAAAACTCTTGTAAAAAAATTTTATTGTTCCGTTATTCCAGAAAAGCCTGTATTTCAACTTTTTATGCAATTTTAATATTTGGATTTATTTGCTATTTTATTAATTTATTTCGTTATTTTCAAAATAAATAATTTCAAAATGTTTCAAATTAGTGGAATTTGATAATAAATTAAATCTAAAAAATATTAAAATTAATTAATAACAAGTAAGAAAGCTATATTCGGTTGTGCCGAATCTCTAAATACCCTCCACAATGTTAACCAATGCACAAGACGCAGACGACCTTTCTTGGCCAAAATTGATTTTATAGAAAATCATAAACACTTACAAACAACAGAAAACATATTTTGATTTTGTATACACTAATTTACCGTTCAAAAACAAATTTAGATAAAAACAAAAAAAAACAATTTTTTAAAATTTTTTCAATTATTTTTTGAGTTTAAATATAAAAAGTTTCTTATAATAGGTATATTCGATTACCTAAATTTCTTACTATTTTTTACTACAACTGGAAAGTCTTGTTTACTTTTTGTATTGAAAAATTCCAGCTGTAGTAAAATGAGTAAAAATTAGAAGATTGTAGTAAGGTAATCGAATTGACCTAATATTCTACATGGAAAACAAAAAAATTATAACAATTTTTAACACAAAACCTATTTCAAACCAGAAATTTTTCCAGTTTTGTAATTTTGGCCAAGAAAAGTGATGACCGCAAATATATTGCAATGTAAATATTTAAAACAAAAAAAAAAAAATATTTTATAAGTATGTATGAAAATTATATAAAAGCAACCACGTGTATGACACATACTACGTATTTTTTACTTCTATTGATACAAATAACAACTAACAAGACAAATAAGCATCAACAACTACAAAATGGCGCCCAGCCACGTCATATCATGGAGGTTTATATTGAAACTCATCTCAATTGCTCATAGCTTCTTAACTCCTTGACCGATTTTGCCATAATTGGTACCAAAATAACCAGCAAAACGTTGAGAATAATAAAATATGAACATATTAAACATTTTTTTTTAATATGTCAACCATGAGCCAAGATAAATCATTTTAAAATTTTGGGTTAAATTTCTGGTGCCTCTCCCCATTGTGCGATTCTGTCCAAATTTTCTGTGAGTGTTAGGAATGATAAAATTACATTAAATTCCAAATTTGCGTTCTCATTCATTCAACAGGTGACAAGTTATAGCATTTTTTTGTGCAAAATTCACCATTATTTTTGAGGTACCTTTACATTTTCAATCATATCTTTTAAAATACTTAACCGATTTAAAAAAAAAATACATCAGTTTCTGCCTAGGAGAATTACGCAACTTGGTACCCCAAGCGTTTAAATCGGTTCCGGATTATTGCCAAAAACGTGATTTCAACAGACACACAGACAGACGGACGGACAGACAGACAGACGGACATCGCTAGATCGACTTAAAATCGATCAAGGATCATGAATATATATACTTTATGGGGTCCTAAACCAATATTTCAATGTGTTACATACGGAATGACAAACTTATATATGGGGCAAAACGCGTCAACGGTCCACACCCAAAAACAAATGTTGTCCGATTCAAGTATAATTTTGGCAAAATATTAGGTTAATGATAGGTAGTATAAATTACAAATATAAAATTTTTTGATGAAATATTGGCAGAGTTACAGGGTTGGGAAGTTTTGATGTTTTTGAAAAGAATATATTTTGGTGAATTTTAATTAACACTTTGATGAAACAAAAATTATAATTTAAAAAACTAATTTTAAAGTATTTTTGATGGCCTTTAAAATGGCATTTGTGGTTTTTTTGAAAAAAATTAATTTGACCTTAAAATTCAAGGTCAAAATATTAAATTGTAATTATCTTATAAGGGTCGCACTTTTAAATTTTTTTCACTAAGCCCATTAGAAAGCTTGACATTTTTTTTAATTTCGGTTTTTTTAAAAAAAATGGTATGTATGATACTTTATGAGAAATCAATTTTTTAGGAGTATATAACACTCAAATTGTACTGAAATCGCTTTAATCTGCATATAATAACAACAACAAAAATCAATGCTTAGATAAAGTGTGCGTTGTAAACACACACAACAAACGTTGCACGCATAAAAAATAAAGAAATCAGTACAGTTTGAGTGTTATATACTCGTAAAAAAATTGATTTCTCATAAAGTATCATACATACCATTTTTTTTAAAAAAACCGAAATTAAAAAAAATTTCAACCTTTCTAGTGGGCTTAGTGAAAAAAATCTAAAAGTGCGACCCTTATAAGATAATTAGAATTTAATATTTTGACCTTGAATTTTAAGGTCAAATTTATTTTTTTCAAAAAAAACACAAATGCCATTTTAAAGGCCGTCAAAAATACTTTAAAAGTCGTTTTTAAAATTATAATTTTTGGTTCATCAAAATGTTAATTAAAATTCACCAAAATATGTTCTTTTCAAAAACATCAAAACTTTCCAACCCTGTAACTCTGCCAATATTTCATCAAAAAATTTTATATTTGTAATTTAGAATACCTATCATTAACCTACTATTTTACCAAAATTATACTTAAATTGGACAAAATTTGTTTTTTGGTGTGGACCTTTGACGCGTTTTGCCCCATATACCCTCTATCACTAGAGTGGAGGGTATAAAAAAATTAAAAGCCTAAACTAAAAAAATGCAAAATTTTCGATTTTGCTTGAAACAATTTCTGTGCTGATGCACATTGCATTTTTTTTTTTTTTTTTTTTTTTTTTTTTTTCATTCATTTATTTTATTGAATCTTCACTTAAATTATGTGAACTAACAATAAGTATTCAAATCTTAAGACTAATATAACTTAATATTAAGTCCAGCCAGTGCCAGACAAAATTTCATTTAATGCACATATAAATTCCGGTTGGCAAGGGGAGATATTTTTTAATTGCAGAAAGATGAGACTTAACATTTGTAACAAAATATACCTGAACTTCATCCTTTTCATACATAAATATTTTTTTGAAAAAGGTGATCGAAATGGGTTATTATGCAGGGGGCCCCTTTTTTGATTTTAGATCTTTTGCCAATTGCGATTACACTGGTCAATTTTTTTTTTATATGGGGTTCACACTTCCGACCTTAAACAAGTTGTTTAACAAAACACCAGTAACAGAATAAAAACGTAATGGATACAGAAAAAATAATTTTTTAAACACGTAGCCCTTAAACTCTCAAAAATAGCAAGTGTGAACTGCACATTATGCGTTCTTAAATTCTTATATAATACTAGCGTGCGCAGGGTATTTCGTTGCCCGTAAATTTGATTATCAAATTTTAGTACAAACAAAATTTTAGTAAAAAAATTAAAAAAAAAAAAAAATCATCTGAATTAGTTTCCAGTTTCATCCTATTTCGTTCCCTGTTCTATTCCATTTGGTTCCGTGCTCCATTCAATTTCGTTTAATGTGGTGTTCATTCCTTTTCGAATAGTATCCGTTAAAGAACAGAAGAGTTTCTAGGGATAAGACCATTAAATTAAAAAGAATCATTTTGCCCCTTATTTTGTTTCAGAAAATGTACCCCTTTAAGTCCTTAGGAATCACAATTTAAAAAAAAAAATCATTTGGGAACGTTTTATCCTCTAGACGATCCTACATTCCAAATTTCAAGTTTCCAGTACCATTATTTAAGATAATATGAAAAGTACCAAAGTGTTCGTTTTTAATCCCTTAGAATCGAAATTTCGAAAAAAGTACTTTTTACAGATTTATTTTCTGTTGTTGGATCCTACATTTCTTATTTTAAGTTTTTATGATCTCTATTTAAGAAAATATAAACAGTACCAAAAAGTAATTTTTTGGGAATTTTTTCCCGTTAGAGGATGCTACATTCCAAATTTCAAGTTAATATGCTCATTATTTAAGAATATATAATTCCCGATTTTAATTAATTTCCTTAGGAATCAGAATTTCCAAAAGTTATTCTTTTGGGAATATTTTATTTCGCTAGGCAATCTTACATTCCAAATTTCCATCATAATTATTTCAGAAAATATAAAAGGTACCATAGTACTCGTATTTATCCCCTTAGATCGGAATTTCCAAGACCCGAGTAAAAATAAACATATATAACAATATATAACTTGATGCAAACATAATAAATCATATATGATTATACATCGCGTGAGATATTTTCAAAATTTTTTAAATGCAGTCATATGTAGTTATAAATAATTGAATCATGATTCGGATTAAAAGGTGTACGGTTGATGTAATTATATAAAATTATATGAGGGTCAATACAAAATTTGTTTTTCTGTATAATTTAATATAAAATTATATATATCCTATTCTGTTCCATATATAACACTATATTTTTCCATTTAACCAACAATTTTCTAAGTTTTTAAGGCAAAGTATAAGAAACTTTTAAAAATGTTCCTAAACATTTCCTTGTTAGGGTTATGTATATCACCTATCTGGTTCGAAGCGTACCCGAACATTTTTTTGTTTAAGAAAATTATATGTTTGGTGAATGTATCGTTGACCTGTGGTGTAACTCAACCCAAACCAAAAAACACCAGGATTTTACATGTTTTTATGCAATTAGATCTAATTAGATCCATTAATATATGGCAATGTCTGGTCAAAACTCGGATGAAATCAAATCATATTTTATACAAGTTGATCTTTTTTAATGCAAAAACATCCACCATTATTCGGATTAAATTGCGTATAAATATGTATGGTGTTACATATCATTATATATTGTATCATATAAAAATTTTTACTCGGGGAGGTATATTTTTCATAGTTTTTTTCTGTTGTTGGATCCTACATTCCTAATTTTAAGTTTTTATAACTTTTATTTAAGCAGGGGATGCTACATTCCAAATTTCAAGCTAATAAAACCATTATTTAAGTATATATATAAAAAGTACCAAAATACCTTTAATACCCGTTTTAGCCCCATAGAATCATTATTTCAAAAAACCCAGCCTTAGTGGATCTATATTCCGGAAGATGCAGGTACATTCCAAATTTCAAATATCTAACTTCATTGGTTTGTAGAACTATGAAAAGAATCAACACTTCCAAAACCCAAGCCTTAGTGGACTTATTTTCCGGGAGGTGCATCTATATTCCAAATTTTAAGTCTCTAGCTTCAGTGGTTAGTGGAAGTATAAAAAGTACCAAAATACCTTTTTTACCCCTATTCCCTAGAATCAACCTTTCCAAAAACTCAGCCTTAAAGGATATATACTTTGGGAGGCGCACCTCCATTCCAAATTTCAAGTCCCCGTTCCGAATATGCGCTTACATGCGCTAAAAAACAAAAAATTCTTTGCCTTCTTTAGAAATCTTTTTTCGCTAAATGACCCTGCATTCCAAATTTAAAGCTTCCAGGAACATTATTTCAGGAATTATAATAAGTACCAAAATAAACTTTTTTACCACCCTTAGAATCGGAAAAGTACTTTTTCAAAATTTTTCCCGTTGTTGAAACTAACATTTTAAAATTTTTTTGTAGGACCTTTATTTAAAAAAATTTAGAAAGTACCAAAGTACAATTTTTTACCCCTTTTTACCCTTAGGAATCCGAATTTCCAGAAAGTACTTTTTTTTGGGAATGTTTTTCCGTTAGAGGATCCTACATTCCAATTTTCGAATTAATAGGATTTTTTTTAGAAAAAGTAAAAAGTACCAAAGTTCTCGCTTTTTACCCCACTTAGAATCGGTATTTCGAAAAAGTACTTTTTCATAATTTTTTTCATTGTTGGAAACAACAATGCAAATTTTAGTTTTTTGTAGGACTTTAATTTAAAAAAATATAAAAAGTACCAAAGTACAATTTTTTACCCCTTTTTACCCTTAGGAATCCGAATTTCCAGAAAGTACTTTTTTTTGGGAATGTTTTTCCGTTAGAGGATCCTACATTCCAATTTTCGAATTAATAGGATTTTTTTTCAGAAAAAATAAAAAGTACCAAAGTACTCGTTTTTTTACCACCCTTAGAATCGGAATTTCGAAAAAGTACGTTTTCATAATTTTTTCCGTTGTTGGAACCACCATTGCAAAATTTAATATTTTTGTAGGACCTTAATTTTAAAAAATATAAAAAGTACCAAAGTACCTTTTTTTCCCCCTTTTTACCCTTAGGAATCCGAATTTCCAGAAAGTACTTTTTTTTGTGAATGTTTTTCCGTTAGAGGATCCTACATTCCAATTTTCGAATTAATAGAATTTTTTTCAGAAAAAATAAAAAGTACCAAAGTACTCGTTTTTTACCCCCCTTAGAATTGGAATTTCGAAAAAGTACGTTTTCAGAATTTTTTCCGTTGTTGGAACCACCATTGTAAATTTTAATATTTTTGTAGGACCTTAATTTCAAAAAATATAAAAAGTACCAAAGTACCATTTTTTACCCCTTTTAACCCTTAGGAATCCGAATTTCCAGAAAGTTCTTTTTTTGGGAATGTTTTTCCGTTAGAGGATCCTAAATTTCAAATTTCAACTTAATTGAATTTTTTTCAGAAAAAATAAAAAGTACCAAAGTACTCGCTTTTTCCCCTTTTTCAACCCTTCATTTTTACCCCTTAAAATCAACATTTCCAAAAACCCAGCCTTAGTGGATATGTATTTCAGGAGGTGAAACTACAATCCAAATTTCAAGACTCTAGCTTCAGTGGTTTGGGCTGTGGGATGATGCGTGATTAGTATGTCAGTCAGTCATCAGTCATCAGTCAGTCACGCAACTACTTTATATATATAGATGACTGTGCCTCTAATAAAACAATAATTTTTTTTTTCTGGATTCTGGTGTTGTGACATTAAATTTTGTAACGTCTGCTTGATTAAAATTTTGGAATTTCCAAAAAAGGACATTAATATTTTTTTTTTACAACGCAAAGAAGAGTGCAGTGACATTCAATATACATATATCAAATATTAACAATGTTTGCAAAACAAAAAATTTCATCACAGAAAAGGTCTAAATTTTTTGAGATCTACTTTTATTAGGGGTCATAAAAACCATGACAAAAAATATTTCTTTTATGTTTTTATGGCTTTTAAAATTCAAGTAGCTAACTTCTTTTTGTTATATGACATTGCATGCAAACGATTACTGATCGATGTAACATCTTTTGCAATTCGTTAGTCAGGTAAAACCTAATAATGTGATGGAAAGAAAATGTTTTACGTCACAATTAAAACAAACGAAAATAAGAATACAAAAAACCGAAACAAAACCGATACGAAAGTAGAAAAAAATGAATTGGTATTGGTTTTTTATTGGTATTGGTTTTGAAGAATAAAAGTATTGGTTTTTAATTAGTATTGGTAGTGGGGAATCGGTATTGGTTTTTTATCGGTATTGGTATCGTACAAATAAAGGTATTGGTTTTTAATTGGTATTGGTTTTCAATTTGAATTGGTATTAACGGGTATTGGTATCGAAAAGGTATTGGTACCCATCATTGTAAAAAATCGATTTTTTGTATGAAATTTTTTTTTTAGATTTTTTTTTTTTTTTTTCTAAATCTTAAAGCAAACCGAAATACGTTAAAAGTATAAAATTAACTAAAAAAAAAATAATAATTTTATATCTGAAAATTTTTTTAATTTTTTCCGAGGCCAAAGTGACCAAAAAACATTAAAAATCGATTTTTCGTATGAAAATTTTTTTTCTCGAATTTTTTTTTAAATTTTTTCTAAATCTTAAAGCAAACCAAAATACGTTAAACTTATAAAATAAACTTTAAAAAAAAAATTCTCTGAAAAAATGTTAAATTTTTTCAGGGGCCAAAGTGGCCAGAAAACATTAAAAAATGGATTTTTCGTATAAAAAATTTATTTTAGAATTTTTTTCTTAATCTTAAAGCAAACCAAAATAAGATAAAAATATTAAATTAACTTGAAACCAAAAATTTTTTTTTTCTCTAAATAATTTTTAAATTTTTTCCGAGGCCAAAGTGGCAAAAAAACATTAAAAAATCGACTTTTCGTATAAAATTTGTTTTTCAGATTTTTTTTTTATTATTTTTTTTTTTTAAATCTTAAAGCAATCCAAAATAAGATAGAAATATAAAATTGACTTAACAAAAAAAAAAATTTTTTCTCTGAAGAATTTTTAAATTTTTTCCGAGGCCAAAGTGGCCAAAAAACATTAAAAATCGATTTTTCGTATGAAATTTTTTTTTTAGATTTTTTTTTTTTTATTTTTTTCTAAATCTTTAAGCAAACCAAAATAAGATAAAAATATAAAATTGACTTAAAAAAAAATCAATTATTTTTTTTTTTTTTTTTTTATTTTTCATCAGAAAAAGATGAAAAACCGCTATTTTTGTTTGAACTAGCAAATCGTTTCAATTAGAAATTTCGTATAATAAGAGATTTAGCATTGTTAAGCTAATTTTTCATGAGATTTTCAATAAGTAATTAACAGGGAATTTTGGAAAACCTTTAGACTTCAACAACGATTTACTCGAAATATTGTGAGCGGGATTTGGCCACATTGGCTTCCGAAAAGCTCATGTATTGCTCAATTCAATGCTTTGTAAAACAGAATAACAACCTACAAATTATGGAAATTCTTTATTGACGACTCTTTTTTTTTCTTTTATAATTTTAACACACATATTTATGTAAAAAGATTAGACCATTTCCTTTCTTACAAACTTAAAATTTATACAAAACATAAAAAAATACATTCTCAGAATACTTTGTGTCTTGTTGCTACAACATCTTTGTCAAAATGGTTACATTTATAGACCTATAAAAATATTTAAACTATGCAACACTATAACAAGAAAAAGAATAGAGCACAAAATAGGAAAAACACAATTGTTTCCTCAATTACTCTATAGTTTAGTTTCCGGACAGACATAATATACATAAATAAAAGGAATAAACTTTACTTCTTGGAGACTGACATTGAAAAAAATCTTCCTAAACAAAAAAGAAAAATATGTAAAACAAGTAAAAAAGTTAAATTCGGCCTTGCCGAATGTAGTGATACCCTCCACAATTTCTAAAAGATTATTGCAAAAACTTTATTTTAAAAGAAATTACTTTTGAAAAAAAAAAAAAAATTTTTGAAAAAAAAAATTTTTTGAAAAAAAAAAAATTTCCGCGAAAAAAAAATTTGGTAAAAAAAAATCCGTGATTTTTTATTTTTTTTGTCAAAAAATATGTTCGTACTTGTTTTAATACCATTTGGTGTTCAATTATGTCCAAATAAGTCAACCAGCAGCCGAATTAAAGCATTTTGTATTTTTTGGTTATGTTGAATGTACTAAAATTTTTGAGGTGTCCTTACATTTTCGTTAACTTTTGAACCGCTGAACCGATATCGCTCAAATGCAATACAAAACTTCTCGGGAGAACTTCCAATAAATATGTTAAGTTTCAGTCACCTCCGTGTAATATTTTGGCCGTGATCACAATTTCCACAAACAGACAGACGGACATCGCTAGAATGTCTTAAAATCGATCGGGGATCATGAATATATATACTTTAGGGGCTCCCAGACCGATATTTCGATGAGTTACAAATGGAATGACAAACTTATATAAGTATACCCTCCATCACTAGAGTGGAGGGTATAAAAATAAAAACAAAATATAGATATACTACTATAGACTATTGACTAGAAAACAAAATTTATAACAGTTACACTATGCTCGAAAAATTTGGAATAGCAAAAAAATTCAACAGTAAAAACAAGTACTACTAAAACCACCTAAAAAAGATTATTGCAAAAAACTTTGAATTTGAGAAAAAAAAAAAATTGTTGAAAAAACAAGTTTGTGAAAAATGTTTGTCAAAAAAGTTGTTAAAAGCAATAAATTTTTTTTTGGTGGAAAAAAATCCGCGAAATAATCACAATCATTAAAAATATGTCAATCCGCAGCCGAATTAAACCATTTTCTTTTTTTTAGGTTATGTGGAATGTAGCAACATTTTCGGGGTGCCCTTATATTTTCATTTATAACATTTGAACTGCTGCACAGTGCGTTGATCCCATACAACGAAGGAACAAAAATAGAAGGAGTTGCCAGATATTTTTAAAATTTTTTAAAATTATAACTTTTTGTAAAAATCGGTACATGGACACGCCAACCCGCCATGTGTCCTGATATTAAAAAATGTTATTTGAGATACAACAATGTCCGAAAAATTACAATAAGTGATGCACATGATTCCCGATTTAAGAACTTAATCTGCCTATAATCATGAGACTAGAGTTGTCAAAACCGATTTCCGAAGTATTCGAAAAATCGATTTTTTTTTATTTTTCCGGTTTTTTAAAACCGGTTTTTTGAAAAGGCCGGTTTTCGAAGTATTCGAGAAACCGATTTTTTGGTCTCGAATAATCGACTTTTTTATATTTATTTTTTTTTTGTTATTTTGCATTCAAAGTCGTTTTTTAGTAGCCATCTCAAGACTTTGAAGAACAGTTATACTACTACAGTTATTATACCTTAAAAGAAATTCAAAATCCTGAATTGAAAGAGGATTTTGGCTAGATACTACATAGATAAATTATCTAAAAGATCTTCCTAATTAGATATGCTTTACAAGGCATTACTGAAAAGTATGATACTTGCTTTTTTCAAGTAAGTAGTTGCTAACTTTATTAGAGTTTTTCTATGAAAATTTTCGGTAGCTTTAACCAAAAATTTTGTGTGTTCGGAATGGGTCATTGGGGGACACCTTGCTCTTCGCGGTGAATGTTTTTAAGTTCATTTATAATGCACGGGCCCCCGTAGACTAGTTGGTAGCGTGCTAGCCTTTCAACGTGGGGGTCGTGGGTTCGATTCCCACCAGAACCCTCGGTTTTTTCGCTACAACGAGACGACGGTCATTGTTACCAGTTCTCGGTTAGGTTGAGTTTATTAAAAATGAGTTGTAAATAAATAAAAATAATTGATCATGTGATCAAAGCCGAAAAAAACTAAAATTTTTAATCCCCTGGGTTCAAGTGATAGACTTTGAAGTTCTTTTGCCATTAAAATGTTTCTTTAGTTTTACAAAAAAAAAAAAAAAAACATATTAAAAAGTGTAATTTTTCAGAGGTTGGTTCAGGGGGAGCTTTTCCCTCTGGTCCGATTTTGTCCATTTACGAACGTAGCCGGCCTATGATCATGAGACATTTTGTGCCAAATTTCAGGGGTCTAACTTTATTATTTTGGACTGAATCGTGTTTTATACAGACCTGACATGCTTGTTTTGTTTGTCTTTTTTATTGTTTTGTTTTACTTTTTTATTAAATAATTAAAAAACCGAAAAACCGATTATTCGAAACCGGTTTTTAGTTACAAAACCGAAAAACCGATTTTTTTAAAAGGCGGTTTTTTGAAGTATTCGAAAACCGGTTTTTTTAAAAAGACGAATATTTGACAACTCTACATGAGACGTATTTATATTCATGCCAAACGTCAGCGGTCTAGCTCTATTGGTTTTAACTACACCATGTTTTGCACAGACAGATAGACGGATATTATAACATAATTTTGGTGGCGTACGGACATAGCGCCCAAGTGCATATCGCCCAATTTAAAAAAGTCATTCCACCCAAAAAAATGTGTGTTTGTTGTTGTTGCAAAATTTTTTGGACGATATGGCCATTATTTTTGGGTATTTCAACAATTTTCTTTAAATTAATATAAATTATCAAAAATGTCATATTACCCAAATATCAAAATGTTGAATTTATAAAATGTCATAGCACCCAAAAAGTAATCATAAAACTCACCAATATTGTTTTTTTTAACACAATATTTTAAAGTTTTTATGCGTAGACGGCCTTCGGCCGGGCTTAGGGATTACAAAATCCATGCATTAAACCCACCCTCTCCGCAAACTAAAGTTTTCTAGGTTAGCAGGCCTTTACGCTATCAGATTTGTTATGACTCAATAAGGCCAGATAACCAAATTAGCTTTGGTTTGCAGAGAGGGTGGGTTTAATGCATGTAGTATTTAATCCCAAAGCCCGGCCGAAGGCCGGCTATGCAGAAAACCTTTATTACAAAAAAACAATTCATAGAAGTTGTAATTTCGGCCAAAAAAATATTTTGGATTTTTTGACAATTTTGTTTTGGGAGAAATAACATTTTTAGACCTATCATTTTGGACTATATGTCGCGGCTTGGGCGATATGACATTTACGGTTTTGGGCGATAAGACCTTGGGCGCTATGTCCGTACGCCAATTTTGGTGTCTGTCAAAAATCAATAAAATATAAGCTTTATGAAATCCTAGACCTATATTTTGATGTGTCACACTTGGTATGACAAAGTAATTTTATTCTCATACTGTTGTTGGAGCGTATAAGAAAACGATATAAGTATAATACAGGTGTCTGGCATTCAATTGTTTATCACATCTCTTTGGATAATGCGGAATAGGTAGGTATATTTTTTTCACCATAGTATACTCATACAAAAAATGTAACATTTATATTTA
The DNA here is from genome assembly GCA_963921195.1 of Pegoplata infirma. Lineage (NCBI taxonomy): Eukaryota > Metazoa > Arthropoda > Insecta > Diptera > Anthomyiidae > Pegoplata > Pegoplata infirma. The sequence goes on along the minus strand of OY992538.1, from coordinate 80,108,773 downwards.
AGAAATTGACTGACCGAAGACTTTCTTATAGACGAAATACTCGTTCATATTTTACATATCTGGCCAACCAAAGTCAAATATTGCAAAATTATTAAAGTTTACCAAAAATAAAATTTTGTAACAAATAACACTGCTCTTCAAATCTGAGGTCTGTCTCTGAGTTTAGGATGAAGTTTGGGACACCTTGCGATAAAGGCTGGAAATACATTTTTTATAATTATTGCATTAATAAAATTTTACCATTATTTAAATTATTTATTATATCCACGGCCACAAAAGGGGGCGGAAAGAAAGCAAAAGACATTTTCTAGTCCCCTGTGTCCAACTGCAGGACTTTGAACTTATTCTGATATAAAAATCTCTAATTTGCATATAATCATACAATTGTTCCTGCCGCTATAACTTTCCCAAGAGTGCCTCTAGAGGAGTCAAATGTATGACCGACGCCCAGTAGTTTTTCAACCCGAAAATTTTCTTAGAACACACTCCATTTTTAACCCTTAAGGTGGTTTTCATACTATTATTATTTTTTTATAACTTTGTTTTACTAAATCCGCTCCCACCTCCCATACAAAGTGAAAATTAAATTTTGACTTACGGCATTGTTTTTTGGCACATATCATTTTAAACAAAAAAATTTGAAAAATATCCGCCCACTTTTACGCCCACTTCCCATACAACTTGTATTGAAAAAGTGGTATAACTCCCTTGATTTTTAATGCATCAACTCAATTTTCACAAAAAATAAATATTATAATTGTAGAATGGGCTCCTGAAAATATATACCTGATCCGCCCACTTTTAGGCCCACCTCCCATAGAAAAATCAAATAGAAACAAGTAAGAGTTAAATTCGGCTGTGCCGAATCTTTTATACCCTCCAACACGTTTAAAATAAAAAAAATTAATCGCGTCCTTTTTTTGGTGGGGGGTCGGCGGAGTTGGTGGGGGACACCTGTATCCCCGCTATATATGGTTACAAATTATTTATTTATTTATGATATTTATGCTTAAATAATAAATTTTTATCGTTATTTTTAGTTAATTTCTATAAACACGCCCCCAAAAGGGGGGCGGCCTGAAAAAAATCGAATTTTCTAACCCCCTTGGTCCAAGCACAGGTCTATGAACATAATACGGCATACAAATTTTACATTTGTTGAGCAAAAATTAAAAAAAAAACTCATAAAAATATCGTATTTTTCAGGGATCGTTTTAGTTCTTCAAGGGGGAACTTTTTCCCCCTTTTCCGATTTTGCCCATCTTCGGACTTAACCATACACTCAAAATAAATTCTCTGTCCAATCAGCAGAAAAATCTGCTGAAAATACACCCATTTTGAGCCATATGAGAAATCTGCTGATTTTAGCAGACAGGGTTTGCTAAATATCTGTCATAAGTGGTGAATAAATATAAAAAAAAAAAAAAAAAAACATACGCCGCCAGCCAGCATCGAACTCGCCGCCTTCCGATTTGAAAGTACACTTCTTAACCACTACGATACGGAAGCTTATACTTTTATCTGGCGTTTTAGTTATTAAACATGTGTGTTGTTCGACAGCAGAGAAATCTGATTTTAGCAGAAATATCTGCTGATTTTAGCAGAAAAATCTGCTGATTTTAGCAGAACAATCTGCTGATTTCAGCAGAATAATCTGCTGATTTTAGCAGAACAATCTGCTGATTTCAGCAGAGCAATCTGCTGATTTCAGCAGAGCAATCTGCTGACAATCTGTTCTGCTTTTTTTTTTTAATATAAAAAAATTTTTTGAAAAAATAATGAAATTCAGCAAACAAAATCAGTATAAACATAGTAAAATGTCTGTTATTTTCTTAAACTGAATGACAGAGATTTTAGTAAAAATATCCTCCTCAGCAGAACAATCTGCTAAAAGATTGCTAATTCAAATTGAAAGTCGTTTTACAGATTTTTTGACAGAGTTTTTCTTTTGAGTGTACCAGTAACATAAGAGATATTCTTGCCCATTTTCAGGGGTCTAGCTCTATTTGTTTGGACTGCATCGTTATTTCTACAGACGGACGGACGGACGGACGGACGGACATCGCTAGAATGTCTTAGATTCTATCATGGATCAATATTATATATACTTTGTGGGGTCCCCGATCGATATTTGGATGTGTTACACACGGAATGACAAAGTGAGTATACTCCCATACTGTGGTTGGAGGGTATACAAATCAGAGTTTCTGAAGCATGAACGAAAATTCATGTTTTGTTACTTTATTATTTTATAGTTTTTACTGTTTTTTTATACCCTCCACTCTAGTGATAGAGGGTATATATAAGTTTGTCATTCCGTTTGTAACACATCGAAATATTGGTCTAGGACCCCATAAAGTGTATATATTCATGATTTTAAGTCGATCTAGCGATGTCCGACCGTCTGTCTGTCCGTCCGTAGAAAACACGCCAACTTTTGAAAGACTTTACAGAAGCTACTGAAGTTTGGCATATATGTTGGTCATTTACCTGGTCAGGTTGGTGTTGCAATCCAGCCAAATCGGTCCAGTGGTTCAAAAGTTATGAGCAAAAGAGTAAATTTCGGCAAGGGTGTTTCGCGAATTTACGAGATAAAAAACACGATAACTTTCGAAAGACAATAATAAGACTGCTGAAGCTTGACATGTATCTTTACCGTTCCCCCGGTATGCTTGGTATTAAATTTTAGCTTAATCGGTCTAGTGGTTCAAAAGTTATAAGCAAAACCATGAATTTCAGATTAATCTCATCTTAAATGCCACGTGTTTAACAAGTTTTAAAAGCATTGGTGGTAACTTAACAATGCTTTTCAAACTTGTTTAGTTTTAAAGCAATGCTTTTTAAACTTGTTTAGTTTTAAAAGCATTTGTAACTTAAAAATTACACTCGAAAAAAAATTTACACTCAAAAAAAAAAAATTTGCACTCAAAAAAATTTTACACTCAAAAAAAAATTTAGTTTTTTTTTACAAAAATTACAAAATTTTGTGTAAATACGTACGTGCATTCACTCAGAAATATTTTTACAGTAAAAAAACATTACACTCGAAAAAAATTTTACACTCAAAAAAAAAGTAATTTTTTTTTTTTAATGACAAAAAAAGAGTTTTTTACTCAAAATAAAATATTTCCAATCAAAATTGTTAATTTTTTCCCGTTAAAAAATGTACTATCCTTTCAAAAATGCATTGTGGAGGGTATTCAAAGATTCGGCAAAGTCGAATTTAACTTTTCTACTTGTTTTTTTTTTGGAAAGGAGCAGGTAGGAGCAGCTGAATTTTTTTTTAGTTTTTAGCTGGGACTTCAAGCTGCAATTTGACATCTTTCGTTAAACAGCGCTCCACAGCGCTAAAAAGATGCAGTCCACTGAAGTTGATGAACATTGAAATTTTGATGTTGTTTATATTTTGTTCTACGAAATTTTTTATATGGCACTTTTTACAACTTTTTTTAATGCAAATCTCATCCATGACAATTGTCATTTACGAAAATATACAACAAAGTCAAATGATAAGTTTACTATGATTGTAACAAAAGATTGAATATACAGTAAATTTGCATGCCATTTTAAACAAGCGAACATATATGAACTTTGAGCGTGTCTGTCCAAACAAATAATAAATATATCAGCCTAATATTACGGAATCATAATATTCAGATATCTGACAACAAAATACCAAAAAAATTATCCAAATCGGCGAACATGAAAAAAATGAATTCCGGACACTCTTCAACCAATGTGCGGGCCTCTTAGAGGGATAAAAAGTAAGACCGACCCCCCTTAACTTTTACACCCCATCATTTTTTCTGAACATACCAAAAACCTATCTTCACTTCCTAAGGGGGGTTTTATGCAATATTTTATGGCATTATATGAAATTTCTTAAAAGAATGTGATATATCTCATGGAATTGGCAACATCTTATGGAATGGACGATACATGTTTTTAGCGTAAGTCTCCTTTTTGATGAATTTTTTTTACTTAACCAATTTTAAGCATTTAAACAATTTAAATAATTTAAAAATCTTAAATTCGTAGATTTTCGTAAAAAACCCGCGAGTGCGACCTTAAGATTTTATTTTAATAACCCGAAAAAAAACGATTTTTTTTTTCATTAAAAGGAACAAATTAAAGGGGTAAGACCTAATATACCTTCTTTCACTAACAAGGGAGCTAACCCATCCGTTATACACTGATTTGCATGAAACTTAAAATATATATGGGGGTTTTCGTGTCAACTGACACAACTTTTGAAACCGATATCTTCCGATCGGGATGAAATTTGCACTAAGGTTAGTCCTATTGGATAGTAGTTCAGACACAATTTTTCAACGAGATCGGTCAAGAACTCTCTGAGTTAGAGGGGGTCGAAATTTGACATTTTGGCCAAAGAGGTGTTGATTCTGATCCATGTTACTTCTTACCTATTGTTTTTATCAAAATCTGTTCCAAAGAGTTTAGATAGCTATTTCTTCAGTCTTTCGAAAAAAAAAATATAAAAAAAATAAAAAAAAATTTTTTGATTTTTTTTTTTTAAATCCAATTTTTTTTTGACTTTTTCCTCAAATTGGGCCCTTTTTTTTTTTTTTTTTTTTTTGATTCAAAAGAAAGCTTAGGTGATTTCCTTTAAGAGCTGTGGGGTCGCTTAGTGGGATGCGAGTGGGATATCTATGAAAAAAAATTTTTTTTAACTTTGGAACACAAAAAACGGTTCTTCAATTTCCACTATTAGGCGTGGGATAGCTAACCAGTTTTCGATTTCGATCCGCTATACCCTCTAATTTTTTCAGGTTCGAGAAAGAAAGCACGAGCCAAAAAATGGTGGTGGTGGGGAGGGGCCATATGGCCCCTCATTGGGGTCAAAGTTGGGCGTAAAGAGGTGAAAATCCTCAAAAAGCCCCAAAACTCCCCTAGAAACGCCCCTGGAGGGGTGCAATGTGAGACCGACCTCCAATAATTTTCTGCCCCCAACATTTTTCTTGAACATACCTTACCCCTATTTCCACTTCCTAAGGGGGCTCCCATACAAAACATTTTTAAAGTCGGTCTCACACTGCAGCCCTCCAGGGGCGTTTCTAGGGAAGTTTTGGGGCTTTTTTGAGGATTTTTACCTCTTTACGACCAACTTTGACCCCAATGAGGGGCCATATGGCCCCTCCCCACCGCCCCCATTTTTTGGCTCGTGCTTTCTTTCTCGAACCTGAAAAAATTAGAGGGTATAGCGGATCGAAATCGAAAACTGGTTAGCTATCCCACGCCTAATAGTGGAAATTGAAAAACCGTTTTTTGTGTTCCAAAGTTAAAAAAAAAAATTTTTCATAGATATCCCACTCGCATCCCACTAAGCGACCCCACAGCTCTTAAAGGAAATCACCTAAGCTTTCTTTTGAATCAAAAAAAAAAAAAAAAAGGGCCCAATTTGAGGAAAAAGTCAAAAAAAAATTGGATTTAAAAAAAAAAAAATCAAAAAAATTTTTTTTATTTTTTTTATATTTTTTTTTCGAAAGACTGAAGAAATAGCTATCTAAACTCTTTGGAACACATTTTGATAAAAACAATAGGTAAGAAGTAACATGGACGAGAATCAACACCTCTTTGGCCAAAATGTCAAATTTCGACCCCCTCTAACTCAGAGAGTTCTTGACCGATCTCGTTGAAAAATTGTGTCTGAACTACTATCCAATAGGACTAACCTTGGTGCAAATTTCATCCCGATCGGAAGACATCGGTTTCAAAAGTTGTGTCAGTTGACACGAAAACCCCCATATGTATAAAAAGAGACGATTTAAAGGTTGGGGCGTCTCGGCTTATCAGCCATTTAAGAGTTTAAAAATTTCGTCGGAGCCGACTTTAACCTCAAGTTGCGAACATTGTAAATGTCTTTCCTGATTATGAATCTGCGGTGCCCCACTACAATATTTCAAAAAAAATTAAAATTTTCGCCGTTTTTTGAAAAAATCGCGTTCAAACTTCAAAAAATTTAAAGATGCAGTAAAACTGAAATTTTACATTTATCAACGATTTTGTTTCCAAAATTTCAATTCCGAGCTAAAAACTTCGCGATTTCTGTAGAAAACTAACGAATTGTAAATATCGCCATTCGAATTATTTGATTTACTTAATTTCTTTTGAATTGATTGGTTTTGCAGCAAAAAAACATTGTAATATGTTTTTTATAAATGTTTAACCACAGCTTAATGCCTCGGAATGAAAGCGAGAAAAGGAGAAAATTTCATGATCTTGCGAAAAATGCAATAAAATGCTAAATCACATGCCTTTATAAATAAAAGAGTTCAAAATGCGTCATTTACAATTCGTTATTTTTCTGCAGAAAACGGGAAGTTTTTAGCTCGGAATTAAGGGTGCAATTTTTGGCAACAAAAGCATTGTAATTGCAAATGGTGAATTGGCAGTTTTATTGCGTTTCTCCCCAGGAATAAATTTTGTCTTAAGTAATTTTTTCATATGACTCATCGTTTCGAGATAAACTTCCCAGTTTGTAAAATAAAGTCACCTAAAGTCACATACTTCTGACTTCCTTTCTGAAAGTGGTCACAACTTCATACAATTTTTCCAAATGTCCTCAATGACATGTCAGCCACCAACAATTCGTTTAAACAACCGCTGACCAACCGCTGTCATTTAGGACATTTTTAAAAAAGGAGAGTTTGCAGTATGTTAGGGGTGATTTTTTTTTTTGCCGGTTTGGTTGAAGTATCAATTTTTTGGCGTTTGAAATGTAAATTTTTTAACGTTTGAACTAGGGATGCCAAACGGGATTGACATTTACAAATCCCGGGATTCGGGATTTTGAAATCGTAATCCCGGGATCCCGGGATTTTTCGGGATTTCGGGATTTTTCGGGATCCCGGGATTTTTCGGGATTTCGGGATTTTTCGGGATTTCGGGATTTTTCGTTAAAGGGCAAAAGCAGACATTGGGAAACAATTTTCCCTATTTGGATTAAAATTAACTTCTGAAAAACGTAACTTTTTTAAACATTTATTTTGGTTTCAAAGTTTTAAGTTACAGGGTATTTGAAATTTAATAAAATATTTCTTTAAATAAATACAAAATTTTATTAATAAAAAATTGGATCGGAGAGATATATTCAACTTCCTAACTTATAACGCTCAAATAAGAACAAAAACTGTTGAATAGAAACTCTACAGCTGGAATACTAAAAGCTCCGTTATAGAATAACTCACGGCGAAATTTAACTGTTTCATAAAAACTGTGTATTGAGTAATCCTTCCTAAAAATGTGATTTACCTCCCTACGAGCAAGAGAATTTAAGCCAAACATGCCTCATTTTAAAGGTATCTCAAAGACCTTTCAAACAATATCAATTTTGTTTAAATTGTAAAACAAATACTGAAGAAATATTCAATTTTTATTACGAAATTTAACAAAAAAATCCCGAAATCCCGGGATTTTTCGGGATTTGTCAATCCCGGAAATCCCGAAAAATCCCGAAAAATCCCGGGATTGAAAAAAATAAATCCCGGGATTCGGGATTTGTCAATCCCGAAAAATCCCGGGATTTCGGGATTCGGGATTTCCCGTTTGGCATCCCTAGTTTGAACACAATTATTTTAAAAACGTCTCTGGCGAAGAGTATTGGACGATAAGGAGGATAAGCCGAGACACCTAAATATAAAAATCGTCTCTTTTTATATATTTCAAGTTGACAAATGCTTTGTCATGGCAAATATTCGGCCGGACTATAGATTTTTATACATTTGCATACGTTGTTATACATGCTATTAATGCCCACTTTAGCCTGTTGTCCTTCTTAGTACAGATACATGCATAAAAAACATACACATACATCAAGACAACATGTATATTTTTCTGTGAATCTGTTTAGGAGTGTATGAACTACAATAATAACACAATATCAAGCAACAAGATACAGCAGGAGCCGGAGCTGGATAGACAAATGTTATTTGCATGGTGTCTATATTTATATTGGTTTATGGTCTACTTTTTTTTTGTTCCAAATTACATTTGCATGAATAGATATTGAGATAGAAAGATACAGATCCGACTGAAATGAATAATACTACTACTAGTTTGTATGTATTTAAGAACAATAAAAACATATGTGTCCTTAGAGTGACATTTGTTTCAACTTTTGATTTTTAACATGATAATGTTTTTAGGATGGTGTCTAATTTTAAAAAAGTTGCAGGAGACAGTATTTTTTTAACGAAAAAAAAAAAATACTTTAAACAGTTTAAAAAAGAATTATTTTATTTTGAGTAAAAAAAAACATTTACTAATTTTTATAAAAAAAAAAATTAGTAAAAAGTTTTTTTGGAGTTTAAATTTTTTTTGAGTGTAAAATTTTTTTCTGATCTTACTGCGATGGTACAATTTTCGTCTTCTAATTCCCAATGGGAGTAGAGTCGAATATGTATTAATAGCTTAGTTTGAGCATTAACGACTTGTCATTAAAATCCCTTTGCTACTTGTAGTACATGGTTTTTATTTTTGCTAAATAATCTTGACAATGGAATTTGACAAATTCCAAAACACGTGTCAATTAAGTCTTGCAAAAAATGACCAACACAAATAAATTTACAACAGAAAAATAATTTTCTTGAAAATTATTCTATGAGAATATCATAGTTTTAATTAGTAAAGGAAATAATGACCTCGAGCTAGAATAAACGTATTCTAAAGGTCGAATAAAAGCTATTTTTATTTTTTAATAAAAATTAATCTGAATTTGTAAAAATTTTACTTTGGGTGCAAAAATGATTGAGAGTGTCAAAAATACTCAGTAAAATATTTTTGTGGCTCACCAATGTCATTTAAAGCGTGTTACAGAGAAAAAAATAAAAAAAATATTTGAGTAAATTTTTAATACTATTGAGTAAAAAATTACTCAATTTTGCAACAGTAAACGATTTAATAGTATTGAGTAAATTTTTAATAAAAATTTATTAAATGTTTGAAGAAAAATTTGAGTAAATTTTTAATTGACACAATTAAATATTTACTCAAAATTTATCTATTTATTTTATTAAGTTTAAAAAAGTTTTAAATTATTTTACAAAAAAAAACAAAAAACTTGTTTTTTCAAACTTTACCAAACATATTTATGTCTCAAAAACATAGGAAAATTTTATAATGACGATTACAAACTTTCACATACACACTCAAAAAAATAAAACTGTAAAGTTAACAAATTTTTTTTTGTTAACTCGAGTTTACTGGCTTTTTAGCAAATTTTTAGTTAAAATCAGCGTTTTAACTACTTTTTTTAGTTAAGTTCAATTTACGAAAATACTAGTTTTGAACAAATTTTGTATTAATTTTTTTTGTTGACTTCAAAACTGAGTTTACGAATTTTTACTAATTAATTTGCTGATTTTTCGTAACAAATTTGTTAAGTGGAATTTCTTGTGAAGCCTCCTATGCAAATCTCATAAGTTCTACTTAAGCTGATGAAAAAATATAAAAAATAAACTTTTAATTTTTTACAAAATATTTTCTAAATTTTAGTTTACGAAAAGTAACAAAAAGTTTAGCTGAATTCAACTAATTTTTTTGTTAATATATGTACATAAAAACGTTACGAAATTTCAGCTAAATTTTTAGTTAAAGTTACGGTTTTTTTTGCTAAATTCATTCTACGAAAAGTTAACTAAATATTTTTAGTTAAATTAACTAAAAATTTAGTTGGCCCAAAATCAGGTGCTTTTTTAGTTAAATTTAACTAAATTTTTTGTTAACTTTACAGTTTTTTTTTTTTGAGTGCATACACAAAAAACTATAAACTAAACGAGAATTCAAAAAACTACGAGAGTTTAAAAAAAAATAAAAAAAACTTTTAAATTTTTATTAAATTATTTACTTAAATTGTTTTTATCATTTTTAAGTAAATTTTTAAATGCGTCAATTAAGAAATTACTCAATTTTTGTTTTTAAATTTAAACAGGTGATTACTCAAATTTGTTTCCTCCATATTTTTTTCTGTGTAAGTGTTTTTTTTTCAAAATGTAATTAATGGTGAAACCAATCTGAAATTCACGGTTTTACTTATAAATTCTGAACCACTGGACCGATATCGCTGAAATTGAATACCAACCTGATTAGGAATACCAACCTGAATTTGAAATATATGTGCCAAGCGTCCGAAGCAACAGAGTTGCCTTTTGAAAGTTATCGTGTTTCAAACAGAAAGATGGACTGACATCGCTAGATCGACTGAAAAACAAACACCAGCAGCCAATTTTTTTTTATTATTTTGAAGCTTAATAACTATTCTTTCAAAATCATGTGGGAAACCTATAGAAGTCAGTGGTATTAAATTCATTAACAAAATTCGAGCTTGTAAGAAAAATATTTTCGCTGTGGACTCCCTTTTAAGTAATTTTACAAGATTTTTACCAATAAAATTGCAAATTTACAAGTTATTTGGCACAATAAAGCTTACAAGAAATTCTTGTGAATTTACCAGATTTTTATTTTAAAATTACTTAGGAAATTTGTAAAATTACAAAAAAAAAATTTTGATCCAAATTTTTTGTTAAAAAAACAAGGAAAACTGACAAATATTGGTAAAATGGGATTACGAGACTTTTTCTAGTAACTTGACCAGGTTTTTTTGTATGTAGCATCACTGAATTCATGATACCCGAATTAGCTTTACCATCAAGGTGCCCAGCTTGTTAATTTTTGAACTACACACAAAAAAAAACTTTGTCAAATTACTAATTGTAAGAAAAGTCTCATAATCCCATTTTACCAATATTTAACAGTTTTCCTTGTTTTTTAACAAACAAATTTCGAACGAAATTTACTTTTTTTTTGTAATTTTACATTTTTTTTTTTTGTAATTTTACATTTTTTTTTTGTAATTTTACATTTTTTTTTTTTTTTTGTAATTTTACAAATTTCCAAGATAATTTTACAAAAAATATGTAGTAAATTCACGAGAATTCATTGCAATTTTGATTGCGCCAAAAAAACTGTAAATTTACAATTTTATTGGTAAAAAGCTTGAATGATTACAAAATTATTGGTAAAAAGCTTGTAAAATTACTAGGAATTCTCTTAAAATAGGAGGTAGCAAAAAATCTAGTAAAGTTACGAAACCTCCTTGTAAATTTTATCGTGTCAAAAAATTTTTAAATTTACAATTTTATTATTGTAAAATTACTAGGAATTTGTAAAATTACTAGGAATTTTTGTCAAATAGGAGGTAACAATAGAAAAAGTTAAAATTTTTTCTTGTAATTTTACAACGTTTTTTTTTTTTTGAGTGTAGGACAGTGTAAAGATATATACTTTTTATTTTAATTTTTTTAAACCAGAATTTTTTTTTTTTTATTTTAGAATTCAATTATTTTCAAAAAAAATACATTACAATGGATGTGCCTCTGCGCCTTGAAGGCATTTTAGAGGCGAGTTGGCAATAATATATTGCATAACTTAAGAAATATTTCCTAGTTAACCATAACTATATACAAAAAAAAAAAATTATCTATCTATATATATAAAAGAGTGGGGTGACTGACTGACTGACTGACTGACTGACTGACTGATTGGCAATAATCATCGCCCAGCCCAAACCGCTGAAGCTAGAGACTTGAAATTTGGAATGTAGGTTCGGCTCCCGACAAAACCACCTACTAAGAAGGGATTTTTGGAAATTCCGATTCTAAGGGGGGCAAAAGGGGGAAAATAGGGCCCTTTGGGGGATTTTGTATCTTTTGAACTAATAGTCCTAGAAACTTCAAATTTGAACTCTAGGATCCTCTCGCGGAAATAAAATTTCGGAAAAATTTTTTTTGGAAAATTCCGCCTCCAAGGGGGGAAAAAGGGGAAATAGGGCAAATTGTTACATTTTTTATATTCTAAACAAATGCTCCCAGAAACTTGAAATTTGAAGTCTAGGACCCTCTCGCGGAAATAACATTTTGGAAAAAGTAATATTTTGAAAATTCCGTTTCTAAGGTGGGGGGGAGGGGGAAAATAGGGCAAGTTGGTACATTTTGTATCTTCTGAACTAATGGTCCTACAATCTTGAAATTTTGAATATAGGATACTCTCGCGGAAATAACATTTTGAAAAAAGTACTTTTTTGAAAATTCCGGTTTTAAGGGGGACAAAAAGGGGGAAAATAGGGCAATTTGGTGAATTTTGAACTAATGGTCCTAGAAACTAGATATTTGAACTATAGTATCCTCTCGGGGAAAAAACATTTTTTTACTAAAATTTTTTCACTCAAAATTTTTTTTCACTCAAAATTTTTTTTCACTCAAAATTTTTTTTCACTCAAAATTTTTTTTCACTCAAAACTTTTTTGGTCAAAATTTTTTTTCACTCAAAATTTTTTTTTACAATTTTTTTTCACTCAAAATTTTTTTTACTCAAAATTTTTTTTCACTCAAATTTTTTTTCACTCATAATTTTTTTTCACTCGAAATTTTTTTTCACTCGAAATTTTTTTTTCACTCAATTTTTTTTCACTCAAAATTTTTTCACTCAAAATTTTTTTTCACTCAAAATTTTTTTCCACTCAAAAATTTTTTTTTACTCAAAACTTTTTTTTACTCAAAATTTTTTTTCACTCAATTTTTTTTACTAAAAATTTTTTTGACTCAATTGTATTTTATTCTTCAGTTTTTTTACTCAATTTTTTTACTTAAATTTTTTACTTAGAAGGTGTTTTCACCCAAATTTTTTTTACTCAATTTTTTTTTACTCAAAATTTTTTTCGCTTAATTTTTTGACTCAAATTTTTTACTCAATTTTTTTTTTTTATTTTTGGGAATTTATTGATTTAATCACATAAATTTAGGGGGAAATAGGACAATTTTGAACATCTTCTGAACTAATGGCCCCAGTAACCTAACATTTAGACTATAGGATCCTCTCGCGGAAATAATACTCTAAAGAAAGTATTTTTCTTCCAATAAGAAGGGGAAATGGGGGGAAAAGGGCAATTTGTTACATGTTCTATCTTTTGACCTAATGGTCCTAGAAACTTAAAGTTTGGACTATAAGATCCTCTAACGGAAAAAACATTCTAAAACAAAATTTTTTTTTAATTCTGATTCTAGGGGTTGAAAGGGGGAAAGTAGGATAGGTACATTTTGTATCTTCTGAACTAATGGTCCTAGAAACTTAAAAATTTGGACTATATGATCCTCTCACGGAATTTATGTTCTGAAGAAAGTATTTTTTGAAAATTTTTCATTCAAATTTGGGGGGTGGGGAAATAGGACGATTTTGAACATTTTCTATATTGTGAAGTAATGGTCACAGAAACCTGAAATTTGGACTATAGGAACCTCTCGCGGAAATAATATTCTGAAGAAAGTACTTTTTTAAAAAGGCACTTCTTTGGTACATATTCTTTTTTCTGACCTAATGGTTCTAGATACTTAAAGTTTGGACTATAAGATCATCTCGCGGAAAAAACATTCCGAAACAAAGTTTTTTTTTCAATTCCGCTTCTAGGGTGGAAAAGGGGGATAATAGGACAATTTGGTACACTTTGTATGTTCTGAACTAATTTTCACAAAAACTTAAAAATTTTGACTATGGGATCCTTAGCGGAAATAACATTGTAAAGAAAATTCTATTTTGAAAATTTGGCTTCTAAGGGCGAAAAAGGTGGAAAGTAGGGTAATTTTGTGTCTGCTGAACTAATGGTCGTAGATCCTTGAAATTTGGACTGTACGATCCTCTCGCGGAAATAACTTTCTGAAAGAAGTACTTTTTTGAAAATTCCGGTTTGTATCTGCTGAACAAATAGGACTGCTCGATCCTCTCGCGTGGACTGCACGATCCTCTCGCGGAAATAACATTCTGAAAAAAGTAATTTTTTGAAAATTCCGCTTTAAAGGGTGAAAAAGGGGAAGGTAGGGCAATTTTGTATCTGCTGAAAATATGGTCCTAGATACTTTAAATTTGGAGTGAACGATCCTCTCGCGGAAATAACATTCTAAAGGAAGTACTTTTTCAAAATTCTGGGGGAAAATGGGGTAAAGTAGGACAATTTTGAATCTGCTGAACTAATGGTCCTTAATACTTGAAATTTTAACTGTACGGTCCTTTCGCGAAAATAACAGTCTTAAAGAAGACCTTTTTCAAAAATTCCGCTCCAACAAGGAAAAAGGAGGAAGTAGGGCAATTTTGTATCTGCTGAACTAATGGTCCTAGATACTTGAAATTTGAACAGTACAATCCTCTCGCGGAAATAATATTCTTAAGAAAGTACTTTTTGAAAATTCCGTGGAAAAAGAGGGTGAGTGGGGTAATTTTGAATCTGCCGAACTCATGGTCCTAGATACTTGAAATTTCAACTGAACGATCCTCTCGCGGAAATAACATTGTTAAAGAAAAACTTTTTTAAAAATTCCGCTTCTACGGCAAAAAAGGGGGAAAGCAGGGCAATTTTGTATATGCTGAACTAATGGTTGAACTGTACAATCCTATCCCGAAAATAACACTCTAAAATAAGTACTTTTTTGAAAAATTCGTTTTTAAAGGGGGAAAATGGGGAAAGAAGGGCAGTTTCGTATCTGCTAAACGAATGGTCCCAGAAACTTGAAATTTTAACTCTATGATCCTCTCGCGGAAAAACAGTTTGTAAAAAGTAATATTTTGAAAAATCCTTTTATAAGGGTGGGGGTGGGAGTAGAAGGGGTTTAATAGGGCAATTTTGTATCTTCTGAACAAACTTGAAATTTTGAATCTGGATTATTATTTTTTGAAAAATATACTTTTTTGAGAATTTTGGTTTTAAGGAAGCCCAAAAGGGGGAAAATAGGGCAATTTGCTAAACTTTAAACTAATGGTCTTAGAAACATGACATTTGGAATATGGGATCAAATCGCGGCAATAACATTCTAAAAGAAGTACTTTTTTGAAAATTTCGCTTTTAAGGGGTAGAAAGGGGGAAAGTAGTGCAATTTTGTATATGCTAAAGAAATGGTCCTAGATACTTGAAAATTGGACTCTTCGATCCTTCCGCGGAAATAACATTCGGAAAGGAATACTTTTTTGAAAATTCCTCTTTTAAGCAAAGTACTCTGTTCGAGTTCACAGGAAAAAAATCTGTCAAACTCCATATAAAAAAAATAAATTTTGGCAGCGCGAGGAATTATAGGGAAATTGTTAAAAAAAGTTTTCACCCATTTTTATTATACAAGACAATTTAAATTGCCGTGAAAAAGTGACATTTCAGTTTTGTTATGATCGTTTCTTTCTTATAATTGTAAAAATTTGTTGATTTTTAAATGTCTTATTACGATTTAAGGCGTTGAAAGTTTAAGTGAAATTTTCACCGTAAAACAGAGTACTAAGCTTTAAGGGGAAAAAGAGGGGAAAATAGAGCAATTTTGAATCTGCTGAACTAATGGTCCTAGATACTTGAAAATTGGACTGTACGATCCTCCCGCGGAAATAACATTCGGAAAGAAATACTTTTTTAAAAATTCTTCTTTTAAGGGGGAAAAAGGGGAAAGTAGGCCAATTTTGTATCTGCTGAACAAATAGTCCTAGATACTTGAAAATTGGACTGCACGATCCTCCCGCGGAAATAAAATTCGAATGGGGGACTTTTTGGAAAATTCCGCCTCTAAGAGGGAAAAGGGGGAAAGTAGAACTAATGGTCCGGGAGACTTGAAATTTGGACTGAACGATCTTTTCGCGAGAATAACATTCTGAAAGAAGTACTTTTTTAAATATTCCGATTTTGAGTGGGAAAAGGGGAAAAGTAGGGCAATTTTGTATCTGCTGAAATAATGGTCCTATATACTTGAAATTTGGACTGTACGATCCTCTCGCGGAAATAACATTCTCAAGGAAGTACTTTTTTGAAAACTCTACTTTTAAGGTGGGGGGGGGGGGGGGGTTATATAACATTCTAAAAGAAGTACTTTTTTTTAAATTCTAATTCTACGGGGGGAAAAGGGAGAAAGTAGGGCAATTTTGAATCTGCTGAACTAATAGTCCTACATACTTGAAGTTTGGACTTTACGATCCTCTCGCGGAAAGAACATTCTAGAAGAAGTACTTTTTTGAAAGTTCTCCTTCTAAAGGGGGAAAAGGTGGAAAGTAGGGCAATTCTGTATCTGCTAAACTAATGATCCTAGATACTTGAAATTTTAACTGTATGATCCTCTTGCGGAAATAACATTTTAAAATAAGTCATTTTTGTAGAAAGTTCCGCTTCTAAGGGGGAAAAGGCGGAAAGTAGGGCAATTTTGTATCTGCTCAACTTATGGTCCTAGATACTTGAAACTTAGACTGCACGATCCTCTCTCTTGGAATTAACATTCTGAAAGAAGTACTTTTTTAAAATTGCTGAACTAATGGTTCTAGATACTTGAAATTTGGCTGAACGATCCTCTCGCGGAAATAACATTCTTAAGAAAGTACTTTTCAAAATTCTGTGGGAAAAAGGGGGAAAGAAGGGCAATTTTGAATCTGCTGAACTAATGGTCCTAGATTCTTGAAATTTGAACTGAACGATCCTTTCGCGAAAATAACATACTTAAAGAACTTCCACTTCTATGGGAAAAAAGGGGAAAGTTGGGCACTTTGGGGGATTTTGTATCTTTTGAACTAATAGTTTTAGAAACTTGAAATTTGGACTCTATGATCCTCTCGCGAAAAAAAAACTAAAAAAATATTTTTTTGAAAATTCCGCCTCCAAGGTCGGGAAAATAGAGCAAATTGGTACATTTTTTATCTTCTGGACAAATGGTCCCAGAAACTTAAAATTTGAACTCTAGGATCCTCTCGCGGAATTAACATGCGGAAAACAAAATTTTTTCAAAATGGGAAAATAGGGAAAATCGGTAATTTTTTTATCTTCTGAACAAATGGTCCCAGAAACGTGAAGTTTGGTCTTTAGGATCCTCTTGCGGAAACAGCATTCAGAAAAAATATTGTTTGAAAAATTCCTCCTCCACGGTGGGAAAGGGGGGAAAGGGGGAAAGGAAAATCGGTACATTATTTATCTTTTAAACAAATGGCTCCAGAAACTTGAAATTTGAACTCTAGGATCATCTCGCAAAAAAAAAAAAACATCTTGAAAAAAGTTGAAGGGGGAAACTAGGGCAATTTTGTATCTTCTGAACTAAAACTAAAGTTTTGATCCTCTCGCGGAAATAATTTTTTGAAAAATACAATTTTTGAAAATTTTGGTTTTAAGGAGGGCCAAGAGGGGGAAAATAGGGCAATTTGGTAAATTTTAAACTAATGGTCTTAAAAACATGACATTTGCAATATAGGATCATCTCGCGGAAATAACATATTGAAAGAAGTACTTTTTTGAAAATTACTTTTTAAAGGGGGAAAGAAGGGCAATTTTTTATCTGCTGAACTAATGGTCCTAGATATTGAAGTTTGGACTGTACGATCCTCTCGCGGAAATAACATTATGGAAGAAGTACTTTTTTGGAAAAATCTACTTCTATGGGGGAAAAAGAGGGAAAGTAGGGCAAATTTGAAATTTGAATCTTCTTGAAGAAACAACATTCTAATGGAGGTACTTTTTTGAAATTTCGCTTCTACGGGAAAAAAGGGGGAAATTAGGGCAATTTTGTATCTGCTGAACTAACGGTCCTAGATACTTGAAATTTGAAGTGTACAATCCTCTCGCGGAAAAAACATTCTGAAAGAAGTACTTTTTTGAAAATTTTGTTTTATAGGTGGAAAAGGGGGAAAGTAGGGCAATTTTGTATCTGCTGAACTAATGGTCCTAGATACTTGAATTTTGAACTGTTTTGTATCTGCTGAAATAATGGTCGTAGATACTTAAAGTTTGGAGTGTACTATCCTATCGCGGAAATAACATTCTGGAAGAAGCACTTTTTTAGAAAATTCTGCTTCTAAGGGGGAAATTGGGGAAAGTAGGGCAATTTTGTATCTACTGAATTAATGGTCCTAGATACTTGAAATTTGGACTGTACGATCCTTTCGCGGAAATAACATTCTAAAATAAGTACTTTTATGAAAATTCTGCTTCTAATGGGGAAAAAGGGAGAAAGTAGAAATACTTAAAATTGGTACTTTACGATCCACTTGCGGAAATTACATTCTGGGAAAATAATTTTTTGAATTTTCACTTCAATTTGGTACATATTGTTCCTTATGCACTAATGTTCCTTTAAACTTAAAGTTTGAACTATGGGATCGTTTCGCCAAAATAAAATTTTTTGCAACTTTAAATCTACTCAAAATATAATATTTTAAAGGTCGAAACTAACAATTTTTATGTTTAATTAAAAAATAGTAAGAATTTGAAGTAATAAAGTTTTTTTTTTTTTTACAGCTAACCGGTAACGAAGTACCGGGCGAGTTAGCTAGTATATATATATATTAAAAGAAGAAGAAAAAAAAAATAATATTTTAACATTCAATATGAATTATAATTACATTAAAAGTTCCTCTATGTTTTGATGTAAAAAATTCTTTAAACTAGTTTTAAATAAAGAAATCTTTGGTGGAAATTTTCCAAAAACCCAAAACTTTAATAGAAAATGATCAGAATTGACCCAGATTTTGTTTAAATAAAAGTTCGCCTTGAGCTCTATTAAAGGGTCAAAGGAAAAAAATGTTGAGTTTTTTTTTTTTTTTGTTTAAAAACATTTTTGAACGTGGGAAAAACCGCAAGTTTTTGCATATTTCAAATTGCGATATCTCGGAAACAGTTTGACCGATTATAATATTTTTTTTGGATATTCATGTTTACTTTTTTTTAATTTAAAAACCCAAAACTTTGATTGCCGGACAACGAGTAAATTTCGTCCCTAAACAAACAAAAAATTCCCCTAACATTTAAAATCGGAAGAAAAAATATTTTGCCACACAAAAGAATGCCGGTCTAATTTGTCCTGTTAACTTCTATAATTTTTTTTCTTTGTATCTTGTTTCTTGGTATTTATAACAACAGTACAAAAGAGGATGTCTACTGCCACTTGAATGAATGGAAAAACTAACACATTAAAACGATTGTTTGGCAACAAAGTAATTTCAAATTATATTTTCAGTAATTTATGCCAAAACTATTTTTTTTTTTGAAGAATTTAATAAATTATATATGGATTTAAAGAATTATGTATATTACACCGTCCAACACACTTTTGTACACATGGAACAGAACAATAAATTCTGAAAGTAGGACCGAAAATAAAATCGCGAAAAACTGCAAAAAAAAGTTGTGTTTTTCCAAAGTAGTGTAAAATGAGTCGAAAAATGTATTAAATCTACTTGTGAGCTTTTTTTTCGACTTTTCTCACACTTCGTTTTTAAAACACAATTTAACATTATATTTTCTGAGAAAAACGGGAATGTTTTTTTGTATCAACTTGCGGACTGGAGTAAATTTTTTCTATAGTGTCAAAAATTTCTCTTTTTTGCATTTATCGCGAAAACGCGAATTTATCTAGAAAAACTGGGAAACACGTCTTTTTTTTTTTTTTTGAAATGCTCTCAGAATTTTTTTGTCCGGTTCATGCGTACAGTAGAAATTGTTATTTACTCAAGTACAAATTAATTTAGAAAATTTCTTACTTTGGAATTATTTGATCAATCGATCAATTTTAAAATTTTATTCGTTTAATCGAATTAGTCAAAAATGACAAATCTAATAATTTCGAACAATCAAAAAACCCGATTAATTGTTATATTATATTTTGGTGGAGCGAATTTTCTAAGAAAAAATTTCTTAAGAATTTTAAAATTTGTCTAAAGGAAAAATATCTGGAAAAGATAATTTTTTTTTAAGCACAGTAGTCTGTTCGATTTCACGGGAAAAAATCTGTCAAACTCCAAATAAAAAAATAAATTTTGGCAACGCGAGAAATTATAGGGAAATTGTTAAAAAAGTTTTCACGCATTTTTATTATACAAAACAATTTAAATTTCCGCGAAAAAGTGATATCCCGAGTAAAAAAGATTATATATATTCATATAAAATTATATAAAGATATCATATATAATCATATATAGTTTAATGCGAAAAATGAGTCGATAAAACGATATAAAAACTTATCAAATTTGATATAATTTTATTATAATTTTATACAGTTATATGCGAAAATTGGACCCTTTTTGAATAAAATTGATGCAATTATATATAATGAAATATATTTATATATAAGAAAAAAATTTTCCCCCAAAACGCAAAAAATTGACAAAAAAAATTTTCAAAAATATTTTTAGGACTTTGAAAATTTAAAAAAAAAAAATCTGGACTAAGAAAATTTTTTAAAAGTTATATCTAATTATATGTATTTTTTCTTTCAATTTTGCATCAGTCCTAGAATTTTGGAACTTAGAAAATTTTAATATAATTTAAAAAAATTTTTTTATAATTTAATATAACTTTTTTCAAAAGTTATATTAAATTATATGTAAAGGACTTAGATTTTTTTAAAATTTTACTCATATAAGATAACATATAATTTAAAAACAGATGCATAAATTTTTATATAAAATTACTTCAAATATTTTGTTTTATCAATTTATATAAAAAAGAAGACAGAATTTTAAAGTTCATATGTAATTATATAATCGAATGTTAAATCATATGTTATTATATAAAAGTCAATCTTTTCTGTTATATAATTTTATATAAGAAACAAATTAGAAGTGCAAATATATAAAATCACATATGATGCAACAAAAAATATATATAGTTTTATAAAATAATATATGTATATATAAAACTATATATAATTATATATGATCTTTTTTACTCGGGATTTCATTTTTGTTATGATCGCTTCTTTCTTATAATTGTCAAAAGTTAATGATTTTTAATTGTTTTATTGCGATTTGAGGCGTTTAATGTTGAAGTGAAATTTACACTGTAAAGAACAGTGTACTTAGCTTAAGAAACTAAATCAACCTTTAACAAAACTCAATTTTTCATAAGTTTTTTTTTGTAATTTTGCTAAGATCATAGTCCTGAAGTTTGATCTAGTGGACTAGCAAAAGTAATTTTGTTTAGTCGGCCCCCTTTTGTAGGCGTGGATTAACAAAAATAATTAAAATAATTATAAAATTGTATAACTATAGTTCAAAAAGCATAATAAATGAATAACACAGCTCTACAAATGTAAGGTTTGTCGCTGCGTTTTGAATTATTGAAACTAAAAGGTATAATATTTAATGCACTGAATCCAAATCTGCAACCCAAATTTTTCTATCACATCTAGATTTTGTGTAAATCGCGGTTAAAATGTTGAAAAACTGCTTTTTTGGCCCTTTTTAAAAACGAATAAAATAAGAACGCGACATGCTATTGACTTCGTTTTAAGTTTATCGTATAATTTGGAATTTAATCTTTAAGATAGGATAATATTATTTGGAAATTTAATTTTCCAACATGGTAAAAAAAATCATAAACAAAAAACTCCATTTTGAAAATATATATTGTTTAACACATATGAAAACCAACAAACAAAGTTTTATTTAAATTCAGGTAATGAAAAAATATTATGTATATTATGCGTCCCGAAAATTATAAACTTTTGAATTTTGTGTCGGAATACTTGCCTAACGCACTAAAGAGCTGATTGTGGGAGAATTTACGTAGTGGAACTGCAGTTGGCAAGAAGCGGTCCAAGTCGTTTTTTGACATAAATTTATGTTTAAAGTTTTTGACCAAATGGGCTCAAAAATTGGGAAATTTGGCGTACTTTTTGGTATCCGTCTTGGGATTTTGCGTCTTCCGATGCTGATGTTAAACACAAAAATTATTTATATTACCAAATTCTTCTTTAAGAATTGAATATGTTAATCATATTAAAATATATAAAACAAGTAAGAAAGTTATAGTCGGTCAAGACCGACAATATAATACCCTACACCAGTGTTTTTCGAAAAATGGGTCCCAAGTCCAAACATGGACCGATTGGATCTATCTTTTGTTAGATCTTTAGTTAGTGTAGAAAACACACACAGACAAAATTTTAGTGGAATTGGCTTATTTTTGTTTCCAATATACCGATTTAACTTAATATCGGTCGAAATTTTTATAAAGGGGACCAAGTCCAAAATTGATCTGAATATATTAAAAAAAAGTAAGTGACCGAAATACACCGTTAGCAAGTAAAAACAAAATTTTTATCAAATATTTCCAACTTTCATGAATTTTTGGAGATTTACGTGAATATCGGGAGGGTGGTTTGTATGGGGACTACAAGAGGAACTGGTCCGATTCCTTAAAAATTTGGAATGATAATTTGTGAATACAAAAAGCGATTACCTACCAAATTTCAAAAGGATACCTGTTATAATACGCTAATAAGAGTCACTTGAGTCAAATTAAAGGGGACGTTTGTATGGGGGCTAGGTCAAAACATGGACCGATTTTCCCCCAATTTCAATAGCCTTCGTCCTTGGGGTAAAAAAAGCTTAAAATTTCAGCCAAATCGGTTAATAATTGCGACCTGTATCGTGTTTACAACGTTTACATGGACGGACAGACAGACGGACGGACGGACGGACATCGCTAAATCGACTCAAAAAGTTATTCTGAGTTGATCGGTATACTTAAAGGTGGGTCTAGGACCAATATTTCGAGTAGTTACAAACATCAGCACAAACTCATTATACCCTGTAACACAGAGTGGTGTAGGGTATAAAAATGTCTTTTAAACATCGTGATTTAATATCGACTAAACTGTTTCTGAATATTTCTTCAAAATGTTTGTCCAAATATTTGTCTATAATTTTATACTTTCAACATTTTTAAATTTTTGTTAACAAACGCAAATAGTTCGTTATTACATTTTAAAAATATTTGTTTACGAAAAAGTCACAGTTGGTAGAAAGAAATTTTTTCTCTTGTCTTATTTTGTCCCTTTGCTTATTGAGTAATTAAATTTTAACTATTTACTAAATTGAAATACATTGCCATTGTAATTTATAAAACAATATAAATTGAAAAAATTTGTCTGCCAATTAATTTGTAATAAAAACTTAATTAACCATTCCATTCTAAGGTATCTGCTTATATAATTTAGAAAGCCATCCACCAAATCTATTTAAATCGGATATACTTTTATAATGTTTCGTTTTTCATTACATTTCCATATTTTTTGTTATTTATTATTTAATGCATTTTATTTTAAAAAACTTTGTTCGTTGGTATGTTTTTTATGTCAATTTGAAAACACTTTGTTATTAAAAACAATAAAATATGTCTAAAAAGGTGTTATTAAAAAAATATTTTTTTACCACTTTTAAAATTAAAATTTCAGAATATTTTTACTTTATTTTGAAGATAAAAATCCAATCTTTATAATGAGATTAATATAAAGTCGTTCGTATGTCGCGTTCATATTTTATTGGCTTCCAAAAATGGTCAAAAAGGCACTTTTTTGCCCCTTTAACTGCGAATAACTCAAATTCCTGATGTGATGGAAAAAATTGGGTTGCAGATTTGGAATCAGCGCACCAAATACTACCTATTTCAGTTATTAGAACCCAATACGCATTTTCTTGTAGAGCGGTGTAATTAAACATTTATCGCGAGGGGAAAAAAAAAAGACACCACTGACATTTTTTTTAAACGTGTTGAAGGGTACACTCAAAAAAAAAAGTTTGTAAAATGACATAAAATCCCCGTGATTTTACGGGGCAGGTTTTGTAAAATATGTACTAGCAAGAATCCCCGTTATGTTACGGGGATAATTTGTAAATTGATTTAACAAAAGAAAAAGTAAATTTAAAATTTTTTTTTGTAAAATATTTACTTCGAGGTGAACATTTTTTTTGTAAATTTACAAAAAATTTGGTAAATTTACAAAACAAAATTGTAAACTTACAGAAAAAGGTTGTTATTTTACAAAGAAAAAATAGAAAATGAAAAAAATAAATTGTAGATTAACAAATTATTTGGTTAAACTACTGTTTTTACCGCAAAAAAATATTGAAAAACACGTATATTTACAATAAAAATTGTAAATTTGCAAAAAAAAAATTAAAATTTACAAAAAAAATTGTAAACTTACAAAAAAGTTGTAAATTTACAAAATAAAGTAGAAAATCAAAAACCAAAATTGTAAATTTACAAATTGTTTGGTTAAACTACTGTTTTTTATGGCAAAAAAACTTGTATATTTACAATAAAAAGTGGTAAATTTACAATTTTTATTGTATATATACCATTTTTTCTTATTTTTTTGCCGTAAAAACAGTAGTTTAACCAAAAAATTTGTAAATTTACAATATTGTTTTTGTATTTTTTACTTCATTTTTGTAAGATTACAATTATTTTCGTAAGTATACAATTTTTTTTTTTTTTAATTTTCATATTTGTTTTGTAAATTTACAAAAAAATTGGTTTATTTACATATTTGTTTTGTAAATTTAAAGGTTTTTTTTTTCATTGGTGCATCTTATTTTTCCTTCTTCGGTAGCTGGAGTAGCACTTCAACAACCTGAAATGATTTTTTTTTTTTTCGCTTGAACACTTTTAACAAACTTTTTAATGTATAACACTGCACTTTTTTTTCGACATTTCGTTTTTCTTAAGTAGAACATATGAGAATTGCGAAGGGGGCTACACAAGAAATTTCGTATATTTTCAGAAAAAATTAGTCAAAAAATAATAATTTTTTTGGAATTTTTAATTATATTCACAAGTATTTTTAAAAAATCGGAAAAAAAATTTTTGGATGTTTAAGTACCTGTTAAAATAAGAAAAACTTAATATTTCATAATTGGCAGCTTTTTATTGACATTTTAGTTGCCGAATTTAAAAAAAAAAAAATTACCAAAAAAATATGGTAAAATTACCAAAAAATGGTAAAAATACAAAAAAAACAAGAACAGTAATGTAGTAAAAACACATAAAAATTGTGGTATTTTAGTTAAGGAAAAATTACCAAAAAATGGTGTAAAAATTATTTTTTTTTTGGTAAAGCTTAGAACTAGTTCAAAAATGGTTGTAAGTATCTGGAACTTAAAAACTTTTCAATTTTTTTTTTTCATGAAATTTTTTATTTATAAAAAATGATTTTTAACAAAATTTTTTACTCCAAACCGCAAAAAAAATCTAAATTTTTGCGAGTCCTATTGTTGAATAAATATTTTTTTTTTGTAAAACAACATTAATTCTAGTAATAAAATAAGTTTTGTAAAATTACATTGGAGTTTTGTACTTTTCAATACATATTTTTTGTTTAATTACATTTTTTTGTGTTAAAAAACTGAAAACCTTAAAAACAATTTAAAAAATCTTAAAAAAAAAAGTTTGTAATAAAACATTTTTTTGGTAGAAAGACTAACAAGGGAAGTATCTCAACCCTTATGAACCGATTTGCCTGAAACTTAAAATGTATATAAATGAGACGATTTTAAGGTTGGGGTGTCTCGGCATTTCGGCCATATCAGTGTTTCAAAATTTCGTTGTCCCCTTATGAAACCATATGGACCTCCGGGAAAATTTCGATATCTCACGAACTAACAGGAATATCATCTAGAACAAAAATACGTGTCGACTTAAATTTAATAAAGATTATTTCGTATTCATATGGACATCGTAGCTCTATGTCTTCGAATTAATACCCCCCAAAATTTTCACATTTTCATGAAAAAAGTATTTAACGAAGCCAAACTTTTACAAGGTTATGCCACCGTTGGATAGGTATTAAAAAAAGCTTTCTTCTCATATGTAAACATCATTAGTTTCTTAGAAAGAAATGACTGAAAAATCCAAAAAACAATTTTTTCGTAATTTTTTGACACATGTTTTGAACCCCTAAATCCCCGATATGGCCGATAAGCCGAGACACCCCAACCTTAGAATTGTCTCTTTTATATATATTTTACGTTTCATGCAAATCGGTTCATAAGGGTTGAGATACTTCCCTTGTAAATACTTCAAGTAAAATTTTGTTGTACAATTACAATTTTCTTGTGTAAAAAAACTAAACACCTTGTAATATTTTTTTAATTGGTAAAATAATTCACTTCTTAGTAAATTTACCAAAAAAATTGTAAAACAAGTAAGAGTGTTAAATTCGGCTGTGCCGAATCTTTTATACCCTCCAAAATCCAAAAAAAAAAAAATCCAGGGTCGTTATCTGTTTTTTGGGGGGGCGGAGGTCGGCAGTGGTCATTGGGGGGACAAATTTCCCCTCGGAATATATGTTTAAAAATTCGTTCTTATGCTTTTTGCACTAAAGAAATACAAGTTTATCATTATTTTACAATTTTTTTTTAATCCACGCCCACAAAAGGAGGCGTTCCGAAAAAAACGATATTTTCTAATCCCCCGGGTCCAAATGCAAGACTTTGAGCTTCTTGAAGCATAAAAATGTTGCATTTGTTAAACAAAAACACAAAAAATCATGTAAAAATATGGTGTTTTTTAGAGACTGGTTTAGTTCCTCAAGGGGGAACTTTTTTCCCCCTGGTCCGATTTTGCCCATCTCCGAACTTAACCAGCCTATGAACATAAGACATATTTTTGCCAAACTTCAGGAGTCTAGCACTTTTATTTTGGACTGTATCGTGTCTTCCACAGACGGACGGACGGACGGACAGACGGACGGACGGACGGACGGACGGACAGACGGACATCGCTAGAATGTCTTAGAATCGATCACTGATCAATAATATATATACTTTATGGGGTCCTAGACCGATATTTCGATGCGTTACACACGGAATGACAAAGTGAGTATACCCCCATACTGTAGTTGGAGGGTATAATAAATTTACCAACATATAATAGAAAAATTAAAAAGCAAACTGTAGTTTTCATTTTATTAAATATACAAGAATTTTTGTAAAAAGACAAAAATAGTAGTAAAATAGAATTACAAGACCTTTTACTTGTAAATTTACAAACTTTTTTTTTTTGAGTGTATAAAAGATTCGGCACAGCCGAATTTAATACCCTTACTTGTTTTATTTTTCGATTTTGCTGTTTTATTGAAAATATTATTAATTATTTTCAGTAGGTTTATTCTAGCTCGAGGTCATTATTTCCTTTACTAATTAAAACTATCATATTCTCATAGAATAATGTTCAAGAAAATTATTTTTCTGTTTTAAATTTATTTATGTTGATAACACCGCTCAACAAATCGAAGGTTTTTGACTCCGCTTTGAAGTTTGATATAAAATTTTTAAAGATTTTGACTCGCTGATTCCAAATCTGTGCTCAAAATGTTTCCATCACGTCTAGAATTTTAATTATTCGCGGTTGAAAATTAAAAAAAAACACGATTTTTGCATTTTTTGAAAGCCTGCACAGCAGCCACTGGGTGGAATAAAAATCTGGTATAAAGCGTTAAAGTAGAATCGAACTATGATCTCAAATATTTGATCAAAAAAATTTGAAGTTGTTGCACTATTATTGGCCAAACATGCACAGAAAAAAATAAAAATGAATTTCAATTACGAAATTCGTTGATTCAATTAAAAAATTTATTGATTTCGGACGTATCACGAAAATGCGCATATTAATTACTCATTTTGTTTGAAAATAGTTTTAAAACTTAATTAAATTGTTAATTGAATCAATTAAAGTATTAATTGAAAATAAAATGGAAAACCAATTAAAATTGTAATTAAATAAACTAATAAAAAAATTAATATAAAATTAAAAATCAATAATATAGATTTATTGATTCACATAAAATGTTTAATTGAAAAAAGACCAAAACTCAATTTAATAAACTTCAAAAAATGCACTAAAATAAATAAACATAGAATTTTTTTGTTTTATATTATTAAGAAAATGTTTTTCTTTATTAAATATAAACAGTTGGTATAGTTTTGCATAGAAACATTATAGTAGTATTTTAAAATATCAATAACTATTTAAAACTACATTTTTATTTTTAAATCTTGTTATTGCATGCATTTTTGTCGCCTTAGTAAAGTTGAAACAAAAAAAATTGTATTAAGTATATTTCAATGTACAAAACACAAGGCAAATGCCTCATATTATTTTTTTTTGTTTCAACTGTACGTACACATTTCATTAGCAAAACACTTTATCCGCAACGACCACTCGCCTTAAAGAAAACAATGAAACTAAATTTTTTTGTTCGTTTTTGTGTATTCATTGGCTGCTACCACCAAAATATACAAAACAATAGTTCAAAATTTTTTTTTGTTGTTTTTTGCATTTTTATTTTTTCATTGGCTACTAACACTAATTCATACAAAACCGGCTTCGTTTGTTTATTTTATTTTTGTTTCCAGTAAAGTTAAGAATTCAATTAAAACATTAATTGAATCAATTAAAATGTTTAATTGAAGTTAAATTTAATATCAAATCCATTTT
Organism: Pegoplata infirma; assembly: GCA_963921195.1. Classification (NCBI taxonomy): domain Eukaryota; kingdom Metazoa; phylum Arthropoda; class Insecta; order Diptera; family Anthomyiidae; genus Pegoplata; species Pegoplata infirma. The sequence continues at coordinate 80,080,482 of OY992538.1, read as the reverse complement.
TAATTAAAAAAAAAATTACGATATTATTTTCTGTGTGTATTTTAAAAAAACACTATGAAAAAAATTAAAAAAAACACCATTTTTAAAAGGCTCTAAATCAAAAACCAGATGATCAATCTTTACTGTGATGAACTCAAAATTTAGGCAAAAGTTCATTCTTTCTTATTGACTTTTAAACCCATTAAAGATATCTTCCGTTTTGTACGAAAAATAACACAGAAAACTTAAATTTGTAAAAAATTTATTTTTTTAGTTTTTCTTTGAAAAATATAAAAAAAAAACTAAGGTATCTACCTCATCTTTTTTAAAAAAATGATAATATTAACAGAGTCATTTTAAAACGCAATTGTAACCCAACCAAACGCAGCAAAACGTAACTACTTATTTATCTCCATACTCTTCACTACTTATTTTTGTCTCACGCCCTTGTTAAAACAATTAGTGTTTCATTCAATAAGTAACTACTAATTAACATCTGTTTCGGATTACAAAACCCATTACTAGTAATGCCAATTTTTGCTGGGTTACAACACCTTTTACTAATATTTTGACTAAGTTATTTTTTTTGAGTGTAGCAAAGGGAATTTAAATGACAAAATCGCTAATGTTCAAACTAAAATATTAATACATAATCGACTATACTCCTATTGGGATATAAAAGATATAAACGATTTTTTCACTTTGTTCGGAGCTTCCCGATTTTCAAGTCCAAAAGTTGTTTACCTTAACCTTCAACATCGGCTCACAGGTCCAATACTTTGTCTGACTATTGACTCTATAAGCAAACTGTTTCGACCCCGATGCTAAGTGAGAAAACGAAAAATCGATCCACCCTAATGTTTATGCTTAAATTGAAAAGTTGTATAAGAAGTTAAACAAATCTTTTTCTTATTGGTTAAACTTTTGTATTGAGGTTAACTTTTAATTTTATTTCTATAAAGACGAAAAAAGAAAAGGTTTATAATTTTTTATATTTAGATTTTTTTATCTCAGATTTAACAAATGGAAAAATCCCTTATAAAATTGGCTAACAAACATAGATGGCATAATATTTTTAAAATACTTGTAACGAAAAAAATGGTCAAAAAAATATTAAGTACAGTCACCAAAATTTGAGTAAGGTAACTTGTGGATTATTTTTAAATCTTAATCAGCAATTAAATACTAATAGAAATTTGAACTTAAAAATTGCTAATTACATAGGGCAATAATTTTAAGATTATTTGAGGTTCAGATGGGGATTTAGCAAATCTTATATGTGGAATGATCAAATGTACCCATGTACACACGCATCCACTGGGATCCCTACACATAATTTTGTAGTTTATTTTCTGTTGAAGCCTCAAATCAGGTAACCTTTGATTTACTCAGATAGATGAAATAATGTAAGAGACAAAAAAGTTGAAAGAAAGAAAGTATGAGGTGAGGTTGAGATCGCTAGAAATAGAATTGTAGTGTTGGAAACTGTAAAAATTTATTCTGTAGAAACTATATTAACATATATAAAAAATAATTTCCATTAACAAGACAAACCGACACTTTAAATCCTGCTGATGATAACACTAACTGGAGTGTTTGAAAGCGGTATGGAAATGCCAGAATTTTTATAAAATCAATTTTTCTCCTTCATTTTTTCAACTAAAACCCTTATAATTATATATCTTGTTAATATTTTTGTTTACACACACAAATTCTCCTGACAGTGTTAAACTTTACAAATTTCCTTGACTGTGTAAGACCCCATCGTTAAAGAGTTTACCCATAAGGAGCAAAACATAACCAAAAAAAAAAAAAAACCATAACAAAAACAAAATAAAAACTTAAAAAAAAAATCTAAAGCCATAAACATATTTTTCCTATTCCCAGCAAAAAAAGAACATACTAAAATGTTAATAAAAAGTAGTTCAACTGCTGCTAAAGTAGTTCTAACTTTGCTGAAACTCTAGTGAATTTAACATGGCGGTGTCGCGTAAAATAAGTAGTTTTTTTTACAATTTTTAAGTACATATAAAGTAGTACTCATACTGTTGTCATAGTTTAAGTTTTTGTATGTTAAGTTTAATTACATCTTTAAGATCACTATCTAAGAGCATTTTTGCACTACTTAAAAAGTGTATTTTTAGAATTCATTAGGAAGTAGATTTAGTAAGCGATTCTGACGATGCCAATGTTCTAATAACATTACTAAACATCGAAAATGCGACTGGGACGCGACCTTGTACACTTGATTACATTAGTTCTGCTGGTCAAAAATCCCGTCTCCACACTTTTGCATCACATCTGGTTTTTGAGAAAATTGTGGTTAAAAAAAATCGCCGTTTTGGTCATTTTTGGAAACTCATAGCGGATGAACCCGATGTTATGGCGACTTCAAACTAAGTCGATGGTTAAGCTAAAACTTTCCTCTTTAAGATGCAGAACTCATTTGGTCAGTCGCCTTAACTTTTTGGGCACCAATTGTATTTCAATGCCGTCATATCAAAAAAAGATTTTGGGGGAAAACACTTTATTAAAAGACAATTGGTGCTCCAAAGGTTGAAGCGACCGATGAATTGAGTTAAACGTCTTTAAGAGCAATGTTTGAGCTTTACCCTTAAAAAGTATGCAGACCGGATTTGTGACCAGGAGAATAATTGTAATCATGTTGCCTTAATTTTTTTTTCCCATGATAAGTAGCGGCAAAAATCGTTTTTTTGGGAACAAGACATCATTGAGAGACAATTGGTGCCCAAGAGGCTAAGGCGACTGACCAAAAGAGTTCAGAATCCTTAAGAGCAATGTTTAAGCTTTAGCCTCGACTTATTTTTAAGTCGCTATCATATCGGGTACATCCGCTATGATTTGGCAAAAATTAACAAAACGGCGATTTTTTTTAACTTTGACATCAATTCCCAGCAAAAAATAAACGAAGTGGTTCAAAAAGAATTAGTAGTTTCACTACATACAAAGTAGCGATAGGTGCCGAACTTCATTTTCCGTAGGAAGTACTTTTAAAATCACTTCCAAAAATGCTACAAAATAACAATAAAAACATCTTTAACCAGTTCTTTGCTTAATGATTTTGAAGTACCTGTTTCATATGTTCTTAGGAATCAAATCAGAACAACATATGAACTTCTTTTTCAACTGAAACAATTAGAATGAGGGTGATACACGAAGTATGCAATTTTTTCTACGTCCAGCTTCAAATAGATTTAGGTTTTCCAAAAATGGTGACAAAATTTGATAATGGCATTTCATTTCACTTTATTTAGAGCTTAAAAAATAAAGCGGATGTTGCTGCATCACATTATTAAAGATTGTTTAAGCTTTTTAGGAAATTGAGGTATAGGCTTGTGGTCAAAACAAACTTGTGATCAATTCGCCGTGAATTTTTATAGTTTTGTGATCTCTATAATTACTCCTTTTTTTTAATTAGAAGTATATATGTTAGATTATCAATGAAATTAATTTTTCTATTACGTAAGGTTTTTAAGATATTCGCGTTTTAATATTGAAATATTTCGGTCTCCTCTGTAACGTATTCTTAAGTTGCTCAAACACAATAGAACTCGATTTAGTAAAAATAAGGCATCTTTATTCCAAATCTGGCATCCAAATTTTTCTATGGCGTACTGTTTTTGAAATATTGGCGTTTGAAAAACTCAAATTCTACTGTTACGCACTTATATTCTTTATAAATCACACTAAAATTTTCAAACGCGAATATCTCAAAAACAGAACATGCTTGAAAATTGCGGATTGCAGTTTTGGAACCAGGAGGTCCATTTTATATGAAATCAAGTCCTATTTCGTGGAAGCAACGTAAGAATACGTGACAGTGGACCCCTAAAAGTGTTTTTTACTTTTTAACAGCGAATATCTCAAAAACGGTACGTGCTAGAACTAGGACGGTAGATTTGGAAGCAGGAGACCAAAATCTATAAGGACCAGTTAGAAATTTCAGTGGGAGGTTTTTGCTGTCGAACAGTGTTTTTAGTGTAAATATCAATGTTGGCAATCGATACCTTTCCAATATCGTTATCCGTTTCAAAACCCTTTAAATTGAGTATCGGTACCAATACCAATACCGAAACCCAGTTTTGGTATCGGATACCGGTATCCAAAAACCTTTTCCTTCGGTACCGGTACGTACCGGTATTGAAACGGTTTTTCTTAAAAAACCATGTTAAAAAAAAATATTAATAAAAATTTGTAAATTGTGGCTTTGCATTAATAAGTGCTTTTCTACTCACATTAATTTTGGGCACTATGCATTGCTTATTTTTTGTTTGAGCTGAAAGGGGTCAAAAAGTTTCTATTGGGTGTCAAAATCACTATAAAATTTTTTCCATAAAATTTTCGTAAAAATCAAAAATTTCCTTACCCACCCCCCTCCCCCGGCAACGTATTCCATCTTATTTTTAGGCAACCAAGCTCTTTTTGGTGGTGTTATCTATTTGGAAAAATATGTCTTCATTGTCTAGACAAGATCACATGCAAAAATATTGCATAAATATTTTTTTCTCGAATTATGGCACTTCTAATTATAAAAAAATCGCGAAATCGTAACTTCATTAGCAAAAATCTGTGCTATGGTGGAAACCCTTCTGCTAAAACTCCATATGCATCCCCCGAAGTCTCATAAAAATGAAAAAAAAAAAAAATTGGGCACCAACATCGCAGATATAGTAAAAATTTCCAAAAAATCCATGCTTCAACAGCGATATGGGAGTACATATAAGGAAATTATTGATTTTCACGAAATTTTTATGGAGTCATTTCGACTCACAATATAAACTTTCTGAGCCGCTTTAAGCCCAAAAAAAAGAACTTTGATCGCTGGTTGCCGACTGAAGATGTTCTTGCAAATTTTTTTCTTAATTTTTCCCACCATCAGCTTTTCTGTGGCCATCGTTAGGCAGGTATTACGAAACGAAATTCGATAGTTTAGATTTGATGAGACGCCCTAGTGTTTAGTATTAAAATTAAAAAAAAATATATTTTTTTAAGTTGTTATATGTTTTTTATATTTTTTCGATAATACCGGTACGTACTGGTACTGACGTTTCGGTATCGGTATTACCGTAATCGATTCCACTCAAATACCGTAACCGATACCGATACCGAAATAAAATAAAAAACGACACCAATACCGATATCGATACCGTTATTCGTTTCGATTGCCAACCTTGGTAAATATTACAAAAAAATACTCTTTCAATCAATCTTACAAAAATAAGTGATAAAAGAACTTCTAATTTAGAAGTTCTAAATCACCAAATAAAAATGACATAATCACACCCAAAATGCCAAGAAATATGTACTTCTAAAGAAGTGATGAAAAAAGTGCTTCCAAAAGGTCAAGTTATATTAACATCCGCATCACTACTTCAGAAGTTGTGATAAAAACACTAGTGATATATGTTATACTTAAGTGTCAATCTTTCGCCACTGAAAAGTGGAGATAAAAAGAACATACTTTGTGTGTCACGCCCATATTAAATTCATCAATGTTTCAGTTGAAGAAGAAGTACATCTGGTTCATAAGTTGTGGTGAATTTTGTAGTGAATGGTAAGCTCTTTTTTTGCTGGGATTTTCCCAAAAACTTGATGTGATGGAAATTGCAATTAACTGTGTAAGGTCGCGGCCCACTCGCATCAATATTTTTTCAAAATGTTCAGTAGTGTATTTTTTAAATAATTATCATTTGAGGGTATAATATAAAAGTTAAAAAAAATATTCCTGGGGAAGTTTTAGAAATTGCATTTGGTGCGTGAACTTTTTTTCATCAAAATGAACTAAAGAAAAGATTTTTATTATCTGTACAACATTGCCCATCGCGTGGTTGGATGAGCTTTTTTTCGACATAAAAAAGTTATAACCCTATTATACATATTTACGCCCACAAAAGTGTTCGTACCTCAAAAAATTGGGTCTAAGTTCAGGACTTTATACTTCATCCGACATAAAATTGTTTCATTTGCTTGACAAAAAAACAATGATCGCTAAAAAATTGCGTTTTAGAGGTTGGTTGCGTTTTAGAGTGTTGTCACTTTGTTTTGCATTTTAGGCAACGATTGTCTTTATGGGGAATGACAAAGTGAGTGTACCCCCTATACTGTAGTTAAAAGGTATAAAAACAAAATCAGTTTACACCAAATTTAAGATTAAACAAATTAAAAATAAAAAAATGTTTTTATTCCTGGAATTGTAACCTATCAAATATTAACTTTTTGCCTTTCAATTATATATAAAACTATAGTTTAGACTAAAACTCTATTAAATAAATTTAAATATGTTCTTTTTATTACGTTTACAAATATTTAAAAAAAACTCATTCCGACTATAGTGTTCTAAAGAAGTGGAATCCATATTATTTTCCTTCTTATTGACATATTTGGATGTTATTTTAAACTACTTTTTTTGCAACAAAAAATATTCACTAATTGCTACTTTTTATGTAGTTTAAGTCTACTTCCTTTTGAACTACTTCGATTTTTTTTTGCTGGGATTTTAGTCCTTTTTATACCCTCCTCTTACAATTAGTGGTAGAGAGTATATTTAAGTTTGTCACGCCGTTTGTAACCCATCGAAATATCAGTCTGGGATCGGTCATTCTAGAGATGTCGGTCTGTCTGTTCGTCTATCTGTCTGTTGAAATGGCGATCACGGCCAATATATTACACAGATATGACTGTAACACAATACACTTAATTGTTGTTGCTTCAAGAAGTTTGGTGCTACATTTGAGAGATATTAGTTCTGCGGTTAAAAAGTTATAAACAAAAATTTTGGTACATTCCACATAACCTAAAAATGCAAAGTGCTTTTATTCGACTGCTACACTAAAAAAAAAACCTTGTAAAATTACAAGAAAAACTTGTAACTTTTTTTATACCCTCCACTCTAGTGATAGAGGGTATATATAAGTTTGTCATTCCGTTTGTAACACCTCGAAATATTGGTCTAGGACCCCATAAAGTATATATATTCATGATCCTCGATCGATTTTAAGACGATCTAGCGATGTCCGTCCGTCCGTCCGTCCGTCTGTCCGTCTGTCTGTCTGTCTGTTGAAAACACGCTAACTTTTGAAAGACTTTACGGAGGCTCCTGAAGTTTGGCATATATGTTGGGCATTTACCTGGTCAGGTTGGTATTGCAATCCAGCGAAATCGGTCCAGTGGTTCAAAAGTTATAAGCAAATGAGTGAATTTCGGCAAGGGTTTTTCTGAAATTTACGAGATAAAACACACGGTAACTTTCGAACAGCAATTCTGAGGGTGCTGAAGTGTGGCATATATATTTGTCGTTCCTCTGGTTCGGTTCGTTTTAAATTTCAGCAAAATCGGTCTAGTGGTTCAAAAGTTATTAGCAAAACCGTAAATTTCAGATTCGCCTCACCTTAAATTCACGTGTTAAAACCCCGTTAAACAGGTTTTAAAAACATTGGTAAGTCACAAAAATATTTTACAACGCATTTTTGTCACTCAAAAATATTTTTACACTAAAAGAAAAAAAAATACACTCGAAAAAAATTTTACACTCAAAAAAAAATTAAGTAAATTATTATTTTTTTTTTTTCAAAAATTAGTTAAAAAAACTTTTTTTTAAACAAAATAAAATATTTCTAATCAAAAATGTTATTTTTTCACTCTAGAAAATTTACTATAACTTAAAAAGGGCATTGTGGAGGGTATTCATAGATTCGGCCAAGTCGAATTTAACTTTTCTACTTGTTTAACATGATATTGTTTTTAGACTGGTGTCTAATTTTAAAAAAGTTGCAGGACGCCACATCAGTTTGACTATATAAGCTAACAATTAACGAAAAAGAAAACAAGAATTACTATTTTCACACTTAAAAAATTATGTCATTAACTGTTTGTAGTTTATTTAAAAAGTTTTCCGTTTAGTCGTTTTTAAAAGAAAAAACATTTGTTTGATGTTCAGTTTTTATTAATGACTACTTCAGTCCTTTGTTTCAAAAATAACACACTAAAAAATAAAGACTTTCATTAACATTTAATTTTTAAAGTCATTTATTTTTGTTCTGTAAATAAAAACTACTGATTATTCTTTTGATTTTTAATGATTTGTGTAAGTAATTTTTTTTTTAAATTGTTGGTATTTTTTAATGAAATATCATTAGTTTTTACCTACACAAGTCAGTTATTTTTTTGTAGAAAAAAAAATCAAAAAATTATTTATAGAAATATAAAAACATGTTTGTATCAAGTGACTTTGGCACGATGGGTAGAGTGTCTGGCCAGAATGTAGTTGATTGCGGGATCGATTCCCCAAAAATTTTATAAAAAAATTTTAAAAAAATATTTCAATAAAAAATTGTAAAAAATTACCTACGAAATCATTAATTTTTATTGTTTTCGTAGGTTATTTTTTTGAAATTTGTTGGTAAAAATAACAGAACTATCATTAATTTTTAATGTTTTCGTTGGTTATTTTTTTCGAATTTGTTGGTAAAAAAGAGTGAAAAAATGTTAATTTTTTAATGTTTAATGTTATTTATTTTAGAAAATTTTGTCAACAGTAAAAAATAAATGTTGATGTTTCTTAAAACAAATGAATAATTACTGGAACGGTTTTTAATTGTTTATTCACTGGTTTTAAGTGTGTTTTTCATTTGTTTTTGCCTACAAAATATTTTGAGTGCAATTTCTTAAAACCAAAAATTTTAATAACTTGGGTTTGTAACTTGGATAATAATTCACCTCGTGGTGAATAAACCCGTTTTTCACCAGCTGGTAAATAAAAAGTAACATAATTATTTTTCGACAAAAAAATTTTTTTTTTCATAAATTTTTTTTTTTCATCAATTTTTTTTTTTCATCAAAACATTTTTTTTTATCAAATTTTTTTTTCATATTTTTTTTTTCATCAAACTTTTTTTTTTTTCATCAAATTTTTTTTTTCATCAAATTTTTTTTTCATCAATTTTTTTTTCAACATTTTTTTTTATCAATTTTTTTATCAAATTTTTTTTCATCAAATTTTTTTCATCAAATTTTTTTTTCATCAAATTTTTTTTTTTTCATCAATTTTTTTTTTCATCAATTTTTTTTTCGTCACATTTTTTCCCCCATCAAATTTTTTTTTTTCATCAATTTTTTTTTCATAAATTTTTTTTCATCCAACTTTTTTTTTCATCATTTTTTTTTTATAAATTTTTTATACCCTCCAACTACAGTATGGGGGTATACTCACTTTGTCATTCCGTTGTGTAACGCATCGAAATATCGGTCGGGGACCCCATAAAGTATATATATTATTGATCAGTGATCGATGTCCGTCCGTCTGTCCATCCGTCTGTCTGTCTGTCCGTCCGTCCGTCCGTCTGTCCGTCCGTCCGTCCGTCCGTCTGTCTGTCTGTCTGTCTGTCCGTCTGTCTGTCCGTCCGTCTGTAGTTAACACGATGCAGTCCAAAATAAATGAGCTAGACCCCTCAAGTTTAGCATAGTTATTTCTTATGGTCCTAGGCAGGTTAAGGTCGGAAATGGGTCAAATGGGACCAGGGGAAAAAAGTTCCCCGTTGAAGAACTAAACCAACATCTTAAAAATGCCAATTTTTTAGTAGGTTTTTTGTATTTTTGTGAAACAATGAAAAATGAAGCATTTTTATGTTTACAAAAGTTTATAGTCCTGCGCTTGAACCCAGAGGATTAAAAAATTTTGTTTTTTTGCCTGCCCCTCTATTGAGGGCGTGGAAAAAATAGTTTAAATAATAATAAAACTGTAATACTTTAGTGCACAAAGCAGACAAAAATGAACTTGTAAACATATACCGCGAAAGCCAAGGAGTTCCCCCAGCTCACCGACCCCTCCCCCCACCCTTTAAAAACCGCCCCTGTCAATTTTTTTTGTTTAATTTTTTTACATGTTGGAGGGTATTTAAAATTTAACTCTCTCACTTGTTTTTCATCAACTTTTTTTTCATCAAAATTTTTTTTTCAGAAATTTTTTTTCATCAAATTTTTTATTATCATTTTTTTCTCACCAAACTTTTTTTTTCATCATTTTTTTTTACATCAAAAAATTTTTCTTTTCATCAAAAAACTTCATCAAAAACTTTTTTTCATCAAAATTTTTTTTCACCAAAAATTTTGGGTTCTTTAAATTTTTTTTAACATAATTATGTTTTTCGTGAAAAAAAAAAAAAAAATCGTTTTTTTTACCAAAACTGCCTTTTCACCAATTCTAAGCGTTTCGTATAAAAATTTTCCATTTGTTTATCAAATGTACATAAAACAAGTGGGAGTGTTATATTCTTTGGTGCCGAATCTTTTATACTCTCCAAAATGTAAAAACACTTTTGGGCACTTATTTTTGCACTCACTTACGAAATGTACAGCTCTTTTGGTTTTTAATAGGGTCCTCGACTGATATTTCAATTCGTTTTGCATGGAATAGCAAAGTAATGTAACATTATTTTTTCTGAAAAAAATTTAATTTGGAAAGTACACCAAAATCTCCCGCAAAACATTATCATGATTTAATGTTTTGGGCAAGAGTACAAAATTCGCAGGCATTTTTTTCTACCTCCTATTTGACAAAAATTCCTAGTAATTTTACAAGCTTTTTACCAATAATTTTGTAATTTTACAAGGTTTTTACCAGTTAAATTGTAAATATATAAATTTAAATACCTCCTATTTTACGAGAATTCCTAGTAATTTTACAAGCTTTTTACCAATAAAATTGTAAATTTAAAATTTTTTGGCGCAATTAAAATTACAAGGAATTCTCGTGAATTTACTAGATTTTTTTTTGTAAAATTATCTTGCAAATTTGTAAAATTACAAAAAAAATTTAATTTTCTATCAAAAATGTTTTGTTAAAAAAAAAAAGAAAACTCTCAAATATTAGTAAAATAGGATTACGCGACTTTTTCTAGTAATTTGACAAAGTTTTTTTTTGTGTGTAGTTGACATATGTAAACAAAATTGGATACCGAAAAGTATTTAAACCAAACCTGTAAAAAACTTAAATAAAATTATTTTCAAGTAAGTATACAAATACTTGTACTTGAAATATTCAAGTACAAATATTTTTTACTTACTTGAATAATTTTTCAAGTAAGTAAGTATTTTTTATTTGAAACAAAATCTCATCAAGTAAAAATACTTGAAAAACATTTTGTTCAAATAAAAAACTTGAGCAACAATTTTTGGAAATAATATACAAAAAAAATTCTTTATGAGATTGTCAAAAAAATAAATATTTTAATAAATTTCATTTTTTCCATAATATTGTTTTTCGCTCTGTTTCTTTTGGTATTTTTCTAATATTTGCGTTAATGAAAGAGCCTGCCAATACTGCATACATTATGCAAATGGCATCTGATTGATGCAAAAAGGCGAAGGGGTAAAAAGCCACGGAAATTCCCACAATAGTAAGACTGAAAGACCGACATCCATTAATTTTCATCACAGCATTTTTTCGTAACAAATCAACTCCCTATCTCCACTCCCTAAGGGGTCTCCCAAAAAAAAAAAAAATGAAATTTGCTCCCATTGCTCTGCCTCAAGGATGCCCCCAGAGAAATCGATTGCATGACCGATTCCCAATCCCTAGAGGGTTAGTCAAAACAAACCAACCCTTTATCTTCAATACTTAAGGCTGTACCCGTAATTTTTTTTGTTTTTAATAAACTTATTTTATTAGATCTGCTCCTATCGCTTCCATGGTGCATTTTAGAGGGGTAAAATGTAAGAATTACATTCATTAATTTTTGCCCTTAAATTTTTTCTAAAACATACCCCCCCAATTCCATGCTCAAAATTTCCGATAGTGCATATTTTTTGCAATTTTTGCTGCCACGCCTAAAAGAGCGCTAATAAAAAAGCCGCATGCTGTTAACTACTAACATGATTGAGCATCGAAATCAGCTTTTATAGGCTCATCGGAGAGAGCCTTTTTTCCAGAGGGTTGAAGTTTATTATCGGCCAAAAAATGTGCCAATTTTGGATGGGGTTGGCGGGGATGTTAATTCAGCTGTAGGATCTTTCGTTCCCTATTTTAAATGGTAATGTACAAATTCAGTGAGATCCTACAATGAAAAAGATTGTGTTATTTTATTCCCGCCTAAGTAGTGGTCGATGAACAATCGAAACATATTTTTCAATTTCACAAAAGTTTTGTAAACTTGTTGCTTAAATATTTTATTTGGAAACATTTTTGTTTACAAAAATAATTTAAAAACATTTTGTATTTATTTTTCACATAAAGAAAATTTTCTATTTATTTTACTTAAACAAATTTGTGTTTAAGTATTTTATTTCAACAAATTTTGTTGCAAGTAAAATTATACTTACTTACTTGAACTTTTCGTCAAGTAAATACAAAATATTTGTACTTGAAATTTTCAAGTATAAATACAAAAATACTTGAAAAAAAATTAAGTTAAGTAAATAAATACTTAAGTATTTACAGGTTTGATTTAAACATATATGTATGTACAAATATATTTTTTTACACAAACAATTTTTCGCGGAATTTTTTTCTCCCAAAAAAATGTTTTCCTCGAAAATTTTATTAATTTTTTTTTTAATTTATTTCTTTTACCAATTTTTTTTAAATTTTTTTTTACCGCAAAACTTTTTTCGTGGATTTTTTCACTTCAAAGTTTTTTTGAAATTCTTTTTTTTACATAATTTTTTTTTGCAATAATCTTTTTCACATTGTGTAGGGTATCCATACATTCAGCAAGGCCGAATTTAACATTTTTACTTGTTTCTGTTTAACAAAAACGTCTAAAAAAAAACCTAAACCATAGTTGTGAATATTTAAGAAGCCAGTTCAAATTTACAAAAGGAAAACAAAACAAAAAAAAAAGGTATAATTGTTTGGTAAACTTCCTTTTTTTGTGCACATAATTTTGTTTTTAACTTAAAATACACAAGTAATTGTGTGTAAAATTTAATGAGCTACAAAATAAAAGAAATAAAGATTAATACTTGTAAATGTTTTTTTTTAAATCTTTAACTACATAAATATTAAAATATTTAAAGAAAAGGAAAAAATTTGCATATACAATGCACAGTAGGTTACAGCAAATTTCTCTTTTTTCGAATTTGAAAATTGTTCTTACCGACAAGGATAATTTTTAAATTCGAAAACTGGAAAATTCGCTTTAACCTACTGTGCATTGCACATGAAAATGTTTTCCTTTTGAGGTCAATATCAACACCAAAAAAAAATATTTCATCTGTAGGGCAAAGTCTTTAAAAAATAAACAAGAGTTACGACCATCATTTGTATATATTTCGGACATGCTGATTCGAATAGCGTACTCCGTTTTTCGATGTATGGTACAGTTTTCTTGCAAAATGTCGTTAAAGATTTGCTGATTTCGATCCAGTTTTTTAACAAAAAAATTTGCAAAGTAAATAGTTTATAAATTTTATGACATGGAAAACAAAGATATGACTTGTAGCAACATTTCTTATGCAAATTTGGTTTAAAGCTTTTCAATTTAAGCCCTTAAATTCGCGAATTTCTTAATTTTTTAAGGTTTTCGCGAAATTAACAGCCAAATTGGTCTTTGATAAAAAACTTGCTTTTAATGAATCAAAAATGCATCCCTAACAATACGAATAGTGGAAAAAAAACACCTATGTTATATGGACCATCATGATGAAAATCGCGAAAAAACCGTTTTTTTGTATATGCCAGCATCACTTTACGAGATGATTAAAGGTTCCATCTTTTAGTATATAATGTGGGAACCTTAAACAACTAACTGACCAAAAATTCGGCCAAAAAAGTTTTCATTTGCAAAAGTTATCTTAACAAAAACTATTATTTCAGTGTTTGCGATACAATAATTATAGTTTTTGTTCAGATAACTTTTGCAAATGAAAACTTTTTTGGACAAATTTTGGGTCAGTTCTTTGTTTAAGGTCCCCACATTATATACTAAAAGATGAAGCCTCAAATCATCTCCTAAAGTGATGCTACCATATGCAAAAAACGGTTTTTCGCGATTTTCATCATGATGGTCCATATAACATAGATGTTTTTTGTCCACTATTAGTAGTGTCATGGACGCCTTTATGATCCACAAAATGCAAGTTTTTTATCAGAGACCAATTTAGCGGTTAATTTCGCGAAAACTTAAAAAAATTAAGAAATACGCGAATTTAAGGGCTTAAGATGAAAAGCTTTAAACCAAATTAATATTAGAAATATTGCTACAAGTTATATCTTTGTTTTCCATGCCATAAAATTTAAAAATCATTAGCTTTGGAATTTTTGTTGTTAAAAAAGCAGCTGAAAATCAGCCAATCTTTAATGACATTTTACAAGAAAACTGTACCATACATCGAAAAACGGAATACGCCATTCGATTCAGCATGTCCGAAATATATTGAAATGATGGTCGTACCTCTTGTTTTCTAAAATAGTGGTTAGTTTTGTCACGCAGTGTTATTTTAAAAAATAATCAATTTAAAAATATTTTTTTTGTTAATAGACCCCACTTTAAACCTCATTTCAGGCCGCAGATGCAACTGGCTGCACTAGTTTCTACCCCAAGATTATTAAGTAATACTTCTAGTTTATTGTACAAAAAGAATCGCCATTCCATTTCGTTCCCCACAAAAGTTGCAATCTAAAATATAAACTGTTTTTTTTTCTTATTTTTCAAAAATTTACACTTTTTGATGGCCTGTATTTCCTACTTACAAAGAGTAATTTTAAAAACCATAAAATGGGTAACAAAGGTACTAGTTATAGCTACAATCTACACTTAATTTGAGGAAAATCGCATTATTTGAAGTAGTTTTAAAAAATAAAAAAAAAAAGTCTTAAATTTTTTTTTTTTTCAAATTTATGCAAAAAGTCCTTACTTTGAAGTTATGTCCTGACTAAACTAAGCGATGGATTTTCTTTCTATGAACGGTTTTCTTTCTCCTAGGGTGTCTACTTAGCGAATACGAGCATTTATTGTAAATAACGAAACATTTTCTTGGCTCTCTAGGATTCAATGTGCATCGCACGAACTTTTGACCTTAAAAAAAAATGATGCAGAAATTGTTTGTAGAACATGTTAACCCTTTAAACGCACGCCTTAGTTCTGTTCTAAGAGGATGTTTGAAAAAAGAACCAAAATGGCCCTAAGAAATGGGAGATAGAGGGTTAATATGTTCTTAGAAAAGAACCGCCACCAAATTTTACTGAAGACATCTATTGTCGTAATTTAGGTCAGAAGCATATTTATAAAATTTTTTCGACTTTTTTTACGCGATTTTGAAGAAAAACAATTTAATAGTTTTTAATAATTTACAATTTTACTTTTTTAAACATTTTGCACTTTTTGCACGAACATTTGGTCTTCGGCAACTCCTAGTGAAATTTGATGCAGGAATTTTTTTAGAACATTTTAAACCTTTAGACGCAAGTTATATTGTAGTTCTATGAGGATATTTGAAAAAAAGGACCAAAATTACTCCTAAAAATGGGAGATAGAGGGTTAATATATTCTAAGAAAAGAAACGTCATCAAATTTTACTGAAGACATGTTTTAACATTATTTATCTCAGAATTAGATTTAATACTATTTTTTTAATTAATTCAAAACGCCTTTGAAAAAAATTTAAAAACTTCAATGGGCCATAAAAAAAGAACTCGGCTAAGTTTTCAAAACCCTTCGGGGGTTTGGTTCTTCTATTGGTATACACTCAAAAAAAAAAACTGTAAAGTTGGCAAAAAATTTAGTTAAATTTAACTAAAAAAACACCTGATTTTGAACCTACTAAATTTCTAGTTAATTTAACAAAAAATATTTAGTTAACTTTTCGTAGAATGAATGTAGCAAAAAAACAGTAATTTTAACTAAAAATTCAGCTGAAAATTTCGTAACATTTTTTATTAGGTGAATTCAGCTAACCTTTTTTTTTAAATAAAAAAAAAAAAAATATTTTTCACAGCGTTAAGTTCAGCTTAAGTAGGACTAATGAGATTTGCATAGGAGGCTACACAAGAAATGTTTAAAATTTTCGACTTGACAAAAATGTTACAAAAAATCAGCAAATTAATTAGTAAAAATTCGTAAACTCAGTTTTAAAGTCAACAAAAAAAATTAATTCCAAATTTGTACAAAACTAGTATTTTCGTAAATCGAACTTAACTAAAAAAAGTAGTTAAAACGCTGATTTTAACTAAAAATTTGCTAAAAAGCCAGTAAACTCGAGTTAACAAAAAAAAGTTTGTTAACTTTACAGTTTTATTTTTTTGAGTGTATATATATGTATATTTGCCACATGATAAAATAACTACATCATTTGTTTATGTTGTTGTCCTAAAGTTCTCAGTTCTTTCATAATGGTATCTAACACCAGAAGCCAGATTAATGCTGACAGAATCCCACCTTGTGGTGTTCCTCTAGTCGCGTTTTTGCGTGGAGGATATAATAAATAGAAAAATTTAAAAAAAAAAAAAATCCAGAAAAAAAATTTAAAAATTAAAAAAAATCTTAAAACTCAAAAATCTGTTCAGAAATTTTAAACTTACCTTTTTTATAACAACCATGTTTTAAATGAAAACAAACATATATTTTTTTAAACATTGATATTTTTTATTATTGAAAGTATTTCATACATATATAATTTGTTAAATCTTATGAAGATTTCATTTGATTTTTATCTTATTTATTTTTTTTTTGTATTTTGTATTTTGGAGGATATTAGAAAAAAATATTTTGTTTTATTATCCAATTATATAGATTTGTTTTTTTTATCGTTATGTTTATTTTTTATATAATAAATTTATTTTAATAATTTTTTTTATTGTATTTCATACTAAATATTTTTTTTTTTTTTTTGCATTGAAAAATTTCAAATACGCTTTTTCTATATTTTTTATTTAAATTTTTTTTTTTGTTTGTTTTTTATTCAAAAGTCTTTTATTGTATTCCTTAATATGGTTTTTACGATAATATTTTTTAGATTTTTACTTTTTTTTCTTATTTATGAAAATATTATCAGTTAACTCTTGTCGATTTTATTGAAATCTTTTTGTTTTATTTTTATGTTTAAATATTGTGTATGCTGATTTTATGTTATTTTTTTTTTATTTTTCTATATTTCGTTTTAAATCTACCATCAATATATGAAAAAATATAACAGTTATAAATTTTTATTTATGAGAAAAAAAAAACAAATAATAAAATAATTTAATTTGTTTTCTATTTACTTGTTTTAATAAAATTTAAACATTTTTATCAGTCAAATAGTTGTTGTAACATTTATAATATTATTTAAGCGTTTAAATAATAATAGGCTTTTGTGTTTAAAGAATTTTGCGAAATTGTAAATAACATCGTCCTACAAAAACTAATTTTTTGAGTTACACATTAAATAATTCCCAGGAAATAAATAGGGATACAAAATAATTTATATATTTATTTTAATAACTTAACCATTGCTGTGTTTTTCAATTATTTAGATTTATTGAGTAAATTTACTCCTGAAAGTGTACTTCAAAAATTTAGCTTAATATAAAAAATTTAACTTTTAAATAAATTACATGATAATTTTTGCTGTATCAAGTAATAGAGTTATTTATTGTTCACACCTTAAAGTATGCTTCAAAAATATTGTAAAAAAATGCTACAAGAAATTACATAAAAACAGGAAGAATCATAAAAGTATAAAACCTTGGTGTAATTGAGATTATATAAGTTAACATTTTTTTTAATGAATCCCAATCCAAGAAATTGGAAACACAGCTTTTATTAATTTATTATTATTACTCCTTGTCGTATTCAATAGAAGAAAAACAAAATTTTTTCATTTAAAATATTAAAAAAAAAAAAAACTTAAGTATAATTTTATAATAACAATTGCTATATTTTCCTTTTTAGAACACATGTGATACCAGCAATTTGTATCCAAACCACGAATGAACGATATCTTGCTGATTTCGATTGGTGGACAATTAAAAAATAAAGACCTCAGGGACTATGTGTGCTGACCAAAGTGGTCAATTTAGCCATTTTCCGGCTAGATATAGCAGTTTTTTATATCCTCTATACAGGCGCGGATCCAGAGGGAGGGGGAGAATGGGATTTCTCCCCCCCCCCCCCCCCTCCAACAATTTTTCTACAAATAAATTTTCCAGAATCGGATAGCATTTCTACAGAAAAGCGTTTTAGAATCTTAGCTTTCTATTCGGAAATATATTTCCGAATCATTATGGAATATTTTTTAAGAATATGAGAATTTCTTTATTTGAAAAATTTTTAAGAATCTGCTAATTTTTCTATAGAAAAAGTTTATTAAAATCTATAATTTTCTTATAAGAAAAATGTTTTCTAACTTTTCTATAGAAAACTATTTTGTATGAAAAATCTCTCAGAATCTGAAAATTTTTCTGTTGGAAGATTCTGAGAATTTTTCTATAGAAAATGTGTCTCTGAATATGGAAATTTGTCTATTGAAATTGTGTCCAACAATAATAGTTTGTCCATTTGAAAAATGTTTGAGAATCTAAGAAATTGTCTAGGAAAACATTAGATGATATAAAAACCGTAAAATTTTTCTTTAGAAAAATACTATAAAATTTAAGATTTTTAAAAGTGTATAAAAATTTCTTCATAAAATGTTTTAGAAACTGATACTTTTTTAGTTTTTGATAATTTTCTTTTACGAAATATGTTTCAGGATCTGACCATTTTTGTATACAAAAAATAAAAGAATTATTTCAAAAATTTTTTATAAGGAAAGTATATTAGAATTTGGAAAAATTGTTATAGAAAGAACGTCTTAGAATCTCAGATTATTTCTATTAAATAAAGTTTAAAAAGTTGAGAGATTTTCTGTGCGAAAAATGTTGAATCTGAGATATTTTCTATTGAAAATTCGATCTGACAACGAGAATAAAACATTATTTTATTTTACTATTAACGGCCTTATTTAAAAAGTAAATCTTAAAATTTTTTTTGGATAGAAAGAAATTTCACCCAAATCCAAAAGCTGATCCACATTAAACAAAAAAAAAAAAAAATTTTTGGTTTTGAATTTGTTACTTCATATATCAAAAATACATATTCTCAAAAAACAAACAACCAACCCACCCCCCCCCCCATTCCACTCAAATATTTATATTTTTTTTATAAAAAAAATCTCACCCCCCCCCCCAAATGAATTTCCTGGATCCGCGCCTGCCTCTATAAGTGATCGATTCTAAGACATTCTAGCGATGTCCGTCTGTCTGTCTGTCCGGCTGTCTGTCCGTCTGTCCTTCTGTCTGTCTGTCTGTCCGTCTGTCTATCCGTCTGTCTGTGGAAATGGCGGTCATGGCCAAAATATATCACGGATATAATATGAAACTTAACAAATTTACTTGTTGTTGCCCCGAGAAGTTTGCTATAGCATTTGAGCGATATCGATTTAGCGGTTCAAAAGTTATGAACGAAAATGTATGGACACCTCGAAAATTTTGGTACATCCAACATAACCAAAAAATGCAAAATGCTTTAATTCGGCTGCTGGTTGATATATGTGAACAGAATTGAACATCGAATAGTATTTTTTTTTACAAAAAAAGAAAAAAATCGCTGATTTTTTTTCACCAAATTTTTTTCCGAATTTTTTTTTTCTCAAAACCAAATTCTTTTTAAGTTAAGTTTTTGCAATAATTTTTTTGCATTGTAGAGGGTATCAATACATTCGGCAAGGCTGACCTATATCAGACATTTCCCCAAATAAGTCTAAGGTGACATGTCCCCAGGAAGTCAGCATGCCCTGACTACTGCTGACTTTAAGTGAGGAAATTATGAAAATGAAGGTCTTTGGAAACCTATCTAAATGTGCAAAGAACGAGTCCAAACATGCACAACTTTTCATCATATTGAGTAAAATGACAAAATATGAGGACATTTTTGTTTATAAGTCAAAAAATATTGTCTTTTTGGCATATTGATAAATACCCTTAATGTGATAACAAATATTCCTTTGTTAACTTTGATTAAATGGGGGTTAATCGTTAAAAACTGACAAAGGTCAACTTCCTCGCTAATAAATTTTTGTTCTGAATAACAGCCTTGAATGTTTTATAAAGGAATATGTCAAACTTTCATTTGCTCTTGGTTTTATCCCATAAAAAGACCTAACATAATTTCGGGAGACAAATTCCTTAAAAATAGTTCATAAATTTTCCTACAATTAGGTTTAGTTTAACTAAAAGTTAAGAAATTTAAGCTGTAAGGAAAACAATTTAGCTAAATAGTTCATAGTTTTTCATAAATAGCTTTCCCTAATACACTCAAAAAAAAAAAACTGTAATGATAGCAAAAAAAGCTTGTAAATTTACTAGAAAATTTGCTGATTTTGAACCCACAATTTTTCTGGTAAAATTAGCAAAAATGATTTGCTAATAATTAGTTAACTGAAATTAGCAAAAAAAAACTGTAGCTTTTACCACAAAATCTAGTAAAATTTTAGTAGAACATTTCTACATTCATAGAAAAAAAAAAAACAAAACAACCCTCACAATTGTGTGTTGATGATCAATAAATACACAATTGTTTTTTATTGGGTTTTTTCCGCGTCCTTTTTATTTGGTGTTTAGAAACAATAGAGTGTTGGTGATCATTGAATGCATAAGTGTTTTTGTTGGGTTTTTTCCGCGTCCTTTTTTTGATGCAAATTGCGCACATTGTTGTTTTTGAAGATAATATAATTATCTACCTGTTCATCGTTTTTTCCCATTTTGCGTTGTATGAAAATATCTACGTGAAAAAACAAATTAAAAATAAACAAAAAGAGGGAAAAATGCTAAAGAAACGAACAAACTCACACTAGTTTTTCTCAAACATATTTGCTTTCTTACAACATTTTTTTTATTTATATTATACACATTTAATTTATATTATATTAAATTAAAAACCAACTGCCGCGTCTCAAAGACCGTATCGACCAACGCTTTCACTTAAACTAATTTTTTCTAAAACATTCCAATGAACAACAAAAAAAACGGAGAGAAAAAAGAGAGAAAAAAGAGAAATAAAAATACAAAAATCTAGCAAAAAAAATTAGTTCAAAGTTTGTTTAAAATTGCTAATGCGCTAAATTATGTTTACAAGATATTTTTGCTAACATGCTAATTTCAGCAAAAAATTTGCTAAAAGTTAGCTAACTAGCACTAGCAAAAAAAAATTAGTAAATCTACTAACGTATTTTTTTGAGTGTACATAGAAGAAAATTTTTCCCCAAAAGAAAATTTTCCTAAATTCATATTTGTCTTCTTGAGTCTTAGGACATAATTTAATACCAATTAGTAGTTCATCATATTTATTTCCTTAGAAGTTGTTTTCTCAGGTTTAGTAAATTTTTACTAACTTGAGAAAAAATATTTTTTTAAAAACTTATAATGGCGGTATCTCGAAAACTACACTCATAAAAGTTTTACAGTTACTGTTCCACAGTCAAACAAATAGTTTTCGTTTCAGTTATTATTAAAAGAAAATTCGTTTGTTTCACATACAAATATTCTAAACAACTTTTTGAACGTTTATTCAAATACACAACTGTCTTCTAAATAAAATTTTCCGTAACGTTTGTTTTTTTCAGTTATAGTGCGTTTACATTGGATTTCTAATCTAGTAAATTGCGATTTTAATCTACTTTGCAATCTGTACCGTTTACACTGGAATTTTTTACATTTGAGAAGATTAAGATTGGCATTTATAACACCAAGTTGGTCATAAATGTGTGTGACTGCGTCAATAGACAGCGACGGTAATTAGTCGTCGTATGATTAACAAGGACAGTGACGGCGTTTAAAAATAACAATGACGGCGGCATAAACATACTTGGCGGCGTCATCAAAACGGCAGGCTTTGTGTCGGTGTTTTTCAGTGTTGGAAAATGCAAATTATAGAAATACAGAGTTGTATCTAACTTTACCAGATTTAGTTTGCCGATTAGAGCCTAAACTACTAGATTGAAAAAAATAAATTTGTATGGGCAATCTAATAGATTGAAACTGGATTGGAGCCACAATCTACTTTAAGCCAGCTTAGACGACCAGTGTAAATGCACTATTATTTAAAAAACAAACCACATTCTTTTATTTGTCGTTTGTTATTTGTCAGTTTTTTAAAAATTTCTAAAATTAGATTTTTTTTTTTTTGAATTTGAAAATGAAATTTAGTTGCTGAAAATATAAGTACACTCAAAAAAAAAAAACTGTAATGATAGCAAAAAAAGCTTGTAAATTTACTAGAAAATTTGCTGATTTTGAACCCACAATTTTTCTGGTAAAATTAGCAAAAATGATTTGCTAATAATTAGTTAACTGAAATTAGCAAAAAAAAACTGTAGCTTTTACCACAAAATCTAGTAAAATTTTAGTAGAACATTTCTACATTCATAGAAAAAAAAAAAACAAAACAACCCTCACAATTGTGTGTTGATGATCAATAAATACACAATTGTTTTTTATTGGGTTTTTTCCGCGTCCTTTTTATTTGGTGTTTAGAAACAATAGAGTGTTGGTGATCATTGAATGCATAAGTGTTTTTGTTGGGTTTTTTCCGCGTCCTTTTTTTGATGCAAATTGCGCACATTGTTGTTTTTGAAGATAATATAATTATCTACCTGTTCATCGTTTTTTCCCATTTTGCGTTGTATGAAAATATCTACGTGAAAAAACAAATTAAAAATAAACAAAAAGAGGGAAAAATGCTAAAGAAACGAACAAACTCACACTAGTTTTTCTCAAACATATTTGCTTTCTTACAACATTTTTTTTATTTATATTATACACATTTAATTTATATTATATTAAATTAAAAACCAACTGCCGCGTCTCAAAGACCGTATCGACCAACGCTTTCACTTAAACTAATTTTTTCTAAAACATTCCAATGAACAACAAAAAAAACGGAGAGAAAAAAGAGAGAAAAAAGAGAAATAAAAATACAAAAATCTAGCAAAAAAAATTAGTTCAAAGTTTGTTTAAAATTGCTAATGCGCTAAATTATGTTTACAAGATATTTTTGCTAACATGCTAATTTCAGCAAAAAATTTGCTAAAAGTTAGCTAACTAGCACTAGCAAAAAAAAATTAGTAAATCTACTAACGTATTTTTTTGAGTGTAGCTTGTGGCACAGAGGGTAGCGCGCTGGGCTATCAGCCAGAAATTATGAGTTCGATTCTGCTCAGGTTCGAAGTTTTTTAAAATTATTTCTAAAAAAATAAATAAAAATGAATGTAAATTTCCGTTATTTTAACCGTTTTTTCCGTAAAATTTTGTCAGTCATTTTTTACGGATTTTTAAGTTATTTTTACGGATTTCAACAGTTATTAATTAACATTTAAAAATAACTGAGAAATGTTTTTGTTTTAAATGAAATGTAAGTAGTCCGTTTTTTAAATAAAGTTTCATTTGTTTCAAACGTATTTTCTGTTGAATTTACTTACATAATATTTTAAGTGTAATACAGATAGGGCAACATTAAGGTAATTTTTGTTTTTTAGAATCTGCAAGGTATCGCCGGTTCTCTACACGTGTGTGGACTCCCATGGGTCCTAACTTTTGCCTAAAATGTTGACATTCCCAAAAATTTTAAAATGCTCATATCTCGGTAAATATTCCCGAAACAACAAAAAGTCTAAAGGCTATTTTGTAGTTCTTAACACGTTGAACACGACTCAATACGGCCAAATACCTTAAAGCTCTCCGAACAAAAGTTTTAAAGTTGGGCCCCTAAATTGACGTGTCTCAAAAACTAAGCAAGGTAAATCGAAACGGACAAAAATTTTCAATGGGTCCACCCAATATTAAATAAGTATTTCTTTCCTTATTTTTATTTTACAAAATGAAGCTAAATCATTATCAATTTTGTTGAATTTAGTTAATTTCCTTAGTTTTTTTAATGCATATTAAAACTTAGGCCATTTTTCATTTTAGTTTTGAGGCCATTTTTCGGCGGCCGGACGTTGCTAGCTAGTATTATGGGCCAAAAAATACTTTATGGGGTCACCAACCGATATTTCAATGCGTTACACACAGAATGGCAAATTGACCATACTCTACACCATTCCAACCCAGTTGGCAAAATAAAATCACACCTGACATACTGCTGACTCTCCCTTTATGAAATCGCTGACATCTTCATACAATTTTTCAAAATGTCATCAATGACATGTCAGCAGTTGGTCAGCAGTGTCCACCAGTATCGGTGGCCACTAACAATTCGTTTAAACAACCCCTGACCAACTGCTGACATGTCATTGATGACATTTTGAAAAATTGTATGAAGATGTCAGCAATTTTATAAAGGGCGAGTCAGCAATAATTCAGGTGTGATTTTTTTTGCCGACTGGGAAATTGTATTTTAAAATTTTCCAAATGTAATTTAAAATTGTCCAAATGTATTTCAAAATTGTCCAAATATATTTTAAAATTGTCTAAATTAATTTTTAAATTGTCCAAATGTATTTTAAAATTGTCCAAATGTATTTCAAAATTGTCCAAATATATTTTAAAATTGTTCAAATGAATTTTTAAATTGTCCAAAAATATTTTAAAATTGTCCAAATGAATTTTAAAATTGTCCAAATGTATTTTAAATTGTCCGAATTAATTTTAAAATTGTCTAAATGTATTTTAAAATTGTCCAAATATATTTTAAAATTGTCCAATTGTATTTTAAAATTATTCAACTGTATTTTCAAAATTGTCCAAATGTAAAATTTCAAACTACATTTGGACAATTTTAAAATACATTTGGAAAATTTTAAAATACATTTGGGCAATATTTAAATACATTTGGACAATTTTAAAATACATTTGGACAATTTTAAAATTAATATGGACAATTTTAAAATATTTTTGGACAATTTTAAAATACATTTGTACAATTTTAAAATAAATTTGGACAATTTTAAAATACATTTGGACAATTTTAAAATACATTTGGATAATTTTAAAATTAATATGGACAATTTTAAAATACAATTGGGAATGGTGTAGATCAATGGTTCCCAACCTTTTTTGGGACATGCCCCACTTTTAAGTTAAAAAAACTAAAATGTCCCCCTACACTCAAGAAAAATGTGTAAATTTTTCAAATTTGTTTTAAAATTAAAAATTTACTTGTAGTTAAGCAAACTTTTTGTTAAAATCATCTTTTAAACAAAATTTTTTGCAAAAGTTTTCAACAACCAACTAAAAAATTTAACTTAAATAATATTTTTTTTAGTTTTTTAACAAAAAACATATTTAAAATTTGCTCGTTGCCCCCCTGAAACATTCAAATTGCCCCCCAGTGTGGCGAGAATGAAAGGTTGGGAACCATTGGTGTAGATGGAGGGTATGAAAACAATTGGTTAATTAAAACTTTGCTTTACAGCCTTAAAGTATGTGAAGTTTTTTTTATATTTTTATTTATTTTAATACACTCGAAATAATACCTCAGTACAAAAATCTGAAATTTTAAGCATCGCAGGCAGAAATGAAAATGTGTATACAATTTTATTCTTTTATACATTCAAAAATTTGTATAAAGACTTTTAGTTTAAAATCGCTAATTTTAAGTAGATTTTTCTGCTGAAAATGATATTTTCACAAAATTCCCTGTCATTCAGTATTAAATACAACCGAAATTTTTCGGTAATTCAACTGATTCTTTTGCTAAATGAAAAATTGTTAAAAGCAGATGATTTTGATTTTCTAAATGTTAGATTTTTGTAAAAAGAAATTGAGGTATGTATTTGGCAGAGCTTTTTAAATAATGAAAAACGGTATTTTTCGGAACAATAATTTGGAAGATATGGGCGATTAAAAAAGTGTTTATTTTTGGCAATATTGACTTTTAAATTGTTTTTATGTTTCTTTTACTCGAAAAGTGCAAGTTCCGCGAAAACCTCTCTGTGACAATATTTTAGATAAAATTATGGAGATTTTTAATTAAAATTTCATCAAATAATTTTCAAAAGTATCTTAGAATATCCTTTTTTCCTGGCATACACATTATGCATTTTTTGTATTCTTATTGTCGGGCAATAGGATAGGTCGATGATATGCATATTTGCAAAATACGTTAACTACACTCAAAATAATAACTCTGTAAAATTACAGAAAAACTCTGCTAATTTAACAGAGTACACCATACTTTTCCAGCTAGCAACATTTCATTGTAATATTACTATAAAACTCTGTAAAATGATTTTGACAAAAAAAAACTGTTAATTTACAGAGTTTCTAGTAAAATATTGGTTAAATAAATCACCATTTAACAAAGAAAAACTCAGTAAATTTACATATATTTGTAAAATGCATTTGATGCTACCAAAATTTTACAGAAAAAAACTCTGTAAATTTACAGAGTTTAGTAAAATACATGTTATTTTGTAAAACTTTTATAAGATTTTTTAAAAGATTTTTTTTTACTTTTTTAACATTTTCTCAAAAAAAAAAAAAAAAAAAACAGATAAAATTATGAAATTAAAATTACATAGAAATAAGTAAAAATATAGATAAAACTTAGTTTTTTGGTTATAAAAAATACAAAGTATTTCCATTAAATCTGTATTTTAGCAGAAAACTCTGTTAATTATCTGTAAAATTAAGATTACAAAGTTAAAAGTAATTTAACAGGTGAAACTTTGTTTTTTTGTCACAACAAAATACAAAGTATTTTCTTTAAATCTGTATTTTGACAGAAAACTCTGTCAAATATCTGTTGAATTGAGATTACAGTCATTTTACAGAGAATTTTACAGAGTTATTATTTTGAGTGTAATAGCAAAAAGTCGGTGCGCATTTTCGAGCTTATAACGGGAAAGATTATAAAAAAAATTTTAGGAGGGTACTTTAAGTCCTCTACAAGCGGGTTTAGTTCTTGGTTTTTGAAAAAAAAAAATTTTTATTAAGTAAAAAAATTCCAAGCAAAATGGAATCAATGATCAATTTTGTTCCATGGAAGCATTTCAAAAGTCAGAAAAGCAGAATTTTTTTATATAAAAAATATGTTTTATTTCAAAATAGCATTCAAATGGTACATAAGGCCGAATTAAGTACAGTAAAAATAAAACAAGTAAAAAAGTTAAATTCGGCCTTGCCGAATGTAGTGATACCCTCCACAATTTCAAAAAGATTATTGCAAAAAACTTTATTTAAAAGGAAATTACTTTTGCAAAAAAAAAAATTTTTTTTTGAAAAAAAAAAATTTCCGCGAAAAAAATTTTGGTAAAAAAAAAATCCGCGATTTTTTTCTTTTTTTGTCAAAAAATATGTTCGTACTTGTTTAAATACCATTTGGTGTTCAATTATGTTCACATATGCCAACCAGAAGCCGAATTAAAGCATTTTGTATTTTTAGTTTATGTTGAATGTACTGAAATTTTTGAGGTGTGCTTACATTTTCATTCATAACTTTAGAACCGCTGAACCGATATCGCTCAAATGCAATACCAAACTTCTCGGGAGAACTTCCAATAAATATGTTAAGTTTCAGTCATCTATGTGCAATATTTTGTCCGTGACAGCATTTTCCACAGACAGACAGACGGACGGACAGACGGACATCGCTAGAATGTCTTAAAATCGATCGGGCATCATGAATATATATACTTTATGGGGTCCCAGATCGATATTTCGATGAGTTACAAAGGGAATGACAAACTTATATAAACCCTCTATCACTAAGTGGAGGGTATAAAAAGATTGGCAGGTACACTCAAAATAATAACTCTGTAAAATACTCTGTAAAATGACTGTAATCTCAATTCAACAGATATTTTACAGAGTTTTCTGTCAAAATACAGATTTAAAGAGAATACTTTGTATTTTGTTGTGACAAAAAAACAAAGAGTCATCTGTTATATTACTTTTTACTTCGTAATCTTAATTTTACAGATAATTAACAGAGTTTTCTGCTAAAATACAGACCTAAGCAAAATACTTCGTATTTTTTTATAACCAAAAAAATTTTCTGTTTTGAGTAGTTTTTGTTACCAAACATCAAAATTTATCTGTATATTTTTATTTTTTGAAAAAAAGTTTAAATAGTAGCAAAAAAAGTTATCAAAACAAATTTTTCAGAAATTTTATAAAAATTTTACAAAATAACATGCATTTAACTAAACTCTGTAAATTTACAGAGTTTTTTCTGTATTTTTTTTGCATCAAATGTATTTTACAAATATGTGTAAATTTACATAGTTTTCTTTGCTAAACGGTGGTTTATTTAACCAATATTTTACTAGAAACTCTGTAAATTAACAGTTTTTTTTTGTCCAAAGAATTTTACAGAGTTTAATAGTAAAATTACAGAGTTTTCTCTGTAAAAAAGCTTTCATATTTAACTAATATTCTACTACAAACTCTGTAAATTAACAGTTTTTTTCTGTCAAAATCATTTTACAGAGTTTTTTAGTAAAATTACCAAGAAATGTTGTTAGCTGGAAAAGTATGGTGTACTCTGTTAAATTAGCAGAGTTTTTCTGTAATTTAACAGAGTTATTATTTTGAGTGTATAAATCGCTATCCGCGAAGTCCAAAAAATTAGCAATTTGCAATAAAAATCAAAATGAGTATCAAAATTTTGGTAAAATGAAGCGTATTAAGAAAATTAAATCAAAAAAAAGTTAGCTGATCGGTATGGTCCATAAATGCATTTTATACTTTACTGATTTTGAAAATACATGCATGGACCATACCGATCCGCTTACATACTTTTTGATTTCTGTTACCTTTGTTTTTACCAAATTTTTGATACCCATTTTGATTTTTTTTTGCAAAATAATAATTTTACCCGCCAATTTTTTACTCTCTATTTTCCGGTACTTAAATCGGCCTTATGCGCCATTTTGAAGTAAAATAGATTTTTTTTATATAAAAATACTTTTCAGGCTTTTGAAATGCTTCCATGGACAGAAATTGATCGGCTAAAATTTGTTTTGGAATTTTTTTCTTAATATTTTTGTAAAAAAACAAAATTTTTTAAATATTTTTAAAAAATATTTTTTCTTCCAAAAGCTGCGAAATAAAACCGCTTGTAGAGGACCCTTCTTGATTTTAAGTTAATGAGTTTCACAAATATGCATATCACTGACCCACCCTAATGCGCAATCAATTTTTAATGTTTGTTAGGGAGCCAAAATTTTGGCTCTAGACAGTTTTTTTCTACTCGAAAACCGTCAGTTCTACGAAAAAATTTTCTGCGACAATATTGTTAATAAAATTATGCAGATTTGAAATTTATTAAATTTTTTTTGATTGTCCTTTTTCCTGGCAGGGGCATTATGGATTTTCAAAAACAAATTTTCCTGTTAAGGTTAGGAATGAGATATGATTTTTTGTCTGATCGAGCAATAAATTTTCAATTTTGGTTGAAAAGCCTAATATTGTATTTTTTTGCAAAAATTAAAAAAAAACATCAGACATTTATATCTCCAAAAAACTTGGAAAATTGTTTAACCGACAATACAATACACCGCTCCGTAATTTTTAATGTTTTTAGGATGGCATTTCAGTCTTTAATTTTTTTTTTTTTTAATCCATGATGATTCTGCTAGCAAAAAGTGCATTCTATTTATTTTTTAGTTTCTTGATAAATTAAAAACAAATTTTAACTCCATAAATTTATCATTAATATTGTCACAAAAAGTATTTATTTTTTGCAAAAATTTTCAAAAAATCTAATCTTTGAAAATTTTTTGCTTGATAATACGAAAAAACACTTTTCTGAAATTTTAAAATATTTAAGAGAGCAATTACAAGCTTTAATATAGCATTCCAATTTTTTAAACGTAAAATATTGTTCCAAAGCAAAATTCCGGGTTTCATCATTTTATCATTGCCCATAAAGTAGACCAAGACCGCTAAACTTAGCAGATTTTTCGTAATGCACACTTTCTTTATATGCTCTTCTAAGTTTATTAATCAAATTCAGCAAAATTTAATAGGAGTGTTTGATAGTTTTTTATTTATTGTTAGGTATGATTTATTACTTTTCAAATCTATGAATTTCATATTACACTGTGCTACAGTGAAAAAATACTTCTGATGTGACATAGTATAGGTTGTTGGTCTTGTCGAGTAGATCACAAAAATGCCCATTGAACATGCCAGACACCCTCAAATTTTAGAGTTATTGTCAACAACCTTTTTTTTGGGACTTTTCTCACTAAACCTTGTGTAATTCAAAAAATTTTCAACCGATTTTAAATTTTTAAACTGTTTTGGATAGCAAAAGGATAGGGCTTTCCATGTGTGTGAATTGGTCAATACGTAAAAGAAAGATATCCATTGATTTTTTCTATAAAATCAAATTTTTTTGTTATTTTTTGAAAATTTTTCAAATTTATCGATTTTTTTCTGCTATAGTTCGTTTAACAACCTTTATATTTATAAGCGTTTTTTTAAAGAAAATTTAATTGTTAATACGATAAGCTTTATCCTGAAAAAATCGGATAATAATTGACAGAGTTGTGATAATTTTTCTAAAAAATAAAATTAAGATTTTGCAGGAAATCAACCTTTTTTTTGGGACTTTTCTCACTAAACCTTGTGTAATTCAGAAAATTTTCAACCGATTTTAAATTTTTAAACTGTTTTGGATAGAAAAAGGATAGGGCTTTCCATGTGTGTGAATTAGTCAATACGTAAAAGAAAGATATCCATTGATTTTTTCTATAAAATCAAATTTTTTTGTTATTTTTTGAAAATTTTTCGAGTTTATCGATTTTTTTCTGCTATAGTTCGTTTAACAACCTTTATATTTATGAGCGTTTTTTTAAAGAAAATTTAATTTTTAATACGATAAGCTTTATCCTGAAAAAATCGACAGAGTTGTGATAATTTTTCTAAAAAATAAAATTAAGATTTTTCAGGAAATCGCCGTTCAGATAACCCAGGCAAAACAAATAAATTTATCATAAATGGTCATGTACAATATTTTTAAAGGTTTTTGGCGCGCTGCACAGTGGGAAAAAACACCAATCTGGCAGGAAAAAAATCATATCTTCTAAACTATTGGTCTGATTCGATAACAATACTTGGAGATTTTATAGCAAAGGATATGAGCTTTTTGTATAATGAATAATAAGGAACTGTTTTTCAATACAGGGTGCCCCAAAAGGTGTTATATACGACTACCTCAGGAGTATTTTTTTTTTGTACCTGTTAGCTGTGGAAAATTATGTTTAAAATAAGAATTTTATACTTTTTGAAAAATAAATGGGGTTATCAAATATTGTAAGTGAAATCTGATAGCATTTGGACATATACCCTACATCCAGTATATAACTAAAATAGGAGTCTTAGCACCTGATTGCATAAGCATATACGAATTTTTAGTTAAGCTTTTGTCAATGTATAGTGCCATTGCCTCTTCTGGTGTGTATTATGTCGGTGCTTCAGAGGGGTAAAATACGGCTTTTTTCATCTTTGTAGCCCTTTTTGGTGTTTTTTTAATTTCATCTAATAATTGGGCTGCATTCTCTTTCCAGATTTGTACAGAATTACTTTCGTAGCGACCAATAATTATTCCTTGATGTTATTTTGTACAAGATCCGAAACACGACTCTTGGATTTTTTTGTCGTTTCCAAAAAAGTCTTCAAAGGACGACCTCGAGGTTGTGACGGTCCTGGTTCTTCGTCTTCTACTAGAAAATCTATATTTTCATTCAACCATATATTGTAATGATTTTCAAAACTATATAAATTGCGAGAAACACTGGCCCATCTACATTTAAATTTACTACATAAATCTCGCTCACAACAGTTAGTTTTTTATAGCTATCATTCTCGTTGCAGATGTTATTTCCAAGTTTGGACAAGATATAATTGATAACTGTTGAGTTCCGATCAGAAGCACTGTCGCATTTACGCCAAACTTCAAATATATCTCTCTGTTGAAATGACATGTTAAACAAATTAAAAAAAAACTAAAGAGTTTATTAACCAATTCAAATGATAGTATTAAATTTATTATTATTTATAACAATATTTTTATTAAGAATTTTTTCACCAACTGAATGCGAATTAAATCGGTTATTTAAAAATCATAAAATCAAAAATTATCTTAATTCAGCACGAATTTTTTTCAAGATTTCGACGCTCTACTATGTTAAAAACAAATTACTAACAATCCTTCGCGATTCTCGACATATACGTGAGTCACGTTCATCGCTGCCTAGGTTTATAATTATAATTATTGAAAGACCAAAATTACAAAAATAATTTTTAAAAATCGCTACGCAGGCCTACGCAGCTAATTTTTTGAATAATAATACTTCATTATATGTAGAATAATCTATAATTAAAGATTAAGCAGCATCTGACAGCGTTTTTTTTGTAGCTCCATAAGAATTTAAACAAGTTAAAAAAAAACATTGTTTATGTAATTCGTTACGAGAGAGCCTTCGCAAAACAGATAACGTTTGGAAATTTTTCAATAATATACCTAATAGCACCCTTTAAAAGAAATCAAACACTTGGTAGGTAACGGCTTACCCTTTCCGATACACGGCAATGACAAGTTTACTATTATAAACAATTAACTGTGATAGCCCAATAAATTGTCAACATTTGATAGTGTGTATTTCCCTAATGGGTTAACTAAATTTTAAGTTCTTTACGGTTTTAAGTGCAGTCACTATCCCGCTTTAAAATCACATTAAAACTTTGTTAAAATCTGTTAGTTATATTTTGAATTATTTCCCGCTAGATTGGCAATTTTTCCCACTGTGCGCTGTATCCGAATCTGGCCTTTAAATTGCTCTATCTGGTCAGCTTTTTGAGACATTTAAAATAAATTGATATATCAAAAACTTAATAAGATAGCGCAATTTCAAGGTCAAATTCGAATTTAGGAGGTCAAAAACCTTAAAAATAATGATACGCGACCTCTCAGTATGTTCGTTTATTTTTTTATTTTTTTTTGCCTGGGTTATCCGCACAACAATTTCATACAAAATCTTAATTTTCTTTTTTAGAAAAATTATCACAACTCTGTCAATTGTTATCCGATTTTTTTGGCATAAACTCATCTTTTTCACAATTAAATTTTCTTTAGGAATACGTTTATTAATATAAATGTTGTTGAACAAACTATAGCAGAAAAAAATCGATAAACTCAAAAAATTTTCAAAAAATAACAAAAAATTAACTATTGTTGAAAAAATCAATACATATCTTTCTTATATGTATAGACCAATTCACACACATGTAAAGTCCTATCCTTCTTCTATCCAAAACAGTTGAAAAATTTAAAATCGGTTGAAAAATGTTTAAGTTCAGCGAAGTATCCAGGAATTTGAAAACGGGGGGGGGGCACAACTTCCAAATTTTTTTTTGTCATCGGCGATTAAGCTAGGACTGCTCACTCTAGCACCAAACAACCCCCCCCCCCCCCCCCCTCCCCGTATACGATTTTATCTTTATTTATATAAAAAAAACGTTTTCGTAGGCCTCTGTGGTTCAGCTGCTACGTATTCGTAAGTTAGCGCGTTCCATTATTCTAAGTATTATCGAAACATTCAAGTTTGAAGAATTAACAAAATCGTATTTATTGCTTCACGTAAGAGGCATAAGTTAGAGCCATAAAAACGTCTGTTTTGATAGATTTTTCTGTTGTCTAGACATAGATTACACTGCTCAACACTCATTTTCCTGTTTGAATTCTGGTGATCAATTTTAGTAGACCTTGATCTCCTGATTCCAAATCTGTTCTCCAAATTTTTCCATCACGTCCAGATTTTTAGTTATTAACGGTTGAAAATGCAAAAAATTACGATTTTTAATGATACTGTTAAAATTACCATTTTTGTAAAATTTACCTTAGTTTTTTGGCATTTTTTCAAAGAAAAAAAAAATGAATGTTTTACAAATTAAAGTTTTCTGTAATGTTTTTCATATAAACCGGAAGATATCTTTAAAGGCGCGTTTATACGGGAAAGAAAACCCCTAGATTTAAAGTAAAACACAACTCTGTGATAATATACTTTTGACTTCAAAAATTGTTGTGTAAAATCTAATTTCTTTAATACTTGTTGTTGCTTACCATTTTCATTATATTATTAATTGTTATCGCACATTTAGTCAATAATTTGTAGATTGAAAACCGAATTAAAGTAAATAAAAAATATTTAATAAAATTTTATTTGACATTCCAATTTTAAAAGTTGCCACAGAGTTGTTTTTTACTTTAAATCTAGGGGAATTCTCTCTCGTCTAATCACGCCTTAATGGGTTGAAAAGTCTATAAGAAAGAATGAACTTTTTCCTAAATTTTGAGCTCATCACAGTAAAGATTGGTCATCTGGTTTTTGTTTTAGAGCCTTTTAAAAATGATGCTTTTTCTAATTTTTTTCACAGTGTTTTTTTAAAATACATGTTTGTGCAACAACTTTAAATTTTTTTGATCATATATTTGAGATCATAGTTCAATTCTACTCTTACGCTTTATACCAGTTTTTTATTCCTCCCAGTGGCCGCTGTGCAGGCTTTCAAAAAAGGCAAAAATCGTGTTTTTCGCATTTTCAACCGCAAATAATTAAAATTCTAGAAAAAATTTGGAACACAGATTTGGAATCAGCGAGTCAAAATCTTTTAAAATTTTATATGAAACTTCAAACCGGAGCCAAAAACCTTCGATTTGTTGAGCGGTGTTATCCAGACAGAAATTTAGCAAACCGCGTCTGCTTAAATCAGCAGATCCTCATATTATTTTTGTATAAAAAATATTTAAGAATATGAAAATTTTACTATGGAAAATATAGCTTAAAATCTGATAGTTTCTCTATAAAAATACTAAGAATTTTAAAATTTTCTATAGCGAACATGTTACAGAATCTAACAATTTTTCAATAAGAAAAAAAAAATCTCCCAAAAAATAAGAATTTTCCTGATGAAAACATGTATTAGAATCTGAAAATGTTTCTATAGAAAAGTCTTTTCAGAATCTGAGAATCGCCTACAGAAATAATATTTCAGAATCTCACAATTTAATATCTTTAATGTCTAGAATCTTATAGTTTGAAATTTTTTTGACGATTTTTTTTAATATCCTGATGCATAATTTTTATTAGATAAATCCAATTTATGTTTTTTAAAATAATTTTACAGATATTTTGTTATAAATTACTTTTTAGAATCGAAATTAGATCACACTCTGGAGTTTTTATAAAAAAACTTAAATCATTTCTTTCAAATTAAAAAAATTTTGAAACCTGTGCATTTTTTTTGTACAATGCGTTGCAGTGTATTAATTTTATTAAATCTAAAAGGGGGGGGGCACGTGCCCCCTGTGCCCACCCCCTGTATATGTCCATGTTTAAGTTACACGTGGTTTAAGGTGGAAGTACATAGGGGTGCGTTGCGTCCGATACGTTCTCACCTATGTCTGCTTTCTATGCGTTGAAAACTTTAAGTTACATACACTCAAAATAATAACTCTGTAAAATACTCTGTAAAATGACTGTAATCTCAATTCAACAGATATTTGACAGAGTTTTCTGGCAAAATATAGATTTAAAGAAAATACTTTGTATTTTTATTTGTTGATTTTTCTGTTAGTACAGATCGAGCACGGGCTCTAATTCTATTTGTTATAAGGGTTTGAGTTGAAAAATGTAGAAGAAAAATTTAATTTCTATAAGCTATAGACATTTCTGGTATTCCTATACCGGTTTCGGACAGTTCCAGTTAACTGTCTTCATCAGTAGGATTTAAATGCCAGTTTGTTTTTGTTAATGGTAATTGTTTTTCTAATATGTGAATTTTATTAATATCAATGACCAGTCCAGAATCGAACCATGAATATTTTCATACCATTAATTAACAATACTGGTGGGATGGCACTCTAGACATCACCGCCAAAGCATTGATTAAATATGTGTTGGATAAATATTCGTTTTCTATTCATTACTGCTTGCATTGCATATTAATAGTTTTTTCTACAGAGTGATTGACAATTATAACAACAACAGTTCAGCCGCTAGCAATTCAAACTTCAACACATCCATTTATTCCACTCTTGTCTCTATTTATAGTTTTTTGCAATCGTGTTGCCACATGGTCTGGATTTTTCAGACACATGCAGGGGATTGCATTTTTCTGGGAGACATGCCTAATGGCGACATTTCTGTCAGTATTTTTATTTGTTGATTTTTCTGTTAGTACAGATCGAGCACGGGCTCTAATTCTATTTGTTATAAGGGTTTGAGTTGAAAAATGTAGAAGAAAAAATTAATTTCTATAAGCTATAGACATTTCTGGTATTCCTATACCGGTTTCGGACAGTTCCAGTTAACTGTCTTCATCAGTAGGATTTAAATGCCAGTTTGTTTTTGTTAATGGTAATTGTTTTGTTAAATTGTATTTTGTTGTGACAAAAAAAACAAAGTTGCCTCTGTTATATTACTTTTTACTTTTTACTTTGTAATCTTAATTTTACAGATAATTAACAGAGTTTTCTGCTAAAATACAGATTTAAGCAAAATACTTCGTATTTTTTTATTTCCAAAAAAGTTTTCTGTTTTGAGTAGTTTTTGTTTTTGTTACCAAACATCAAAATTTTATCTGCAATTTTTTTTTTTTTTTTTGAGAAAAAGTTGAAAAATTAGCAAAAAAAGTCATCAAAAAAAATCTTTTCAGAAATCTTATAAAAAATTTACATAATAACATGCATTTAACTAAACTCTGTAAATTTACAGAGTTTTTTCTGTAATTTTTTTTTTGCATCAAATGCATTTTACAAATATATGTAAATTTACATAGTTTTCTTTGCTAAATGGTGGTTTATTTGACCAATATTTTACTAGAAATTCTGTAAATTAACAGTTTTTTTGTCCAAATCATTTTACAGAGTTTTAAAGTAAAATTACAGAGTTTCCTCTGTAAAAAAGCCTTCATATTTTACTAATATTTTACTATAAACTCTGTTAATTAACAGTTTTTTTCTGTCAAAATTATTTTACAGAGTTTTTTAGTAAAATTACCAAGAAATGTTGTTAGCTGGAAAAGTATGGTGTACTCTGTTAAATTAGCAGAGTTTTTCTGTAATTTAACAGAGTTATTATTTTGAGTGTAGAAATCGCGTTGAATGCGGCAGCTTTTCATAAATACCTTGCTAAATCCTCATGTTTTTGCACTAAAATTGGTTTATTTTTATTTAGGAAAATTATATTTTTAATATTTTTTAAGTTTTTGTATAAATTTATTAAAAAAATATTGTTTATTTTAAAACGAAAACAATACAAAAGAAAATTGTCAAAAAAATGTTCAAGACGCAAAGAGTGGTGAATATTTTTTAAATTTTTTGAGTTCTATGCGTTTTGAACTTTTGTATTGTAACTTGCTTCATTTATTTATACAGTTTTAACTTTTTGACAACCGGACGCAAAGCAAGTTTGTTCCTATGTATTTCCACCTTTAGTGAGAAAAGTCCCAAAAAAAACGTTTTTTTGACAATAACTTTAAAATTTGAGGGTGTCTGGCAAGTTTGATGGGCATTTTTGTGATCTTTTTGACAAGACCTACAACCTTAACTGCCTCATTTTAAAAGTATATTCGATTTTGGGTTTTTTGTAGCACAGTGTTATTGGTCATAACTCGGCAACACCCCAAGATTTTTGCGTATAAAAAATAATTATCAAAATTAAAATAAAAAGTCAAATATTTTTTTTTTGTTTTTCTGTTTAATATTATATTTAAACAATATTTTAAATATATTTGCTGTTATTTTATTTAATTTTTTTTTTCTCAAATTTTATATGCATATTACAATTATAATAATAATAACAATATATGTAAACGTGTTATGATTAATAAGAATAAAATATTTTGTGAATAATATTTAAGTGATAATAATGATAAAAAATAATATTTTTTTTTATATTTATTTGTGAAAAACATTTTTTTATGTTTTTTTTATAATGTGTATAAATATTTAATGCATATTAATTTTTTTTTAAAAAAAAAAGATTATTGTTATGGTGTCATAAATAAATACGTTTTTTTAAATATTTTTTTTTTGTCTTAAGCATTGTAAGTTGCTTAGTTTTTCACATGAAAATTTTCCAAACTATATTTGCCCGAAATTTTATTGTGTTTACGACTATAAACCCATAACAGAACTTGGTTAATGTTGCCTTAATGCAAAAAAAAAATAAAAAGGGATTGTTTGTATATTTTCAAAAACAATTAAAATTTGGAAATAATTAAGTTATTCTAAATTATGCAAATAATAAAAATAAAAGAGTTTAAGTTTTAATTTTTTTATTTTTCTTAAATATCGGATTCAGAAAAAATTAAAAAAAAAAACTATAAAATTGTCAAACTTTAGTTTAAAAATAATTAAGGTTGCTTTACACGTTCATGATCTCGGGAACAAATTACCCGGCTTTAGCATCAAGTATGCCCAAGTAAATAATAGTTAATTATATAAATATATTTATAGTAGAATATTATTTATATAAAATTAATAAGGAATCAATAACAATTTATAATATAAATATTGTTTTCTTATAGTTTAAACTAATATGTATGTATGTATATAATAATGATAATAATATATATAATTTATATTTATTTTGCAATTAAACATTTGATGAATTAATGACAATACAAAAAAACAAACAAAATAATATTTCAAAATAAAAATAAACAAAACAAAAAAAAAAAAACTAAAAACTATCACAGTTCAATATATAATTAAATTACACATTGATAATAGAGAAGAAATAACAAAAAAAGGAGACAATACGCCAAGCTAACAAAAAAACAATTTGTATACGATTTTTAGTCTTAAATTTTAAAACATAAAGTTTTTTTTTTTAACAATTCCGCAAAAGTTAAAGAGAAAATTTATATAAAAAAAATTCTATAAATAAAAAAACACAAATCTCACTGCGGAACACTAAAAAATAAACAAGAGTTACGACAATCATTTCTATATATTTCGGACATGCTGAATCGATTGGCGTACTCCGTTTTTCGATGTATGGTACAGTTTTCTTGCAAAATGTCGTTAAAGATTTGCTGATTTAGAGACAGTTTTTTTTTTATAAAAAAATTTTGCAAAGTTAATGATTTATAAATTTTATGGCATGGAAAACAAAGATATGACTTGTAGCAATATTTCTTATGCAAATTTGGTTTAAAGCTTTTCATCTTAAGCCATTAAATTCGCGAATTTCTTAATTTTTATGCTTTTCGTGAAATTAACAACTAAATTGGTCTTTGATAAAAAACTTGCTTTTAGTGAATCAAAAAGGCATCCCTAACAATACAAATAGTGGGGAAAAACAGCTATATTATATGGACCATCATGATGAAAATCGCGAAAAACCGTTTTTTTGTATATGTCAGCATCACTTTATGAGATGATTTAAGGCCCCATCTTTTAGTATATAATGTGGGAACCTTAAATAATGAACTGACCCAAAATTTGTCCAAAAAAGTTTTCATTTGCAAAAGTTATCCTAACAAAAACTAATATTTCAGTGTTTTCTATGCAATAATTATAGTTTTTGTTAAGATAACTTTTGCAAATGAAAACTTTTTTGGACAAATTTTGGGTCAGTTCATTATTTAAGGTTCCCACATTATATACTAAAAGATGGGGCCTTAAATCATCTCGTAAAGTGATGCTGCCATATACAAAAAAACGGTTTTTCGCGATTTTCATCATGATGGTCCAAATAACATATCTGTTTTTTGTTCACTATTCGTAGTGTCGTGGGTACCTTTATGATACACAAAATGCAAGTTTTTTATCAGAGACCAATTTAGGGGTTAATTTTGCGAAAACGTAAAAAAAGTAAGAAATCCTCGATTTAAAGGGCTTAAGATGAAAAGCTTTAAACCAAATTTACATTAGAAATATTGCTACAAGTTATATCTTTGTTTTCCATGCTATAGCACTTAAAAATCATTAGCTTTGGAAATTTTTTGTTAAAAAATCAGCTGAAAATCAGCCAATCTTTAATGACATTTTGCAAGAAAACTGTACCATACATTGAAAAACGGAGTACGCCATTCGATTCAGCATATCCGAAATACATAGAAATGATGGTCGTACCTCTTGTTATCTAAAATAGTGGTTAGTTTTGTCACGCAGTGTCTTTAGCTAAATAAAATAACTTAAAACTGAATATATGTTTCAGTTTATAATTTAACAGTCGAAATACTGTGTTTGCTGAATAGATTTTGTTACAGCTGAATAGATATTTAATCCACCAAATAGTTAATGACTAAGATTTTATAGAATAAACAACAACTTATTCTGTGATTTAATTAAAAAGAAGTCGATGTTTTAAAGAAAAGTCTTAATTGAATTAATTTTAGTATTTTAATTGTTTTTTTTATAAACAAATCTTTAACTGAATAACATTTCTTACAGCTGAAAATGTTATATAAAGTTTAATTTATGGTTTAATATTAATTAGTCAATAAAATTGGCTTGCTGAATTTAAAATTACAAAATTGTTATTCAAAGTTTTGCTGATTTTTTTTTTATTTTATAACAGCTGAACAGATTTTTTTACAATTGTTAGAACATCATTTCAATATTATTGTCTACCAAATCGTTTGCTGAATAAGATTTCATTGATCTCGATACAACTCAATTTAAAATTTTATTCAATTAATGTTAAAATGTTTTTGAAATTTTAGTACAGCAGTCTTAATTTAATTCCACAAAACTTTCGCGGAATAACTTTTTTAGCAGTTGAAAAAACTATTTTATGGTTTAATTCAATAACGGTAAAAAAATGGGGTTGTTGAATTAAAAATTGTCAAAAAATAGTAAAAATGAATTTGCTGAAATGTTTTTTTTTTTATTTCCAAATATTTTTTTACATTCATCAGAATGTTATTTTAATATGTTACCCTTTAATTTAAGCTGAATAAGATTAAATTGGTCTGGACACAACTTATTTTATGATTTATTCATTAGGAGTCAATATATTGTTAAAAAATGTTAGCTGAATTAATTTTAGTACAGCAAACACTATATAATTTTTTTTAAATCTTTATTTAATGCTATAAATCTTTAGCTTAATAAGATTATTCATAGCTGACTATATTTCGGTCTACAATTTAAACCATCGTAATCAAAATATTGCTAAAACTTGTTTGCTGAATATATTTTGTTTCAGCTGAATAGATTTCTATACATTTTTAAAAATTTTATATTAATATTTAAACCACTAAATCGTTGTAGACTAAGACTTAATAGTATAAATTACAACTTATTTTGTGATTTAATTCAAAAGAAACCGATTTATTGTGGAAAAATCGTAATTGTATAAGTGTAAGTTCAGCGAAATACATGTTTTGATTAAATATATAAATTATTCTGTATCTTATAAACAATTCTTTAGCATTGCTTACAACTTTAAATGTTATTTAATTGTTTAATTTAATACGCCAATATACTCGGCTTGCTAAATTGTAAATTGGCAACCTTTGCTTACATTTTTTTCTTACAGCTGAATAAATTTGCTAACGATTGTTAGAACGTTATTTCAATATTTTGATCTGCATACAACTTAACATGCAGTTTTATACAATAAAAGTGAATATATTGTTATAAAATGCTTGTGGAAATAATTTTAGCACAGCAGAATATTTTTTTTGTTAACAACATATGTCATGTCATAACTTAATCCCAAAAAAACTTTAGCTAAATAGCATTTTT
Organism: Pegoplata infirma; assembly: GCA_963921195.1. Classification (NCBI taxonomy): domain Eukaryota; kingdom Metazoa; phylum Arthropoda; class Insecta; order Diptera; family Anthomyiidae; genus Pegoplata; species Pegoplata infirma. The sequence continues at coordinate 80,038,822 of OY992538.1, read as the reverse complement.
TCAGCTGAAAAAATATTTTATGGCCTAATCCAATAATGGTCAATTAAATGGGTTTGATAATTTAAAAATCGTCAAAATATTGTTAAAATGGGTTTGCTTAATAACTTTTTTTGCAGCTGAATATGTTTTTTTATATTTATCTGAATGTTATTTCCATATATAATATTTCAAATTGTAAGCTGAATAAGATTTAATTGGTCTAGACACAACTTATTTAGCGATTTATTCAATAGTAGTCCATATATTGTGTTGAAAATTTGTAAATGAATTAATTTTAGTACAGCTGAATAATTTTTTTTTTTAAACATATAGTGCTTAAATTCAACATAACGAAATCTTAGCTAAATAACAGTTTCTACAGCTAAAAATGGTATTTGTAGGTTTAATTCAATAAAAGTGCATAAAATAGGTTTGCTGAATTAGAACTTGTTTCTGTATGACGTTCTATGGTACGTTAATTTATACAAAAACGGGGGCGTTAATAGTTGTTAAAAAAAAAATTTTTGAATTAATTTTGTTACAGCGGAATAGATGTTTTACAGTCACAATAAAATTATTTCAATATAAAATCCTTGAAATCATTAGCCGAATAAGATTTTCTGACCAGATGTAAACTTATTTTACGATTTAATTCAATTGTAGTCTCTACATTGTTAAAAAGGACTTACTAAGTTAATTTTAGTACAGCTGAATCAATTTTTTAAATTAGTTTAATTTATTTTTTAAACACCTAAATACATTGTGCTTAAAACACATTTTTTTATGTAAAATCAGACAAAAACTTTAGCTGAATACGATTTCTTATGATCTATGGTATAATTCAATAAAATTCAATAAAACTGCTTTGCTGAATAAATATTTGTCAATATATTTTGAAAAAAAAATCAACCAAATCGTTAGCTGAATAACTAAAATACATTTTTTTACCTTTTAATTCAAAGCTCATCAATGCGTTTTGGAAAAAGGCTAGCTGAATAAATTTTAGTACAGCTGAATTTGATTTCTGCTTAAAATACATTATGTTTCTATTATGATGTTTCTGTATTTGGTTTTTTTACAGATAGAAAAAAATATTTTCTACAGTTTGAATTGATAAAAAGACGACATAGACCAATTGAGTTGATGAAATATTTTTGACATTGCTAAATATTTTTTTTAAATCAATTATCAAACAAAACACTAATTAATACAAGTCAGAATGGTCATCTGTATAAAATTTTTTTGTAAAATAAAAATATTTCAATACAACAATTAGTTTGCTGAATAAGTGGTAGATCGGAATACAATCTATTCAATAACACTGCAAGTATAATTTTAACTTTTGAAATGACACACCAAAACGTCGAGACAAATAAACTTAACTTTGGGTCGTAGAGGTCCAGTAGCATTCTCCGTTATTCCAGGTCAGGTCAAAATCAAGAGATATTTCATTTTAATGTTTTGTAATTTTCAAGCGACTTTTTAATATATTTTTGAAGGAATCTCCTTAAAATACTCGCTTAAAGTTACTTTATGTAGTATTTATTATTAGAAACTTTACTCTAACAATGATGAGCGATCAGTTTAGTGGAGTAAAATAATTTATTTTTCATAAATTTTTCAATTTCCTTAAGAAACAATAAAATTTCCCTTGAAAATCACAAATTTTAAAATTAAATAAAAAATATATTGACCCGGTCTGTCAAAACGGAGAATGCCACTGTGTTCTACGACCCAAAATTAAGTTTACGTGTCTCGGTGTTTTGGTGTGTCAATTTCACGTACTTACAGTACCCAGCAAATTTTTGCATTACTAGTAATGAGTATAGTAATTAGTAATAATTATTGATATGTACTTACTCATTGCATGAAACACTACTTATTCTATAAAGGCCGTGAGACAGAAATAATTAGTGCCTACAAGCTTACGAGTAGTGAGATAAATAACTACTTACCTATAACGAGTAAAATAAGTAGTTACTTATAAGGAATAAAATAAATAGTTGCAAACAGAGTTTGAAATAACCATTTATCATTAGATTATTTGTTTTCGCGAAACTTTAAGCTAAAAAGGTAAAAAAAAATATTGTTTTTTTCTGATTGGACTTAATTTCCCAAGTGAACTTGCAAATAAGTATTTATTTTTAACATTCTCAATAACTTATTATTTATATTCCCGAGTAAAAATTTTTATATGATGCAATATATAATGATATATGACACAATATATATTAATACGCAATTTGATCCGAATAATGGTGGATGTTTTTGCATTAAAAAATATCAACTTGTATAAAATATGATTTGATTCATCCGAGTTTTGACCACACATTGCCATATATTGGTGGATCTAATTAGATCTAATTGCATAAAAACATATAAAATCCTGGTGTTTTTTGGTTTGGGTTGAGATACACCACAGGTCAACGATACATTCACCAAACATATAATTTTTCAAAACAAAAAAAATGTTTGCCCTAGTAAAAATATTATGCTAATTTTACTAAATAGATCTAATTTGATCCGTAAAATGGTTGTATCAAATAATATCTAATTGTATTACTTTAGATCAAAAAATATAAAAATTTATACAATTTGATCCTGAATTTGGTCAAATCTAATTAGATCAAATTGATCTTATAATATCTATTTTTATATAATTTGATGAGCAAAACCAAAATACGAATCTAATCATATATGGAGCAATATCTAACCATATAAAGTGGATCAACCGTATCAAAGTGATAGATAAAATTTTATATAAATTTATACGGAAGCATATTAACTCATATAAGATTGTATCAAATTATATATGATTAGACCAGAAAATTTTTACTCGGGTGGGTACGCTTCGAACCAGATAGGTGATATACATAACCAAATACGGAAATGTTTAGGAACATTTTAAAAACTTTTTTATACTTTGCCTAAAAAACTTAGAAAATGTTTGGTTAATTGGAAACATATATAGTTTGATATGGAACAGAATAAGCTATATATAATTTTATGTTAAATTATACAGATAAACAAATTTTGTACGAGGTTCATATAATTTTATATAATTATATCAACCATACACATTTTAATCCGAATCATGATTAAATTATATATTACAACAAATGACTGCATTTAAAAAATTTAGAAAATATCTCACGCGATGTATAATCATATATGATTTATTATGTTTGCATCAAGTTATATATTGTTATATATGTTTATTTTTACTCGGGTTATTGCAAATAAGTACTTACATATTACAATATAAGCCACTAGTTGCTTTTTGGACTAAAGTAATGCAGTGGGTAATGAGTAATTGTTATAAATAATGTAATTGGCAGTCATTACTTTTCACAACACATTACCTAGTTTTTGCTGGGTACTTACAAAATAAACAAAACTGTTTTGTTTAAATTTAACCATTGAATTTCAGTCCTCAATATATTGTTAAAAAAGGTTAGCTGAATTAATTTTAGAACAGCAGAATACATTTTTTTGTTAAAAAATATTTGATTTTTCTGTATTTAATATGTTATTTCGGACTTTCATAAGCTCTGAATTTAGCCATTTATATTTAATTCGTCAATAAATTGTTTAAAAAAAGGTTTTAAAACAGCAGAATACATTTTTTCTGGCTAAAATATATAATGTTTCTGTATTTAATATGATATTTAGGAATTTTGAATTAGCTTAATAACTTCTTTCTATAGAATTTGCGGCGCTCAACCTGATTGAAATTTTCTACAAGAATATTTTCTTGAAACTGTGGGGCAAATCAATTAAATGTTGATGCCTATCTTGGTTTTAAAGTTTTCCTCTAAAAACGTAAAACTAAATCAGTTTTCGGAATGCAATCAATTTCATGCAGTTCAATTCTACTTTAACTTCTGAAAGTGATTTCATTCCGAAAAAAGATATTAAAAAAAATTTGATTGTAAATGTTAGAAATATTAAAAACTCTTAGCTGATTACCTATTTCTGTTAAAAATTTAAATATAAAATAAAAAATTTCCATTTTTGTGAGACACATGAAGACCTCGTTGGGTCTTTGCTTAAATAGTCTTCTCAGTGTGTAGACCTAGAAGAAAAACTAAGTCCTAAAAATGTAAAAATTCATAATATTTACTGCCAAAAATTACAACTTTTTTATAGTTTTTTTTTTTTTTGTTAAATTGTTAAGATTCAAACCAATCCGTAGATGAAATTCTGAAATTTTCAGGAATAATAACAATTCGGGGTTGAAGGATGGGTTTATGTACAAATTTCTCAGATATACCTTTTATCAAATTTGTTTCTGTTAACCATTTAACAGGGGGTCCAAATTTTTGTGGTGAAACTATTATGAGGTCATAGATCACAAAAATTAAGAGAAAATCAAATCGCTTTGGGAGAAAATGTTGGTCCTCAAACTGTTAAAATAATCACAATGAAAAAATTTATCACTTAAATCATAAAGAAATTTTATAAAATATGTTCCAAAACAAATGTTTTTTTTTTTTGTAATATTTTTATTATATATATTTTTTGTTTAATAATATGCTGCTATTATTACTGCTTTTTTCTTAAAAAAGTTTTACAAAAAGTCTGTGTTTGTTTTTTTTTTTTATTATTTTTTCAAAATAAATTTATTTATATAACTATTTTATGGCATTTATAGACTATTAACAAACAAAAAAAATTGTATGAAAATAAATGAAAATAAATAATAACAATATAATGATGATAGAAAACATAAATCATTATTAATAATTAATAATTTTTATTATTATATTTATAAAGAATTACAATTAAAAAAAAAAAACAATAAACGAGAGATAATACTCGTTTATCAAACATTTTATTAATTTTACTTTCATAGGTGTATAAAGCTTTTATAACACTTTTGAAAATAAACTTTAGTTTTTGTGTTATATTTAGGTTTGTAACCCTGAAAATGTTATAAAAGAAATTTAGTATAACAAAAGCTATTTCCAAAGCTTTTGTTGTGTTTACAAATTTCCCAAAAAAAAACAATAGGTTTTTAACCATACTAAAAGCTTTTCAGTATTCATTTAGCTTTTTTCTCATACTACAGCTGTTATAATAAGCTTTTTTTCCTTTATAACTGTGCTATAATTATTCATATATAAACTTTTCTATTCTCTACTCTTGTGTGCTTATGTTTTTTTTTTCTGTATTTAACCTTTCAACGTGATATTTGTTTTTTAATTAAAGCCTGCAATAGTCTAGTTTTAGCCTTTTTTTCTTTATATTGAGCATAAGTCTCTTCAATCGTTTTACGATCACTTTTTAACATTTTACGACCATTTTGTTCTTCAAATACAGTCTCATATTCACGTATTATACGTTTTAACAATTTCTTTTCTTCGCGGGTCTTATCTAAATGTTCCCATAACTGATCAATCGTTAAACAACTAATATTTTCCTGTTGCTGCGGCGACGATTGTGTGTTAACTGTTGCTGTTGTTGTGGTTGTTGATTCTTCCGAACTAGCTGTTGTCGGTTGCTGTGATTCGGTTGTTGGTGAATTTGTTGTCTCAGTACTGTTGTTGGAGGAATATTGTAGCGGGGTCGATTCAAAGACCATAGCCTCATGTTCTAAAATAGTGGGCAATTCGGGTGCTCCTCCAACGCAGGATCCAGTTAAGGTAACACTACGTGATACTAAACGTTTAAGCTGACGATAACGATCGTAAAGTGGTCGTGCAGCATCACGTTCCTCTTTTGTTGATGGTCTACCGTAGAGGGATTCAAAATAGAGTAGACCATGTTGTACAGCAGTCTTTTCTTGTACCAATTGATTGGCGGTTAGTTCTTCTAAGGTATCCGAACGATTGGAATCTTCACGTTTTTCAGAGAGACTCTAAAAAGAGAGGGAAAAAAGAAAAATATATCATTAATCAGAAGAAGTTATACTTGTTAATGCATTAAGAAATTTCAGACTATGAAATGTTGTATTAACTTTTGATTCGCCCGAATTAAATTTTAACTTCCGAACTCTTACACTGTGCATAGGTGCGGATACCCGCCCCCACCGAATTTGAAAGAAGAAAAAAGAAAAGAAAATAATGAAGGAAAAGGAGTGGACTGGAATGGAGAGGGGAAAAAATGTATAAGGGCGGATTACTCAATGAAAAGTTAGCTGCTAACTGCCGATTTAACGGAGCCTTATGTCAAAATTTGTATGAAAAAGTTAAATTTTAACGGAGAGTTATTTTATAACGGAGCATTGAGTAATCCAGCCTAAGACATTTAAAATTTTTTATAAGAAATAAGTCCCGGAATCTTTAAATCTTTTCTATAAAAAAAAAATAAGTAAGAGAATTGCTCTGTAGAAATTTTGAGAAGAAGAGGGGAAAAAAAAAATATGAAAACTTTTTTCTAGGAAAAATGTTCAAGAATCTTAAAATTTTCGGAATCATTAAATTTTTCTATTAGAAGGAGAGAGAAAAGAAAATAATATGAAAACTTTTTTCTAGGAAAAATGTTCAAGAATCTCAAAATTTTAGGAATCATTAAGTTTTTCTATTAGAAAATCTGAAAATTTTTCTATAGTAAAAGGCTGAGAATTTTTCTATAGGATAAATCTAAAGAAAAATTTTATCAGGTAAAATTTCAAAAATTTTAATTTAAAAAAAAAATTACTAGAATCTGTAGCTAAGAATCTGAGCTCTTTATTAAGGAAAATTTCTCAAAATCAGGACTGTGATCACGTAAAACGATAGCTGACTATCGTCGATTTTTATAGCCTTGGTGCTCCTTAACTAAACAAAAACTTTCAAATTTCCCTTCAAAACGACATGTATTTAGATATCGTCAATCGTTTTCGTTTTACGTGATTAGCCCCCAGACTTTTTCCAAAGGAAAAATGTCTCAGAATCATTTTTTTATATTATAAAAATGTGTCGGGAAAAATCTAAAAATTTTCATGTAGAAAATTTCTTTCTAGGAAAAATGTCCAAGAATCTCAAAATTTCTCTATAGGAAAAAAACCGAGGATTTTGCAAAAGAAAAATCCGATTTTTTTTTTTGTTAAAGAAAAAACCTTGTAAAATAGCAAGAAAAGCTTGTTATTTTTATTTTTTGCTACCACCTATTTGACAAGAATTCCTAGTAATTTTACAAGCTTTTTACCAATAATTTTGTAATTTTACAAGGTTTTATTAATAAAATGGTAAATTTAGAACTTTTTTGACACGATCAAATTTACAATGAGTTCTCGTGACTTTACTAAATTTTTTGATACCTCCTATTTTACGAGAATTTCTAGTAAAAATCACGAGCCTTTTTGTAATTTTACTAGATTTTTACTAATAAAATTGTAAATTTACAACTTTTTTTGCGCAATAAAACTTGCAAGAATTTTTTTGTAAAAAAACCTATGAAATTTGTAAAATTACAAAAAAAAATGTAAATTACAAAAAAAAAAAATGTAAATTTCGATAAAATTTTTTTTTTAAACAAGGAAAACTGTAAAATATTTGTAAAATGGGATTACATACGAAATTTTTTCTTGTAATTTGACAAGGTTTTTTTGTGTGTAGTTCCTGTCTTAAGTTGTCATTATGCCCTTGAGTTAAGTGTTAATACAATCATATTGTTTTTGATTTTTTTTCTGACATCTGTCACTTTAGACATGCTTTAATCAAATAAAATTCCTTAATTTGTAGGTCATTTTGGCACAAACATCTATTTGTCAGTTTTCTAAATGTCACTTTTGATTTATTTTTCTATCATACACTTAAAAATGTTTTTAAATATACATTCAAATATGTATTTATCATAAGTTATTTTTAACAATTAAGATTTTTTGAAAAACAAAATATGTATTTAAAAAAGACTACGTGTATCATAGTCACGTGCATTTTATATGTGGGTCGTTTTAAATAAAAACAGATTTCCACAAAAGAAAATTTTTATAATATAAACAAATCAAGAGCCGAGTAAAAAAAGTTTTATATATAATTGTATATAATTTGATAAAATTATATAAAATTTAATTATAAATAATTTTTTTGTATAAATTTTTTTTAAATTTTATAGAATTTTATCTAATTTTATGAAATGTTATCAAATAAGATATAATTTGTTATCATTTTATAAAATTTTATATTAAAAAAATTCTGATACAATTATATATAATTTTATCAAATTATATAAAATTTATCTAATTTTTATAAAATTTTATTAAATTAGATATAATTAGGTTTAATTTTATAAAATTTTATATAAAAAAATTCGGATATAATTAAGTATATATCATTTTATCTAATTTTATTCAATATATAAATTATATATAACTTTATCAAATTAGATATAATTTGACATAAACTTTTTTACTCGGGCATTAAATAAAAATAAAAGAAAAATACTACGGTCAAGATTGGTTATAAAATACCGTACAGCATGAATTTTGGCAATTAGTAAACAAATTCCGCAAATTTTTTATTCTAAAAATCTGTATACATTGCCGGTCCTCTTCACATATGTGGACCCCAAATGGGTCCTACCTTTGAATCTAAAGGCCTATTCACACCTGAGGTGAAATCTTTTTTGAACGAGATTTCTATCATATGGTTGTGTATAAAATGATACAGAACATATGATCGAAATCTTGTTCGAACGAGATTTCACGTCAGGTGTGAATAGGCCTTAAAAAAAAAAATGCATTTCCGAAAATTCAAAAATGTCCATAAATCGGTAAATATTGCCGACTCAACAAAAAGGGCAAAGGCATTTTTTTATATCTTAACACGTAAAATACGTAAAATACCCGAACGCGATCCGTTTAATAGTTTAGTAGTTATCCAGTTTTAAATAATCTCAAGATCCGGTTAGTCTCCTAAGTTCCAGTGTCTCAAAAACAAAACAAGTAACAGCGATCCGAACAAAACTTTTTGATAAAAATCTGTGCACTCAAAGCAAAACCTCTGTATAATCAGCAGAAAAATCTGCTAAAAATACACCCATTTTAAGTCATACACTGAAAAAAAAGACATAACTAAAATTAAGGAAAAAATGTCTTTGAAAATTTATCATGAATTTTTCTAAAATTTAGTTAAATTTAACATAAAAATGAGAAATTTTCTTAACTATGAGGAAAAAACTTTAGTTCATTTACTTATAATTAGTTCAAAGTTTTCTTTAAATGGATTTTTTTAATATTAGGAAAAAATTCTTACTGCCAAAAAAAATTTTCCACAAATCTAAGAATCGTATCTTTATTTTTAAGACATATTTCTTAAAAAACAATTAAGTTCAAGTTTAGTTAAAATTTACTAAAAAAAAACATCATCGTATTTCTCTTCTTTGAATTGAGGAAGTGTACTTCTTAGAATTTAGTTAATGACTTCTGTGAATTTGGTAAATAACTTCTTAGAATTTAGTTAAAAATTCAAAATGGCGATATCTCGAAAACTAAGCGAGATAGAGCAAAACGGATGAAATTTTCAAAAGAAAGACTACAAAGAAAAATATGGAATAGCCAAGCTCTGCATATCTGTCGGGGTCTCAAGACCCTAATTTTAGATCTAAAATTTGAAATTCCAAATTTTAGATCTAAAATTAGGGTCTTGAGACCCCGACAGATATGCAGAGCTTGGCTATTCCATATTTTTCTTTGTAGTCTTTCTTTTGAAAATTTCATCCGTTTTGCTCTATCTCGCTTAGTTTTCGAGATATCGCCATTTTGAATTTTTAACTAAATTCTAAGAAGTTATTTACCAAATTCACAGAAGTCATTAACTAAATTCTAAGAAGTACACTTCCTCAATTCAAAGAAGAGAAATACGATGATGTTTTTTTTTAGTAAATTTTAACTAAACTTGAACTTAATTGTTTTTTAAGAAATATGTCTTAAAAATAAAGATACGATTCTTAGATTTGTGGAAAATTTTTTTTGGCAGTAAGAATTTTTTCCTAATATTAAAAAAATCCATTTAAAGAATTTTATATATGCACATATCTCGGTAAATACAGCCAACAAGAGAAAAGGTCAGTGGCATTTTTGTAGCTCTTGACTCGTAGAACACTTCCGCAAAATACCCGAAAGCCCTCCGATTAATAGTTTTTGAGTTATCCGATTTTTAAGATTCTCAAGACCCTATCAGGCCCCTTATTACCGTATCTCAAAAACTAAGCAAGTTAGAGCGAAACGGACACAAGTTTTAGTTCAAAATCTATGGGGACCCTTAAAGGACCCAACGGGGTCTCGAGTTAAATTGGGTCCGAACCCATGGGTCCAGGGTCTAGACCCAATCTATTTCTAAAATGTGAAGTATAATTTTTCCCATTTCTAGTTAAAATTGGCTTAAAATTTCATAACTTTGTTTTCCTTATTTTTGGGAAAATTATGAACTAAAACCAAGAAAAAAATCTTTGGAGCCAAATCATTCCCTCTTTTTCTCAAAATTGAGTTAATTTTCCCAGATTTTAGTTCACTTTTTTTTTGAGTGTATGAGAAAATCTGTCAAGACAGCAGAAAAATCTGCTGATTTCAGATAAACACTCACAATATCTAAGATGTATTTTATATATGTAAAAAGACTTAAAAAAAGATTTTGAGCATAATTTTTTTTCTAAAACTTTAAAAAAGCCATTTCCATTTTTTTTTTTTTAAGAAATTTTTTCAAGTTTTTTTTTTTAATAAAATTTTAAAGTCTTGTTTTTCATTGTTAGGCTACAAAAAAAAATATTTGCAATGAACGAAATTCATAGTATTTATCAAAAACATAAAAATTATGAACTTTTTCATTCAATTTTTTGAACTTTTTCATAGTATTTATGAACAAATGTTAAATTTCACATATTATGATTTATTCATAAGCACTATGAAAAAGTATTAAGAAAAAGTTATAAATTTTATGAATTTGTTCAAAAATACTATGAAATTCGTTCATTGGAATTTTTTTTTTGTGTGCACAGAAAAAAATATATTTGCCAGTGAACGAAATTCAGAGCATTTATGAACAAATAAATAAAAATTATGTACTTTTTCATTAATTTTTTTTTTAACTTTTTCATAGTATTTATGAAAAAATGTTAAATAGTTCTTAAATTTTATATATTATGATTTATTCATAAATACTATTTATGAAGAAGTTTATAAGTATTATGGAAAAGTTAATAAATTTTATGAATTTGTTCATAAAATTCGTTCATTGGATTTTTTTGTGTGTAATTTAACTTGCCTTAAGTGTGCTTAGAAATACGACTCCGAATAACGTCAGAGGCAGAGGATAAATTTTGAAAATAAAACAAAAAAATATGACATTTCTTTTGTTTTGTATTAAAATATTTTTGAAAAATCGCCAAAAATAATTTGAATAAACAAATGGCAAAATAAAAAAAATAATATAATTTTTATTTGTTTGTATTTTTAGAATACCCACCTTACCATATTTAAAAACAATATACATACATACACTCAAAAAAAAATGGCAGTAACTGTTATTAAATATTTTTAGTTCTGAATATAAGTTAATATAACTGAAAAAATTAGTTGGGTTTCCGTAAAAATTCTGTAAAATGCAAAAAAAGAAAAAAAACTTGAAAGTAATGGTTACTGAAAAAATTTTACTTTTAATGAAAAGGCAGTAAAGTTGACATTTTTGGTAAAATTTTATATAAAATGTATTTAAAAATTAAATAATTATATTGCAAGAAACCATTTTTTGTAAGAAATTAATTTCGAAAAAATTCAGAATTTAAAGAAAATTTCAATTTAAAAAAAAAATTCTTGTGTTTATAAAATAGTTCAAACTAGAAAGAAATTTACGTTTTTTTTTTTGTAAAATCCTTTGAAGAATTTTTTTTTAACTTCTGATATTTTTTCAGTGTATACAATATGTATAACAATTTAAAAAAAAAATAATAAGTAAATATTTTGTATGTCTACAGTCTGTATATTAGACTGGGAAGATGTGAAATAATACACATGATTACAAATTATTTTGATATTAAATTTGTTTTTTTGGCTAATATTTGTATTTCTAAATTTACGAAATAAATATAATTTATAATATGAAATTATGTGATATTATTTAGTAAGGTGTTTATATGTATAAAACAGTCAGAATCGTAAGACCTTCAAATTTGTTGATAAAACGGTATTTAAATAAATGATTAATGATTTTGTTTACAAAAATATTTTTGTAGTTATACCACGGACGATTTATAAAACAATATCTAATTGAAGAAAATAATATTGCAATAGTTTGTAATAAATAAATTTTTTTTTTAAAAGATTTTATATTTTTAAATCGATTAGAATTTGACATTCTATGAATGTTTGTTCGTCTGTGCAGGACACGATGCAGTCCAAAATAAAAGAGCTAGATCCCTGAAATTCGTGAAAAATATTTCTGATGATCTAAGGCTGGTTAAGTTTGTAAATGGGCGAAATTGGACTACACTAAAAAAAATCTTGTAAAATGACAAAAAAAATCTTGTAAAATAATTTTTTGCTTCCTGCTGCTTTACGAGAATTTCTAGTAAAAATTACAACCTTTTTTGTAATTTTAAAAGCTTTTTACCAACAAAATTATAAGTTTACAACTTTTTTGACGAAATACCTCCTATTTTACGAAAATTACTAGTAAAAATATGAGGTATTTTGTAATTTTACAATAAAAATTTTACCAATAAAATTGTTAATTTACAAATTTTTTTGACACAATAAAACTTACAAAGAATTTTTGTGACTTTACTAGATGTGTTTTTAGTAAAAAAAAACTTTTAAATTAAAATTTCACGATAAAAAATTGTAAAATTACAAAAAAAAATTAAATTTCGATCGAAAAATGTTTGTTAAAAAACAAGAGAAACGGTCAAATATTGGTAAAATGGGTTAAAGAGATTTTTTCTAGTAATTTGACAAAGTTTTTTTGAGTGTAGGGTTAAAAAAAGTTCCATCTTTTGAAACTAAACTCAAAATAAATTCTCTGTCCACTCAGCAGAAAAATCTGCTGAAAATACACACATATGAGAGGGGCCCCTGTAGGTTAGTTGGTAGCGTGTTAGCCTATGAAACAGGGGGTCGTGGGTTCGATTCCCACAAAAACCCTTAGTCGTTTTCGCTACAACGAGACGACGGTCATTGTTACCAGTTCTCGTTTAGGTTTAAATTATTAAAAATGATGTGTAATTAAATTGGAAAAATAAATAAAAACTGATCATTGGATCAAATTATTATTTATTATTGTTTTCTGTATTTTTATTTATATTACACACATATGAGAAATCTGCTGAGTTTAGCACACACGGTTTGCTGAAAATCTGTCATAATTATCTACGTGAAATCAGCAGAGGAATCTGTCAAAACAGCAAAGAAATTTGCTAAGACATTTGGTAGAAAATTTTTGTTTTTAGAAAAATTGTTTTCATGAAAACTTGAACAGTTTTTTTTAATTTAAACTTTAAAAAAATATTTCTGCAAAATTAGCAATATAATCTACTATCTTTTTTTTTAGATTTGTCAATTATTAGTCTCAATTGTTTTAATTGTATAAAAAACGAAAATAAATTAACATTAAAAAAAAGAGCTTAAAAAAGTTTTTTTGAAAAAAATGACAAACTATTTCTGTAAAATTACAAAATAATCTGCTAAAAAATATGTTGAAAAATATTTTGAAATTCAGCAAATAGAATCAGTAAAAATGCATTAAAATTTCTGTTATTCTGTAAAACTGAATGACAGAGATTTTAGTAAAAATATCCATTATAGCAGAAAAAACTGCTGAAAGTTTGCTGAATCAAATTGAAAGTCGTTTTACAGATTTGTTGACAGAGTTTTTCTTTTGAGTATATACCAACCTCTGAGAAATGTCATGATTAGGGATGCGATTTCCATGCAAATGCATGTTTTTTGTCGATAGTCTAAAAAGGATATCGACCAATTATCTTTCCGAATCAAGAAATTTGCGTTAAAATGGCATCGATTTGTTTTTGCATATTTTTGCATATTTTGGTCAAAATGCATATTTTTGCATAAAGTACTTTAAAAGTACTATTTTAAAATTGCTTTGAGGATGCTTTGTTTAACGAACTCAAAAGCACGGAATTTTCAGAAATTTGATTTTGATTTATTTTTTCCAAAAAATTTATTAAATCTTTAAATTGGTAGAACTTGGGGTTCCATGGCTGCTGTTGATCAGATGGAATACTAGAATCTCGATTTGGTACATTCTAATCAAAATTTGTTGAAATTTACCCAATTTATAGTAGGAAACTGGACTCCTACTACAAATTGGGTAATTTTACTCTGAATGTGTAAATTGAATAAATTTACCACTAGTGGTCAATTTAAAAAAAAGAGGTGAATAAATATAACAAAAAAAAAAAAAAACATTCGGCGCCAGCCACCATCAAACTCGCCACCTTCTGATTTAAAACCACACTTCTTTACCATTACGCTACGCAAGCTTATACTTTTTCTGGCGTTTTAGTTATTTAACATGTGTGTCTGTATTTTGGTTGACAATTTTATTTACACATTTGTGTGTAAAATATTTGAATTAACGGATAATATATAATCTAAAATAAATAAACTTAAAAATGATAGATTTAAAAAAATTTTATTTTATATTTAATGATGAATGGTTCATTAATTACACCAAAATAAAATTTGAATTGGAAAGTAAATGGCTACTGTCCCTCGGAAATAAATTTGCTATGCCAGTGGATAATAAAAACTTCGCCCCAATTCCCCTAATAGCTGACATTGAACAATGGGTTCAAAACATTAAGGACGATGCCGAAAAGGACATTACAAGATCAAAAATCGCTAATAGAATTGCAAACTACAAAAGAAGATTAAAAAATACAGATAAGAGAAATTCATATTAAGCGTCTATGAAGAAACAAGAAAATTTATAAAAAAGCATGAAGATGAAATTGTTATAACCACAGCGGACAAAGGTAACAAAACGGTTATAATGTACAAGGATAGTTATAAAGAAAAAATGTATAAATTATTAGACGACAAAAGTACATATAAAATTATCCATCTTTTAAGTGCATATTTTTGCATATTTTGGCATAAATTAGCAAAAACACAAATTCAAATTTATTTGTTTCGAAAACTGTTTAAAATTTGAAAAAATTATTTCGAAAATAATATTTTTTTTTTTTATTCAGGGAATTCACTTCAGAATTTTTTGACCCTTGCAACAGTGCAATATTGCAACATTTTTTTTTAAAAAAAATTTTAATAAAATTTTTATTTTTCTATTACCTTTTGTATGATGCGCAGTTGCAAGAAAAGATTTGAAATTTATTTTAAAATACATAAAATTGCTTTTATTCACAAAGAAACAAGCAAAAAAAGTTGCAATTTTGACATTGCGCAATTTTGCAAGACTAAAATTTCTGACGTGAATTCCATTATTATTTAAAATTTTTTTATAGCTTGTTTTAGTTTCTAAAAAATCTTGCTTACATAAAGTTTTAAATGTTACTATTCAAACCCGGCATTATTTTTCACTTTTTTAGAAGTTTTTCGCATGAAAACAAAATTTTTATTGCACAAATTTTATTTTTTAGTGCATATTTTTAGGTTTTTTAGTGCATATTTTGAATTTTTTAGCGCATATTTTAAGCGCATATTTTCGATTTTTTTAGTGCATGAAAATCTCATCCCTAGTCATGATAAATTAATTTTTAAACTTTGTTAACCCTTTAACGACCACAGGCAGGTATACTTTCCAAAGCATTTTTGGCGATTATTTTTGTTCAGGTAAATGATAGGGTAAATGTGCTAAAAGATGAATTGTAGAGTAGTGTTCCGACAACAAAAGCCTAGTTTACAATCATTGGCGTAGATAGCCCTGTCTGGGAATAATTTTAGCCCCCCCAGAATTTTAATCATTCACATTTTTTTTTTAATAATTTAATGATTTCATTAATTTTTGCAACAATAAATAATAATTTGTAATGAGTCCTTAGGACTCGTTATGATTATTCAATGAGTCTTAAGGACTCGTAATGATTATTATATAAGATCTAATAGTTTTTCCCATTGAAAAATAGTCTGAATTATTGAAAAAAAAAATTATATGAATCTGATGCTTTTGTCCAGGGCCGGATTAGCCATGTCGGGGCCCCTAGGCAATGCATGTCTTGGGGCCCCTTCAGACTTTTTATAATTCCAAAAAAATAAAAAAACACAAATTTTCCAAGCACAATGTAAATTTTTTCTAAACTACGTTGTTTTTTGTGAATAGTTTACCCCTTTCTGGAATTCTCTTTTCCTTTTTTGACCTTCTTAGAAGTAATGTTTCATTTCCTGAAATCCTTTTTTAAGAAAAAGTATTTTAAAAAATAGCTTCTAAGAAGGCCAAAAAAGCATAAAAGAACTCAAAAAAGGGGTAAAATAGAAAGAGTGTTCGATTCCCACCAGAGGCCTTGATCTGTTATGCTACCACGACACGAAGGTAATTTTTACCTCTTTTCTGTTAAACCAATAAATTAAATAAAATAAAATAAAATAAAATAAAATAAAATAAAATAAAATAAAATAAAATAAAATAAAATAAAATAAAATAAAATAAAATAAAATAAAATAAAATAAAATAAAATAAAATAAAATAAAATAAAATAAAATAAAATAAAATAAAATAAAATAAAATAAAATAAAATAAAATAAAATAAAATAAAATAAAATAAAATAAAATAAAATAAAATAAAATAAAATAAAATAAAATAAAATAAAATAAAATAAAATAAAATAAAATAAAATAAAATAAAATAAAATAAAATAAAATAAAATAAAATAAAATAAAATAAAATAAAATAAAATAAAATAAAATAAAATAAAATAAAATAAAATAAAATAAAATAAAATAAAATAAAATAAAATAAAATAAAATAAAATAAAATAAAATAAAATAAAATAAAATAAAATAAAATAAAATAAAATAAAATAAAATAAAATAAAATAAAATAAAATAAAATAAAATAAAATAAAATAAAATAAAATAAAATAAAATAAAATAAAACTAAAATAAAATAAAAAAAAATAAAAATAAAATAAAGTAAAATAAAAAAAAAAAAAATTAAAAGCTAGGGGCCCCTAGCTTTTCTTCTTTGAAAATTGTACCAACAAAATACTCATCGCTGTGAAAAGAATAATATTTAGCATTTCCCTATTTATTCTTCCATGTTTACACTGGTATTTTTTACCAAGTAATAATTTTCAGTCAAAGAAATACGTGGTCGCATTTTTTTACCAATTAATAATTTAAAAAAAGCTAGGGGGCCAAAACAAAAAATTATAAAAAATAGGGGCCCGTGGGCCCCTAGCTGATGCGGGGCCCCTAGGCAGTTGCCTACTTTGCCTTAAGGGTAATCCGGCCCTGCTTTTGTCAGTAATAAAAACTTTACCGAATCTTAGGGTTTTACCTTCAGGAAATCATATTAACTTCTTTGATTTAAAAAAGTTTTCAAAGTTATTGAAAGAAAGAATCTGAGAATTTTGACTAATAATCATCAACTTTTGCAATCATCAGAACTTTTTCTTAAAAAAATCATAGTAATCTATTGATTTTACTATAGGAAAACATTAAAAATCTTTCATACTCAAAACATATCTGGGAGTTCTAAATTTCCGAAAAATCTACAGAATCAAAATTTTGTAAAAAAAAAATATGAATTTTTAACCGCTTTCGGGGGGCATTCGTTTCTAGGACACCTAGACGCATGTTAAAGGGAACGCTTCAGGAATAGGTCTGGGTTTTTCTATTAAAAAAAGAATACCAAAAAATTAAAAAAAAATCTTGGGGGGGCTTTAGCCCCCCCCAGAAATGTTGGCTTCCTACGCCAATGTTTACAATAAGTCTCTAACTTAATCCACTAACTCACTGCAAGCCCTCAAAGTTTGAAAAATAATAATATATATTTTAGGGGCAAAATGATCTTTACTTTTTAAACAAAATCCCAGGCAAGAAGGGGGTTTGGAGGTCCAAATTTTTGTAGAGTAACTATTATTGAGTTGCAGATCTTAAAAGTCACAGCGATTAGCAATTAGCTTTGGCCGAAACTGCGTAATCGTCAAAGGGCACATTTTTTTCGCTAAGAAAAATAAGGGGGAAGGAGACGGGTAGGGGTACAATTTTTTGTTTCATAACTATTTTTAGGTCACAGATCACGACAACGAACATAAACTGAAAATCGCTTCGGCAGAAAATTTATGGTCTTCAAAAGGATAAAGAAAAAGTTTTTAAACATTTTTTCTTTAACGGATTTTTCTGCTAAAATCAGCCGAGTTTTTCTGTTGAAATTAGCACATTTTTTAGCTGCCTCGACAGTTTTGTCTGCTTATTCCACTTAGACTATCAAGAAATAAATTAAGTGTGGATACCTTCCCCGTGATTATTTTTTTTACAAAATCAAGTTAAAATTTTTTATCAGAAAAAAATTATGAAGAATTTTTGAAGGTTATATTTCAAAATTTTAATAATTACAACAAATCTTTACTTTGATAAAATTAACTTAAACTATGTCAATTGTGTACAAAAGTACTTAAAAATGCATTAATACTCCTTATCTGAATACAGATAGATAACAAAACAATGTCGCATTAACCATTTCACGACTGCGGTCAAACGATAGTTCTGTGTTAAGCAACAAAATATTTGTAAATAGTAAAGTGTTTTTGAAATGATACAAACAAATCTCGTACGTTTTTAACATTGTTGATATTTTAAGTACTTTCTAACGTATGAGAAATAAATTATTATAATTAATAATTATTTATTAATCATACGTTTGGCGTTTTTAGTACTTGAAAATGTCATAATAATTGGGTAATAATAAAAATTCGATTATCTCAAAAACAAAACCAAAAAAAACTACACCATTTTGATATTTTTTATGTGGATACAAAAACAAAACAACAAGCGATGGCTTATGAAAATAATAATTAGGTACATAAAATTGTAAAATTGCAAAAAAAAAGTTATAAAAATGTTTCTATTTTAATCAATAGATCATAAAGATTTCGATTCCGTCCATTTCTAAGCTTGAGTTTAATTCCGTTCTATTTAAAAGAAATATTTTAAGTAGGTTTATTCTAGCTCGAGGTCATTATTTTCCTTATTAATTAAAACTATGATATTCTTTTAGAATAATTTTCAAGAAAATAATGTTTCTGTTTTATATTTACGACACGTGTTTCGGAATTTGTCAGATTCCATTGTCAAGATTATTTAGCAAATATAAAAACCTTAAAATCTTAAAACAAGAAGCAAAGACGATTTAAATGACAAATCGTTTATGAGCAAACTAAAATATAAATACATATTCGACTCTACTCCCATTGGGAATTAGAAGACAAAAAAATGTACTATCGTAGTAAGTTTTTTTTTTATTTTTTTTCATTTTTTTAAAAATCCAAAATTTTGGTGGAATTTTTCCTAAAATTGATTAAGAGCCTCATGGGTTTAAATAATCGGATTTTTCGGGCAAATTTGTATAGAACTAAATACTATGTGGTACAAATTTGAGGCCAATCGGTCTAAATTAACACGTGGCGCCCGCCAATCAAAAATTTGGAAAATTAAAAATTTGGAAATCGAAAACGGCTTTGACCAAATGCAAAAAACAGCGGTAACATTTATTGATTTGACAGCTGCCTACGACACCGTGTGGAAGAAAGGTCTTATCCTTAAACTATCCAAAATTATACCATGTAGACAAATTTGCAACATTATAACATCTATGCTTAGCGATAGACTTTTAACGAAAATATGAGTAAGACTAGAAAGCTCAACAATTGTCTTCCTCAGGGTTCAGTCCTCGCTCCAGTTCTTTTCAATATCTACATCCATGATCTACCTTCCACTACCTCCCGCAAGTTTAATTATGCCGACGACATGGCCTTCGCCTACCAACACACAAACTTTAACTCACTCGAAGCCGTGCTGGAATCGGACTTATTAAAAATCTCCTCATACTGTAGTAAATGGAGGCTTAAACCAAGCTTATCGAAGACAGAGGTATGTTGCTTCCACCTAACACACAAAGACGCGGACAGAAAACTGTCAATAAGTTTTAACGCTTCCATTCTTCAAGATAACTTTACCCCAAAATATCTGGGCATTACCTTGGACAGAACGCTATCGTTTAGAACGCATCTATTTAAATCAGCGCAAAAAATAAAAACCAGGAACAGCATCATCCAGAAACTCGCAGGAACAAGCTGGGGTGCATCTGCAAATTGTCTGCGTACCTCAGCCCTGGCGCTTGTCTACTCTACAGCCGAATATGGTGCTCCAGTCTGGTTGAACAGCCCGCATGTCAAGAAAATTGATACTCAACTAAACTCAACGATGAGATTAATAACTGGAACCTTAAAGGCCACGCCTGTTGAATGGCTCCCAATGCTATCGAACCTGCTTCCTCCTCCTCTTAGAAGAAAACAAGCTCCTATCCGAGAGTTCAATAAAATTAGTGGAAACACAAACATCCCACTGTGCTCTGACCTCTCTATTCCCTATGGATCGAGACTAACATCCAGAAATCCCCCCTTATACTGGCGAAAAAACTACTAGACGAACGTTTTGATACTCACACGGTCTGGATGTTGCATTGGAATGACTCAGGACGAAGCAGTCCTATATTCAATCAAGAAGACCGGATTATGGAATTTGATCTTCCACGTAAAGCATGGTGTAACCTAAACCGCTTACGCACATCCACTGGTAGAACAATGGAATCTCTAACTAAGTGGGGGCTTACAAATGATGCAAGTTGCCCTTGCGGTTTTCCATCTCAATTAATTGAACACATAATGTACAACTGTCCAATATTGTCTTTCCCTGGAAATATCGAAGATATCAACAACCTAACACCTGACGTCGTTTCATGGCTGAATACCCTACAATTGTAACATAATGCAGCACAATAATCGCAAAAGAAAAATATAAAAAAAAAACTCTGCACTCAAAAAAATACGTTAGTAGATTTACTAATTTTTTTTTGCTAATGCTAGTCAGCTAACTTTTAGCAAATTTTTAGTTGAGATTAGCATGTTAGCAAAAAATTCTTGTAAACTTCATTTAGCACATTAGCAATTTTAAACAAACTTTGAACTAATTTCTTCTGCTAAATTTGAAATTGAGTTGACAACATTTTTACAAGATTTTTTGCTAACATTAGCAAAAATAAATGGTAAATTTTTTTTTTATTTTCAGAAAACTTAAAATGGCGCTATCTCGGAAACTAAGCCAGATAGAGCAAAATGGAGGTCATTTTTGGTTCTTAGAATCTCCATAGTATCGTCGGTCCTCTTCACATGTGTGGACCCTAATGGGACCTAACTTTGGATCCAAAAAAGTTAGCATTCCCGAAAATTTTTAAATGCTCATATCTCGGTAAATATTGCCGACACAACAAAAAGTCCAAAAGAATTTTTGTAGCTCTCCGAGTAATATTTTTGAAATTATCGAGTTTTTTAGTTATCAAGACCCCAGTGAACCCCTAAAATCACGTATCTCAAAAACTAAGCAAGGTAGAGCGAAACGAACACAAATTTTGGATCAAAAACTATGACGATTTTTAAGGAACCCAACTAGGTCTAGGCCCATCGGGGTCTGGACCTATTGGGTCCGAACCCAATGGGGTCCTCAAATGTGTATGAACTAAGTTCAAAAAAAATAAAAAATCAGTTAACTAATTATTGGCAAAACATTTTTGCTAACTTTAGCAAAAAAATTGTGGGTTCAAAATCAGCAAATTTTCCTGTAGGTTTACAAGCTTTTTTTGCTAACATTACAGTTTTTTTTTTTTTAGTGTGTATTTAAATTCCATACGCTAAATAAAATAAAATAATCGGATTTGTCTCAAAAACTTTGTTTGCTGGGCGCGAGGGGTTAGTTTAATCCTATTGTCCCCAAATTTGTACCACATAAGTTTAAGGCCCAGAAGAATACAAATTTGTCCGAACGTTAAAAATCTGAAGAACAACTTTTGCCATAATTCTATATCGGAACATTTGACGTGAAATGGCTCATATTTATGCTAAAAAAAGGCTAATAATATTGTTATGTTGTGTTTCAAAAGAAATATTTTTCTTGCAAATATTAACAACAAGATATTGCACTCTTTTATTATGTATAATTTGACAATTTCTACTTAAAATTGCAAAAATGTTTACATTAACAAGAAAAATATTTATAATTTGATTTCCGGTTGCAAAATAAAATCAAATTGAAATATTAAAATTGCAATTTTAATTAATTTACACAAAATGTTGGCTAATTTATAATATGAATGAAAAAAATATTAACCCTTAAGGAAAAAATTTCTAAATTTTTTTTCGCAATTAAACACAAATTTAGACAAATCTAAACTCCTCGAGCTATAAAGATTTTATGAACCCTCCACTCAAAAGAAGACATAAGTTTGTCATTCTTTTTTTACCTTATCAGAATATCGGCTTAGTACTTTGGGAATCGGTTTAGTACTTTCTGGGATTATATTTCTTTTTGTGGACCTTGTGATTTCAAAACAATTTTCCAAATTTTTCTAGCAAATTTCGTTCTAGAGAAAATCGTGTTTGACAATTAAACGCAAGTTTGCTAATTTTTTGGACCAATTTTTACCCCAATTCAGCCCTTTTTCTTCATTTTCATCCACTTGTCCATTTTGTGGCAGAAATATAAGAATATTCATATTTCAATATTGAATTTTTAAACGTGAAAAATTCGAAAATGGAATGATTGGATTACATACGTGGGGTCAAGACATAAAGGTCTTTGTGATTGGGAATCAATAAAAGAATCAGAGATCGTAACATTTTAAGAATCAGCTGTTTTTCGGGGAACATTTTCTTGCTAACAGAAATAAGTATGACTCCTGTTATTAAGATAAATTTTATCTTTCAAATTATCTGGACATTTGTTGCTTCTTTTTTTAAAAGTGTGTTTAATTTAAACGAAAAGTTAATCGCCACTTTTAGGGGTTAATCATACCCTTTGGTGTCATTACACTTATAAAAGTTTTCCCCCCTCTCCATTATACTTTCTCATTCCACAAAAATGATGAAATGTTGCCAAAAATTCACTTAAATATTGTGAGACTTATTGATTGATTACTGCAAAGTAGGTATACAATTTATGTATGAATGTATAATTTATTTTTGTAGGTATTTAAAACGTATTTTCAAAACGTAAATATATACATAAATTTTGTTGTGATTTATTAAATACGTTGTACTATATTTATGTATACTTTTATATACTATATATTAAATATTTCCCTGCAAGCACTAGAGCGAAAATTTATTGCAATAATATTATAAAATTTGTCATTTTAATATAAAAACAATTAAAATAACATTTATATCGCCTTCAGTAACATAGAAAAAATGGAGGGGGTGGGGGCTGTAGGTAAGTTGGTAGCGTGCTAGCCTATAAACCAGTGGGTCGTGGGTTCTATTCCCGCCAAAGCTTTTGGTAGATCCAGACGACTGATATTGTTACCAGTTCTCGGTTATGTTAAAATAAATAACACATTTTTACAAAATGGAACTTTCCGAATCGGAATAGGATGAAACCAAAGAAAATGGAAGTTGACATTTTCCATAACAAAACTCTCAAGACATTTTTGCGCATTTGAAGTTGGTGATTTTAAATCATTTAAAGTTTTTGTGCACTATATTCTTCCTACTTTATGGGCCCCTGTTGGTACCCGTATTGGACGAGTAGGGTCCAGTAGGGTCAAACTTAAGCTCGAAATAATGTTAGCTATAACCGGTATAAATTTCACTGCAATCGGTCCTGTACTTACTGAATGGCCGATTTATTAAAAACAAACCACTGTGCACCGTTGCGTATGATTGTTATTTAAGGGAAATTACAAAATTAATTATACGCCTCTTATACAGTTTTCAACACTCAAAATATTTTGTAAGTAAATTCAACTGAAAAAACGTTTAAAACAATTACCTTTTAAAAAACGGACTACTTATATTTCATTTGAAACAACATACTTTTTCAGTTATTTTTAAACGTTAATAAATGACTAGACATTCCGTAAAAACAAACGATATTTCAGTTATTTTAACTGTTTACAATTTTTTATTTTGTGAAGTAAAAATAAAATTTTTTTAATAATAAACTACAAAATCCGTACTTCTGTAAAATTATACGGTATAATCAGTCACAAATAACACTGCGTGACAAAAGTAACCACTATTTTAGAAAACAAGAGGTACGACCATCATTTCTATATATTTCGGACATGCTGAATCGAATGGCGTACTCCGTTTTTCGGTGTACGGTACAGTTTTCTTGCAAAATGTCATTAAAGATTGGCTGATTTTCAGCTGCTTTTTTAACAATAAAATTTCCAAAGCTAATGATTTTTAAATTTTATGGCATGAAAAACAAAGATATAACTTGTAGCAATATTTGTAATGTAAATTTGGTTTAAACCTTTTCATCTTAAGCCCTTAAATTCGCGAATTTCTTAATTTTTTTTAAGTTTTCGCAAAATAAACCCCTAAATTGGTCTCCGATAAAAAACTTGCATTTTGTGGATCATAAAGGCATCCATGACACTACGAACAATAACTATAATTATTGTATGGCAAACACTGAAATAATAGTTTTTGTTAAAATAACTTTTGCAAATGAAAACTTTTTTGGCCAAATTTTTGGTCAGTTTGTTGTTAAAGGTTCCCACATTATATACTAAAAGATGGATCCTTAAATCATCTCGTAAAGTGATGCTGCCATATACAAAAAAAAGGTTTTTCGCGATTTTCATCACGATGGTCCATATAACATAGCTGTTTTTTGTCCACTATTCGTAGTGTTAGGGATGCCTTTTTGATTCACTAAAAGCAAGTTTTTTATCAAAGACCAATTTGGCTGTTAATTTCGCGAAAACCTTAATAAATGAAGAAATTCGCGAATATAAGGGCTTAAGATGAAAAGCTTTAAACCAAATTTGCATTAAAAATATTGCTACAAGTCATATCTTTGTTTTCCATGCCATAAAATTCATAAATCATTAACTTTGCAAATTTTTTTGTTAAAAAACTGGGTCGAAATCAGCAAATTTTTAACGACATTTTGCAAGAAAACTGTACCATACATCGAAAAACGGAGTACGCCATTCGAATCAGCATGCCCGAAATATATAGAAATGATGGTAGTAACTCTTGTTTATTTTTTAGTGTTCCGCAGTCTAATTTAACTGATAAAAATATTTTTCCGTAACTTTTGTAGTTTATTGTTTTAACAACTGTATAAATCATTCAATATTTTATTTTCCTTAAAAAACAAACGATAAAACGTTTAAAACAACTTTAACTAAAAACATTTTGAATAACCGTAAATAGTTACTGTAAAACTTTTCTGGGTGAAGTAATTATAATTACACTGTGCAACAACTCGAAAACAGGATCAGCTAGGATTTCCTTGTAAACGATTTTAAAAGTGTTAAATGAAGATAAATGATGTGCCATTACCAATTTTTCAAAACAGTTTCTCCCCAAAATTTGTATCGCCAGCAATATGGATTCGATTTTTTGACTTCGGGTAACAGTTTCTCTCAAAAGAAATATTTTTTGACAAGCACTCTAAATGAAATATAGCCGATATAGCCGATAAAACGTTGTCGTATGACTTTGTTTGCTGGGTTTTATTTATTTTCTTTGGCTTGTGTATAGTTTAACATATAAGGAGGCTTGTTTTTTGTTTATTTTATTGTGATTCTTTTTTTTTTTTTTTAATTTCAATACATACCCTGCAAGCATTTGGAAGAAATATCCCCTAGAAGAAATTGCCGCAATATCTTCTTTTTATCGTAATAAAAATTCATCAAAGTAGTATTTTTGAAAATCTTCCATTTATCATTTCGAGGATATTTTAGCAATTTTTAAAAAAATATATATTTTTTTGTCATTTATAAAGTAGACAAAATCGCCAAATTATCAAAAATGTATCTCCTAGGTGATTTTTCACCTGCGCGATACATATACGATATCTTCCTCTTATCATACGGATGTAAAAAATACGAAATCAATACATTTTATTTATTGTCAAAAATATTTTTAATTGCGTTTTTCATTGTTTTTTCGGAATAAATCAACAAAAAATCATAAAAATTGGTGTTAAGAGGTAAGTAATGATTTCGCAAACAACTAACGCATTAATCTGCAAAATTTAATAACACTCAGAAAATTATGTAAGTTACTACATGTTAGTTGTTTGTATATTTTACAGTAGTCAGTTGTTTTCAACTGCAAAGTCAGTTGTTTTTGTATGAAAAATATCAAACAACTATTTCTGTTAGTTATTTTAAGTCGTTTTTTTGAACAACTAACAAAAAAGTACTGTGATGTAGTAACAGTTATTTACAGTAGTTAATTTAATTTTTTTTATATCTGAAAAATTTTTAAAGTTTTTTTTCCAAAAAATAAAAATAAATTTTAGTTTTTTTTATTTTCACAACTTTTTGAAAAAAAAATTTGGTCTTCAATTTTTTTTTTGAAAAATTTTTGGAAAAAAAAAATATATATTGATTATTTAATTTTTACTACATTTTAGTTGTTTTGACTACAAATGTTAGTAGTTTTTACTACATAAGTCAGTTGTTTTTTGTCAGTTAAAATAACTAACATTGTTAGTTGATTTAACTGAAAAAGTAGTTGACCCCAAAACAACTTACAAAGTAGTTATTTTAACTGACATTTTCAGTTGATTTTACTAACATAATTTTTTGAGTGAACTTTTTTTTTACTCCATTAGGTCCTGCAAATTTTCAACAACTCAATGTGCCATCAATTTCAAGACCATGAAAATAGTGAATACATTATCGTTTAACACAATTTTTTGTAAAATATATTCTTTAATTTCAATAATGAACATACTTTTATCTCCTATGAGAAAAAATGACAACATCTTCTTTTTATCTTCTAGGTAAAATTTTAGTGATATCTTCAAGATATCTTCCAAATGATTATCTGGCAATATTGCGTATTTATCCTCCAGAAGAATTGCCTTCGTATCTCCTGGACGTATCGCTTTCGGGACACGATTTGTACTCACAGGTGTTTCTTCCGCAATACGAAGAAGATATCCCCCGCAATACAATTTATCTTCCAGGCGATACGCTAGCGTATCTTCTTCGTTTCGAAATGCTTGCAGGGTACAGTAGTATTTACTAATGTATGTAGTCTACATAGTAAATGTGTTTATATTTATTAAAAAAATAAATTTCGTTGTTGTTTATTATGATTGACATTTTTATGATTTTGTATAAATTTTGTTAATTTTATTATATTTCTATGACAACAAGTCAAAACAGCACAAGCCAAAATATTTGTTAAATACTTGTTGATATTATTCAGAATCAAAACGTTACTTTTTAATTATGAATAATTCATTTATTTTTAAAAGATTTCTTTTAACAGGTTTTGGTTAAAAAAATATTTGAAAATTTGAATTTTTGAAATCTGATATATATTTTTTATATTAAAATCAACACTGTAGCACTAGAGTGAAATTTTTTCTTCAACTTTTGATTTCCTAAGTATCCGGGCAAATTTGTATAGAACTAAATATTATGTGGTACAAATTTGAGGCCAATCGGTCTAAATTAACACGTGGCGCCCGCCAATCAAAAATTTGGAAAATTAAAAAAAGTAAGAACCATATGATACCCTACACCAGTATTTTCCGGAAAATGGACCCCAAGTCCAAACATGGACCGATTGGACCTATCTTTTGTTAGATCCTTATTTAGTGTCGAAAATACACACAGATCAAACTTTAGTGCAATTGGTTTATTTTTTTTTGCCAATAGACCGATTTAACGGAATATCGGTCGAAATTTTTATATGGGGGACTAAGTCCAAAAATGGTCCAAATATATTCCGATTTGATAAGGTTACCAAAGTACACGTTTAACACCTACAAATAAAATTTTAATCAAATATTTTAATTTTTATGAGTTTTGAGGAAATTATGTGAATATCGGGAGGGTGGTTTGTATGGGGACTACCAGAACGACTAACCCGATTTCTGTGAAATTTGGTATTATGGGTTGTGCATACAAAATTTTATTACCTGTTAAATTTCATAACGATATCTATTATAATACGGTTATTAGATGCATTTAAGCGAAATTCAACGGGGGCGTTTGTATGGGGGCTAGGTCTTAACATGGACCGATTTTTTCGGCGGACTGTTCCTAAAGCAACCATCAATCTGATTGTTCTTTCAGCAAAAATTTAGACTGACTGTTGCCACGGAAATCTTTGAGCTGAATATTTCCACACACACTTTATATAACTCCTACAGGAGCATATGGCGACAACCTTAAGGCTGACTTTTCTCAAATAAACCATTGGGCTAACTGTTCCCATTACAACCTTTACGCTTAAATGCTGGGTTAGCTACCCGTAACTGTCCACTAACGTAGCGTAGCGATCAAAATCAAATAGAAAATCACGTAGCCGTCTGCAAAGAAGAACAATTGCTTTCATTTGTTACGGGTGCATAACTCAGCCTTAAGGCTTAATTATTCTTTAGTGTTCGTACAGCCACATTTTTGCTGAAACCTGAGTTATGCACTCGTAACCGGACCCTTGCGTAGCGTAGAGAGGTTTTCGTTATATGACAACAAGTCAGAGAAATTCTTCTTCTTTGCAGACGGCTACGTGATTTTCTATTTGATTTTGATCGCTACGCTACGTTAGGGGACAGTTACGGGTGGATAACCCAGCCTTGACTTTTTCAACCGCAACCATTTGACTGACTGTTCACTTAGCAAACTTTGGGCTGACTGTTCATAGAGAACCCTTTTGACAGGCTGTTTCCACTGTAGACGACTTTGTCGCCTTCAAGATTTTCCAAAGACGACATTACCGAAGTCACTCTGCCGGAGTTGTTTTAGAAGTTGTTTGGGCTGACTGTTTTCACAGCAACTATTTGACTGTCTTCTTAGCAACCTTTGGGCTGACTGTTCCCACAACAATCATTTGACTGACTGTTTATAGAGAGAGAAACCTTTAAACAGACTGTTCCCACTGTAGGCGATTTTATCGCCTCTGCCGAAGTAGTTTTAGTAAGAGGATCTGCAGGGCTGTATCATGCTTTTATTATGCACGAAAGTACTTTTTCTTAAAAAAAAAGATTTTACAAATCCGTTCAATTAATTTGCTTAAATAATATTTCTGTGCAGAGTTCTAATCTCATCAAATTTATCCCAAAATAAATAAATAAATAAGTTCCATAAAATTTCAAACTCAAAATATTTATAGAATTTTTCCATAAAAAAAAACAACTTACCTGTTCAATTTCCAACAGAGTTCCTTTCATTTTTAATAATTTCTGTTCTGCATCCATGCCACCGCTGACTTTTAGACCCAAAGCAGCCATTGGATCAGCCTTCAGTTCATGACGCTCCTTACGCAATTTACTTAATTCCGATAGAATATGTTTCATATATTTATCATTTAAACGATCAGCTTGCGATGGCTTATAACCACAGCGCTGTTCGTATGAATCTTCCAATTGATTTAGTTTCTTTTTTAAAGCCGTAACCCGTTTATTAATCTGTTTCATACGTTCTTCGGGTGATTGAAAAGACATAATACTTGGTATAACTTGTTGCATTAGTTCGCGAGTCTTCATATTTTCCAATGATGTGAAGGCACGGAAGGTATTAATCGATGATTCCATGCAATCATCATCATCCAAGTCGTTGGCTAAAATTTGAGCTGCTGTTTGGTGTTGTTTGTGGAAGGATTGTGGAAAAGGTTTAACTTTGGATAATTTGGCAGCTGTATCTATAGAATCAGCTAAATGTGGACGTACTGCAGCATAACGTCTACTTAAAACGGGAGTTTGATCTTCGGGTACCGAACGATCCCATGGCAGTGCTTCTTGAGCTGAGGTGGTTAAAGGAAGTTTATGTAAACTATTTTGACTGCTAGTTTTACTACTATTTGCAGAAGTTTTCGCCGCTTGAATGGTATTCGAGGTTGTCGACGAGGTGGTATTGGTATTTATATTAACATCATCTGTGGAACCATTTGACGAAGCTGTTGGTGATATAGATTTAATCATAGATTTCGTAGCAGCATTATTGAAATCAATCAAATTATTGTCATTCATATCGTTGGTATTAGGTTTTTCACATGAATTCGATGATGATCCTGATCCGGATTTTTTACTAATAAATCCGCGCCGTTCATATTTAAGAGCCGACAAATCATATTTATAAACATTTTCATCATTCAATTTGGAAGGCAAATATTTCATGGAATTTGATGAGTTACTAGATTTTTTCGTAATACCAGATGATTTACGACCAGGTGGGGCACGTGATTTACAAAAACGTTCACTACTACGACGACGTTCATGTTCACAATCGCTATCATCACTGTCACGATGTTTACCGCCACCACCATTGTTACCATTATTACTAAAACACACCCGAATGGGTGAATGTCTTTGTGACCGTGCCGGACTAGTTTCATAACGTGATCTTCTATCTTTAATGGGAGCACCCAAAGTCCAGGCCGGTTGATGTTGTTGGCGATTAGCCAAACCGCCATCATTTTCATCAGAAGCTTTTGCGGATACATTTTCAGTATCCTTAAGCTCCTGTTCATAAACTTCATAAGGAGTACGTTTAAAATCTTCTGAAGATACTCTCCTTATGTTATCGACATTTTTTAAAGATTTCAAGGTATTCACACCTAAATCGGCCGGTGTCGAGGCCACATTGTTGTTGTTTTGTAACTTACCACCATCTTGGGGTAAAAGTTCTTCGCTATTTGATCGTTGCAGTTTACGATCTTGTGTGGTGGACGATGAACTGTCCAGACGTTCTTTACGTTTACGTGATTTTTGCCATTCTAAAGGATTTATGATTTCTGGCAGATATGTTGAATTGAAACGTGTTTGTGTATTTTTATTATTTTCCAAGTGTTCTGGTAATGATGATGCATTTTGTTGATGATGTTTTGAAGGAGAGCTTATTTCATGTTGTTGTTGTTTTTTCTTGATATGTTGTTTGCATTCATCGGGAGTATTAGCACCGGATGATGAAGCCGATGATGAGGAGGACGACGACGACGTTGATGAAGACGATGAGGAGGATGAAGAGGATAATGTATTACAATTGTTATTATTATTATTACGACAAGATGCTGACGATGATGAAGAACCAGTCAGACGACTTAAGTCGTCTTCGCTTAGTCCAGTATTAGGATGGCGCATGCCGCACTAAAAAGAGATAAGAAAAATATATTTAATTAGTGAAAAGAAAACTCTGAGAGAACTAACAATAAGTGCTAGTAAAAATATTAGTTATACGCCAGAAAATATTTGGGGTTCATATAAATATTATTAGAGATGAGCTCATGAGCAGATTAGTGTGTGATTCTCAATTTTAATTGTGTGAGTAAGTGTTGCCACTAAAGAAATTTGAAACTGCAAATGGGTCCAGTCAAAATTACACATGAAATCTAAATGTTCACATGTAATTTCTTTATTTAATCATCAAAAAAGATGTTTTTGAACAAAAACTTCATTCATTTAACACATTTGTATCACCAATCTTAGAATAAATAAGAAGTGCCAAAAAAACTACTTTTCGTTAAAATAGTACCAACAAGCCAAAAATAGAACATTTAAATAAAAAGTACCAAAATATTAATTTTTTGTTTTTACGACAATTGTCAAAATAGTACATTTTCATAAAAATTACTATTTTGGTACTTTTTTTGATATTTTTCATAAAAAAGTACTATTTAGGTACTTTTTATAAAAAGTACTTTCTTATAAGAAATTGTATTTTTTACAAAAAAAAAAAAAATACTATTTGCTGCTCTTTTATAAAAGTACTATTTTGTAACTTTTTGTAATATTACTATATAAGTACTATGTTAGTAATTTTTATAAAAAATACAATTTTATTAAAAAACAAGTAGAAAAGTTAAATTCGACTTTGCCGAATCTATGAATACCCTCCACAATGCATTTTTTTAAAGGGTAGTACATTTTTTAACGTGAAAAAATTAACAATTTTGATTAGAAATATTTTATTTTAAGAAAAAAATACTTTTTTTTGTCATTAAAAAAAAAAAAAAAAATACAATTTTTTTTTTTTGAGTGTAAACTTTTTTTGAGTGTAATGTTTTTTTTACTGTACAAATATTCCTGAGTGAATGCACGTACGTATGTACACAAAATATTGTAATTTTTGTAAAAAAACTAAATTTTTTTTTGTGTAAATTTTTTTTTGAGTGTAAAATTTTTTTGAGTGTAAATTTTTTTTTGAGTGTAAAATTTTTTTCGAGTGTATTTTTAAGTTACCAATGCTTTTAAAACTAAACAAGTTTAAAAAGCATTGCTTTAAAATTAAACAAGTTTGAAAAGCATTGTTTAGTAACAACCACCAATGCCTTTAAAACTTGTTAAAACACGTGGCATTTTAGATGAAACTAATCTGAAATTCAGGGGTTTGCTTATAACTTTCGAACCACTGGACCGATTGAGCTGAAATTTAATACCAAACAGATCCAAGGAACGGCAAAGATACATGCCAAGCTTCAGTTGTCTCATTATTGTATTTCGAAAGTTATCGTGTTTTTTATCTCGTAAATTCGCAAAACACCCTTGCCGAAATTTACTCTTTTGCTCATAACTTTTGAACCACTGGACCGATTTGGCTGGATTGCAATACCAACCTGACCAGGTAAATGACAAACATATATGCCAAACTTCAGTAGCCTCTGTAAAGTCTTTCAAAAGTTAGCGTGTTTTCTACGGACAGACAGACAGACGGACGGACGGACGGACGGACGGACGGACATCGCTAGATCGTCTTAAAATCGATCGAGGATCATAAATATATATACTTTATGGGGTCCTAGACCAATATTTCGAGGTGTTACAAACGGAATGACAAACTTATATATACCCTCTATCACTAGAGTGGAGGGTATAAAAATACTATTTTGGTACTTTTTGTAGAAAACACCATATTGGTACCAAAAAAGTACTTTTTATAAAAAGTGCTAAAATAATAGCACTTTTTATAAAAGTGTCAAAAATAGTACAGTTTTTTTATGAAAAATACCAACAAAGTATTTCTTGATAAAAAATAATAAAATAGGGATTTTGTATAATAAAGTATAGTAATTTTGAATAATTGTCATTCAAAAAATGACAAAAAAAAAGTTAAAAAGTTAAATTCGGTCTTGCCGAATGTAGTGATACCCTCCACAATTTCAAAAAGATTACAGCAAAAAACTTTATTTAAAAGGAAATTACTTTTGAAAAAAAATTTCCGCGGAAAAAAAAATTGGTAAAAACAATCCGCGATTTTTTTTTTTTTATCAAAAAATATGTTCGTACTTGTTTAAATACCATTTGGAGTTCCATTATGTTCACATATGTCAACCAGCAGCCGAACTAAAGCATTTTGTATTTTTAGGTTATGTCGAATGTACTAAAATTTTTGAGGTGTCCTTATATTCTCGTTCATAACTTTTAAACCGCTGAACCGATATAGCTCAAATGAAATACCAAACTTCTCGGGAGAACTTCCAATAAATATGTAAAGTTTCAGTCATCTCCGTGTAATATTTTGGAAGTGATTACCAATTTCACAGACAGACAGACAGACGGACATCGTTAGAATGTCTTAAAATCGATCGGGGATCATGAATATATATACTTTATGGGGTCCCAGACCGATATTTCGATGAGTTACAAACGGAATGACAAACTTATATATACCCTCTATCACTAAGTGGAGGGTATAAAAAGTACTATTTTAATACTTTTTGAAACAAAGCACCATTTTGGTGTCAAAAAACGAACTTTTTATAAAAAGTACCAAAAGATTACTTTTTATAAAAATGAATGGATATAAATTTTTAATAAACAGTATGAAAATAGCAAAACTTTAATAAAAAAAACCAACAAAGTATGATAAAAGAAGCCAAAAATAGAACATTTAAATAAAAAGTACCAAAATAGTAATTTTTCTTTTTACGAAAAGTACCAAATTTTACATTTTCATAAAAATAACTATATATTTTGGTACTTTTTATAAAAATGTACTATTTCGGTACTTTTTATAAAAAACCCTTTCTTATAAAAAAATAGGGGTTTCTACAAAAAAAGTACTATTTGGTGCTCTTCTATAAAAGAGTACTATTTTGGTACTTTTTGTACTAATACTATATAAGTAAGTAATTGTCATAAAAAAAAAGTAAAATCTTATTAAAAAAATACTATTTTTCTTCTTTCTTGTTAAAAAGTACTTTTTTTTTAATACTTTTTGTAACAAAATTTTGGTACCAAAAAAAGTACTTTTTACAAAGAATACCAAAATAATACTTTTTATAAAAGTATGTGCCTCGATGTAATTATTTAATAAACAATATCAAAATGGAAAATTTTAATAAAAATTACCAACAAAGTATTTCTTGATAAAAAAAATTCTAAAATAAGACTTTTTTAAATAAAGTTCCGTAATTTTGTCATTCTAGAAATAAAAAAAATAAAAAATTTTGCATAAAGGAACATTTTTTACACATAAATCTCACATAAAAGCAATTACATATGAGCTGCAGCTGAAAATTACACGTGAAATGTTTAATAACACGTGAAGAGGCAACACTGGAGTGAGTGGAAAGAAATTGCATGAGTTAGTGTGCGTTAGTAAAATTTTTTAAAAATTTTTAAAACTACAAAATAATCAATCTGCTGAAATTTACACAAAAATATTTTAAAACTCAGCAAACAGAATCCGTAAAATTGCAGAAAAATATCTGTTATTTTTTTTTAAACGGAATGACAGAGAATTTAGTTAAAATAACTATTTTAGAAGAAAATCTGATTAAAATTTACTAATTCATACTGAAAGTCGTTTAACAGAGTTTTCTTGTGTTTACTTCAATACTGTTAATCATACGTTATGATGTTTATTTATAATATCAATTTAAATTAATAATCATTCCTTCCGAATCAATTAATTAAAATTTAATATTTTTCTTGTTCAAATTAAAAAAAAAAAACATTCCTTAATATTAAATAATAATTTATGCATAAATGACTTTATTAAATAATACAAATGTAATCGAATAATCACTTTGCAATTTTCAATCTATTATTATAACATTTTTATTTTATAAATGTCACGTTTTATAATAGATATGAATTTTCAAATTTTTTTTTTATATAATTTTTTCCTTAGGTAAAATTAAATAATTTTGCAAAAAAAGTATTATAAAATCTTACACCCGATTGCTCTTTTCCCTAAAATAGAACTCAAACAGTTATCCATATAATCTTGAAATTTTAAAGTAAATATTTGTAAATGCATATCTTCAAAAGTAGTTAAACACTGAGAAAAATAAGTTTAGAAAACTAAAATGTATTGAAATCCGAAAGACGAAAAGAGAGAAGACATTTTATCAATTCAGGAACATAAGAGTGCAGGAATATATGCCCTGTGAGAAAGAAACCCGGTCCTGTAAACGTTTCTGGGCTGATCCAAAGTGACAAGTACCGGTCCCAGGCCGGAACTATTCTTTATAAGGTACCTTTTACATGGCTATTAATTGATATCTAGTGACATGTCCCAGATATCATGTAACCAAACTAGTACTAATGAAAATGTCACGAGATCAGATCTTTCTGACTAAATGACACTTTTTCACTCCCAGCATATGTTTAAACCAGTCACTTTTAGTTCAATTGATAAATCTTTACTCACAGGGTGTTTTTTTTTAACATTTTCTATAATTTTGTTGAACTTCAATTTAGTTTTTTCTCTCAGTGTACTAATCAAAAGTTTTTATTATACATTATAACATGCATGTTTTCTAAATTTATTCTAAATTACTTTGCATTTTTAATTTTTTGCTATTTGTACTTAAAGTTCATTTAAAAAAAAATTTACACTATCTTATTACTCATATTAAGTGTCATTAGAAAAAAGTGATTTGAACAATTTTTCATGTGTGCAATACTTATTATATTATAAAATTCGTAATGAAATTTTCTTTCATAACACTTAAGTTGTACGTGTGAGTGTAATTAATTAAGGTCTTATGATACTTGCTAGTTTTTGTATTTTTTATATTTTGGAGAACAGTGCAAATATATTTTCATAGGAAAACTGACCAAGTGTAAAGAGTATGACAATATCATGAAAAAACTTCAAACGTCAAAAAATATACGTGTGTTATCGATAATTTTGCAGTGACTGTCAAAAAAAATATAAAAATTTTCAACTTGAAATTGACATTTCCAGAATAAAATGTTAACAGTGTTGCAAATTTTATTAGTTTTTGCTCGAATGAAGCGGTTTTACATTTGTTTTGAGCGTTTTTTAGCTATTTTGGGCGAGTTATTTTGAAAATAAAAGTTGGCAATATTGTTTTTTTTTGTTTTGTTTTTATTTTATTGTATTTCTTGTTCTTTCTCGCATTTGTTGTTTCATTCGATCAATCCTAAAAAAATCCAATACAGGAACTAGCAAGTATCATACCACCTTTACAAATTTCATAATTCATTTTGAAATGCTGTTGAGTTCATGGTTCATGGAAAGTTATAATAAAACTAAAAGTTGAGAAGTTTAAACTTCCTTTTCATGTCAAGCTTAAATGAATGCTAGTTTTATATACTTTTTTCGTGTGTAAACAAAAAATAGATTTTTTCTGGAGACTTTCGAATAATAAGATTTATAAAAAAATCTGCACTCAAAGAAAAATGTTTCATAGTATTGATGAAACGGTTTCATCACTTGCTGTCATCAATTTTTATGACAAATTTAATCATACTGATGAAGCTTTTTTTAATATGATGAAACATGTCATCAAAATTTAAAAAACAAGTGATGAAAAATTTCATCATGTCATTAAAAAATTTTATTATATTGTTTTTTATTTTTTATTGTTTTGTTATTGATGACACCACTTCATCATATTGATGACACCACTTCATCATATTGATGACACGTTACATTGGACGGAAATTAATGTAACATTTCATCAAATCGATGAAACATTTCATCATATTGATGTAACTTTTCATCAATATTAAGAAACTTTTTCTTTGAGTGTATTAACAAAACAAACCGACATTTAAAATCACCCTACTGATGTCAACACTATAAATGGAGTGTTTGAAACCGGTATGGAAATACCAAAAATGTCTATAATTTTTTGAAATTACTGCATTTTTCAACTTAATGAATTCTTTACCTTGTGTTTTTATAACTTTTCACAATGCTTTAATAATCTGAATAATCACAAAAAAGTGCTGTAAAATTGAGTTCGGGAACAGTTACAGAAAATCAGAAACAAAATTTCAAACTGGAGAGCTCACAAAATTTCAGAAACAATTCGAAAAACTAAAAAAACAATCCAAAAATTCACACAATTTAAAAAAAAAAAAAAAAAAATAGTTTAATTAAAAGAATAAAAATCAAAAAAAATTAGGAAAATTTAGAAAGAAATACAAATTAAAAAAAAATAGTGAAACTTTATGAATATCAAAGAAAATTTTTCAAAAATCTATCAACCTTAAACTGAAAAAAAAAACGTTTAAAACAATCGTTATTCCTTTTAAAAAACGGACTACTTTCATTTCAAAAACATACCTTTTCAGTTATTTTTAAACGTTAATAAATGACTAGACATTCCGTAAAAACAAATGATATTTCAGTTATTTTAACTGCCCGAGTAAAAAAGTTTATATATAATTATATATAATTTGATAAAATTATATCAAATTATAAATAATTATATAAAATTATATAAAAAGGTAAAATTCTTCAAAAAGTTGGATAAAATTATATAAAATTATATATAATTTGATAAAATTATATATAATTATATCCAGGATTTGGTGGATATATATATAAAATTATAAAATTTGATAAAATTTTATTAAATTTGATAAAATTTTATAAAATTTGATAAAATTTTATCAAATTAGATATAATTTGATATAATTTTATATAATTATATCCACCAAATCCTGGATATAATTATACATAATTTTATCAAATTATATATAATTTTATATATGTAATTTAATCCAACTTTTTAAAGATTTAACCTTTTTATATTTATATAATTTTATATAATTATGTATAATTTGATATAATTTTATCAAATTATATATAATTATATAAAAAACTTTTTTACTCGGGTGTTTATAATTTTTTATTTTGTGAAGTATAAACAAAAATTTTTGAAAAACAACCTACAAAAACCGTACTTCTGTAAAATTATACGATATAATCAGTCACAAATCATATAACTTATGAAAATATTTTTCCGTAAATTTTGTAGTTTATTTTTTTAACTACTGTATAAATCATTGATATTTTAGTTTCCTTGAAAAACAAACAATTAAACGTTTGAAACAACTTTAACTAAAAACTTTTTGATTAACCGCTAATAGTTACTGTAAAACATTTTTGGGTTATTGTTTTGAAAAATTTAATTTAGTATATCGTAAAGCAAATTTTTTTCAGTGCTGGTTTAAGGTTATTTTTACCATGTGTTTAGTTTAATTTCAAAATTTTAAAAGATTGTTACTAAAGTTTTTCAATTTCTTTCTATGTATTTTTTTTTTTTTTTTGTGAAACCGACTGTAAATTGTAAGATGTGTTAATTTAAAATAAAAATATTTATAATGAATTTTGTAATAACCGTAATATTAATTCCAATAACATATTACAAATCTTAAAGGTATTTGAAATCATGTTTTAAAACATAATAAGTAGTTCATAGAAAACTTACTCATATCATATAGATTTTGTATGACATTTTAACAGATAAAATTAATTAAATTCTTTTTAATTTTATTTATAAGAGTTTCTCAGTTATTACACTTTCTTTGCACTAAAATGAACAATTTAATTGTATTGACAATTTGTCAATACAATTAAATTGTTCGTTAATGCAACAAGGTTGTAATTAAAAATGTACAATTTAATTGTATTGACATTTTGTCAATACAATTAAATTGTTCGTTAATGCAACAATGTTGTAATTAAAAATGTGCCAACAATACAAAACAAATTATCCTTGTTCTTTAAACATTTCTTGCATTCCTTAATAATTTTTTTTTTGTTTACTTTTATTAAGTTTTCAATATTTATTAAAGAGTTTTTAAATAACTTGTACTTTGTGTTCAATAAATTTCTATATTGACTGCAGTCTTTAGAAAACCATATAAATGATTGATAGCAAATTCAACGGTTTATTACACCTCTAAATCGAATCATATGTTATTGATTTTAATTTTAATCTTTCTTGAATGTTAACGTCATATTTAAAGTTATACCCAGCAAAATTTTCTGTTAAAAAAAAGTTGATGGGAGAAAATAAAATCTTACACCGCAAAAAATAGAATGTTTAAAACGTTTTAAGTCAAAAAAAAAAATAATTTAATTGAGTTCAGTATACAAACATTTGAGGACTAGATTGGGGGACCCGTTTGAACTACACAAATATTTCGATTTTGATCCGAAATATTTGTCCGTTTCGCTCTACCTTTCTTAGTTTTTTTAGACACGGAAATTTAGGGGCTCGTTTTTTTTTTTTTTTTGTATGCCAAACATTTTTTCTTCGGATTTTGAACGTTCGGTCAAATTTTTTTATTCTGCTAAGCCTAAAATATATTTGAAACAAATTTGAGGCCAATTGAATTAAATTAAACCCTTTGACGAAGGGTTTTTAAGATATCGCTATTTGAAATTTACAAAAAATGGTGGTTTTCCTACATTCAAGAAATTAAAAAAAAAAAAATCTTGAAATTTCTTTCCTTTGGGCTTTTTATAAAGCTTAAGACAATCTTTCATTTAAGCTTAATTTGAACAAAATCCGATCAGTTTAACCTGTGCACTATGGTTCCAAATCAATTTTTTTTGGCATAAATTCCAAAAATGAAGCAAAGTCGCTAGTTTTGAATCTGGAATGCTTTTTATCTCTTAACGCAATCAAAGAATGATTTTCAAAAAAAAAAAAAAATAAAAAAAAAAAAAAAAATTCGGAAATTTTTTTTTGAAAATTTTTTTTTTATTTTTTTGGAAAAAAAAAATTATCAACAATAATATATTTCTAGTAGTCAGTTAGCTCGGCCAAAGGCAAAAAAATTATAGTAAACAAAAATTTAAAGAGGTGTCACGCAAAAAACGGAAATTTTTGCCGAAATTTGTGCTAAACTAAAATGGCAATTGTGAGAGTTTGCCGAAAAATGCTGGCTAGATGTTAATTTCAGTATTAAATAGACCATCTAGAAAACACTTTTACATTTAAAGACTCATGCAAGTTCGTGCCCAAACACAACTTTTTGTCCACGAAAGATATAGGCTATTTTGGCTTCAAAATCCTCAAAACCGCAACCCCCAAGAATAACGCCAAAGATGCATGGAATTAAAAATTGGAGTTTTTAATAAGAACTACTTTCCTTGGGCTTCAATTTTCCTTTTTAGCCTTTTTATAATTTTATTTTTTCCCATTTGCTGTTAGTATAATTGTAATATGGTTTTGATCCCGATTTAATAATACGCCTTAAAACTATCAACTTTGAAACCCTGGCAGACTGACAGTATTGCCACCAAATTTTTTTTATTATACTTTCTTAATGGCTTGGAGTGTTGCCATTAAGAAACTGTATAAGTTTTGGAAATTTGTAAAATTTTTTTTTTCTTTAATTTCTGCCAAAAAATATTCATTTGCAACCATAGTGCTGTGGAGCCCTTTGATCAAAGTTTTGGATTTTTCGAAAATTTCTATTTAAAATTTAAAAAAAATACGGCTTTTCGGCCGTGTTTTACGATTCAAGACCTACAAAACGCTCTTTGCCTTATTTCTATTTTTCGTTATAGTTTTATCTTTTGAAAAAATCACCCGTCTTGCTTGATATATCACCAATTTAAGTTTTTACTAAATTTAAGAACGATTTTTTTTCTTAATTCTAAGAAGAATTAAATAACGAACTTATTTGAGGTAGATTTTAAATAAATTTTAGCACTTTTGAACTAAATTTTGTGTAAACATAGTTTTAAGAAATATATCCTAAATCTAAAGATATTTTTCCTAGATTTGGGGACACTTTCTTTAGCGGTAGGAACTTCTTGCATATATCAGAGAACTCTATTTTAAGAAAACTATGAACTATTTATAAGTACTATACACAAAAAAAAAACCTTGCCAAATTACTAGAAAAAGTCTCGTAATCCCATTTTGCCAATAGTTTACAGTTTTCCTTGTTTTTTAACAAAAATTTTTCGATCAAAATTTACATTTTTTTTTGTAATTTTACAAATTTTTTGGTAATTTTACAAAATTTCCAACTTTTTTTTACAAAAAAATCTAGTAAATTCACGAGAATTCCTTGTTAGTTTTATTTTGCCAAAAATTTTGTAAATTTATAATTTTATTGGTAAAAATCTTGTAAAACTACAAAAAAGCTCGTAATTTTTACTAGGAATTCTCGTAAAATAGGAGGTCGCAAAAAATATATTAAAATCACGAGACCTCCTTGTAAGCTTTATCGCGTCAAAAAAATAGTAAGTAAAACTACAAAATTATTAGTAAAAAGCTTGTAAATTTAAAAGAAGTTCCTACCAAATAGGAGGTGGCAAAAAATAAAAGTTACAAGTTTTTTTTGTAATTTTTACAAGGTTTGAGTGTATGAACTAGTTGTTTCTTATGTTGAGGAAAATTTTCCATTTTTTTAGGAAAATTATTATTATTTCGGAGGACTTTTTTTTCCAAATTTCACCTCTTGTCGTTTTTGTTATTGTTTCGGAGGATTTTTTTTTTTTTATTGTTTGTAGACCCGAGAAAGCTTAAGCTTAAATTTCAGATTGATAATTGCGATCTGTATCGTACTTACATAATTAACTCAAAAAGTGATTCTGAAATCTTAATCTTAACTCAAAAAGTGCAAAAAATATTTCGGGACCTAGAAATATTTAAAAATTAGTTTTCTTTAAATCATTTCAATTAAACAAAAATGCAAAAGGTGAGATTTTTGTGTCCGAAAATTTTCGAAATTATTTAAAAAAAAATAAAAATCAAGCGAAAAAAGTTTATAAAACAAAATTTCTAGACAATTCGTTGCTCTTCAATTTTTGTAATAAAATTTATACAAAAAAAATTAACGTTTTAATTTATGTCTAATGGAAAATTATATATAATTTATTGCACTAATAATCATAAAAATCAATGTTATTTTTTTTTTTAATTATTTAAACGTGATATACAGTTAATTGATATAAAAGACCTCAGTGACGTATGATTAATAAATATTTATCAAAATAAAAAAAATAAATAAATTGCTGGAAAATAACATAAAAAAATTAAAAACTAAATGCATACCAAAACATAACTAATAATCCAGGGTGTCATGGTTAGTACAAATGTAAAAATGTGATTTAGTTTTATTAATTAAAATTTTTTTTATAAAATTTTCTTTCACAAATCAAGATCAAGGCAATTAATGTTGTGCAAGATATTTTTTCGATGATTGTGTTGATTGAATTTAATTAAATTCAATTAATAACTGGTGGTATTATTTTGTATCAATTGGTCAAGAAAAACTAAAGTTTTCGATAGAATTTTTTTTTTTGAAAAATGTTTATATTTTAAAAGACTTTTAAAGTTTTATTTAATTTTTTAAATGATTTTTTGATTAGTTTTTGATTTAAATGTAAATGTGTTAGTTTTTTTGGTTTTTTATTATGGAATTATTTTTTTTTTTTTAATTATTTAATTTGTTAGAAGTTGGTTAATATTTTAATAGAGTTTTAATTAAAGTAATATTATAAAATTTTTGTTAATTTTTTTAAAATATTTTTAAAGATTTTTTAAAATTACCATTAGCAACATGTTTAGGGTTTGTTGTATTTTTTTTTTTTAATTGTAGTTTTTGTATAAAATTTCAAATTCCTTGAAATTTTTTTTTTAATAGTTTTTAAAAATTTTCCAAATTGTTATTTTTTTATTTAGATCTTTTTAATAAATTTTACTAAAATTATTTTTTAAATAATTTTTTTTTTTTTAATTTTTTTCTATCAAATTTTATTTTCATAAACTTTTTAATAAATATTTCTTTAAATATTTCATTAATATTTTTATTTCATTAATTTTTTTATCAGAATGTTTCTTTTTTTTATTTTGTTATTTTCAATTTTTTATCTACTTGCTCACTGTGCAAAATCTAAAACACAAATAAATTTATTTTCTCCACATCAAGGCAAAATATATGCAAAAAATATCGAAAAAAAATTAAATTCCTCCGGCCCTCTACAATAAAAACAATCAAAAGAAATGAGCGTAATTGAGAAAAAAAAAGTGGTAGACACTTTGTTTCTTTTCGGTTTTTTTTTTTTTTTTGTTTTTGTAGAACAAGGTGTTCATTGTTTTTCTGTTTGTATTCTCTGTTGCTCTATTTCTCCCCCTACAAGTTTAAGAAAACAAATAAATTATTTGTAGAATATCAGCCTACCTATGTATCTACCTAATTAGTACCTACAGATACGTAACCATATTTGTAAACAATGATGTTTTTTTTTATAATTTTTATATACCGATCATTAAATTGTCTACTAAGATTTACTCATTGTACAGTGGGACAAGTGGGAAAATATGTGAAAAAGCTAAATTAAGATTTTTCAAGGTACGAACAAGTGCGATTTTACGCTATTGGCTTAGGACAACATAAGTTTGGCCATTTTTACAGTTTTGTCTGCTAAATTTAACAGAATAAATTTGCAGTTTTTTTTTTAAATCTACCAACTGATTTTTTAACATTTTAAGTTGATTTTGGCATATTTTTATTTAAAATCTCAAAGTTTTCTTCGGAAAATTATCAAAATCTAGGATTTTGCCTTTAAAAAAATTCTCAGAAACTCACATATTTTCTTACAAGGGAAGTGTACACCCAAAAAAAAACGTGGGTATTCAATACTAAAAATTTAACTAATTTTAGTCCAAAAGGACCTAGTGCAGAAATTGGTAACCAATACTAAAATTTTTAACTAATATTAGTCAAAACCAGTAGAAATTACTAATGTTAGTACTTTGAAGATACTAAAATTAGTAACCAATTAGTAGATTTTGGTACAATATCACTTACTAAACCTTTTACTGTAGAATTATTTTGAGTGTATCAACCTTTATTAAGCGATTTGTATGAAACTTAAAATATATATGAGTCATTCCACACCAACTGTTCCACTACAGAAAAACCGTAGTGGTTTTAATGGGATACACTCAAAAAAAAAGTTTGTAAAATGACATAAAATCTCGTGATTTTACGGGGCAGGTTTTGTAAAATATGTAGTGCCCCCCATTTCCCGGTTCTCGGTATTCCCGGGAATACCGGTATTCCCGGTTCTAAATATATTCCCGGGAATACCGGTATTCCCGGTTTTGATCCTGTTACCGGTTCTCAAAAACCAAAAAATACTATACCATAAAATATTTAAATTACTATTTAATCAGTATTTCAGTTATATTTAGTGTGTTTGTAAAATTATTTAAAAATCATGCAACTATTTTTTCTTAAATTAAAAAAATAAAATGGAAATGGT
Organism: Pegoplata infirma; assembly: GCA_963921195.1. Taxonomy (NCBI): domain Eukaryota; kingdom Metazoa; phylum Arthropoda; class Insecta; order Diptera; family Anthomyiidae; genus Pegoplata; species Pegoplata infirma. Next base: position 79,994,251 of record OY992538.1, on the reverse strand, counting down.
GTTATTCACATGTTTTGTATTTGTTTTTGGTAAAAGCAAAGAAAGAAAATTAATTGTACAAAATTTTACAAAATATTCATACCGGTAGTCCCGGGAATACCGTCAGAACCGGGAAACCGGTACCATTTCCCGGTAATACCGAGAACCGGGAATACCGGTATTCCCGGTACTACGGTACTGACCGTAGGCACTAAAAATATGTACTAGCAAGAATCCCCGTAATGTTACGGGGATAATTTGTAAATTGATTTAACAAAAGAAAATGTAAATTTACAATTTTTTTTTGTAAAATATTAACTTCGAGGTGAACATTTTTTTTTGTAAATTTACAAAAAATTTGGTAAATTTACAAAACAAAATTGTAAATTTACAGAAAAAGGTTGTTATTTTACAAAGAAAAAATAGAAAATGAAAAAAATAAATTGTATATTAACAAACTATTTGGTTAAACTACTGTTTTTACCGCAAAAAAAAAATATTGAAAAACTCGTATATTTACAATAAAAATTGTAAATTTGCAAAAACAAAATTAATATTTACAAAACAAATTGTAAACTTACAAAAAAAAGGTTGTAAATTTACAAAATAAAGTAGAAAATCAAAAACCAAAATTGTAAATTTACAAATTGTTTTGTTAAACTACTGTTTTTTATGGCAAAAACTTGTATATTTACACTAAAAAGTAATAAATTTACAATTTTTATTGTATATATACCATTTTTTCTAATTTTTTTGCCGTAAAAACAGTAGTTTAACCAAAAAATTTGTAAATTTACAATATTGTTCTTTGATTTTCTACTTCATTTTTGTAAAATTATAACTTTTTTAGTAAGTGTACAATTTTGTTTTTTTAAATTTTCATATTTGTTTTGTAAATTTACAAAAAATTTTGTTTATTTACATATTTGTTTTGTAAATTTAAAGGGTTTTTCCATTGGTGCATCTTATTTTTCCTTCTTCGGCAGCTGGAGTAGCACTTCAACAACCTGAAATGATTTTTTTTTTTCACTTGAACACTTTTAACAAACTTTTTAATGTATAACACTGCACTTTCTTATTATTTTCGACATTTCGTTTTTCTTAAGTAGAACATATGAGAATTGTAAAGGAGGCTACACAAGAAATTTCTTATATTTTCAGGAAAAATTAGTCAAAAAATAACCATTTTTTTTGAATTTTTAATTAATTTCACAAGTACTTTTAAAAAATCGGAAATTTTTTTTTTGGATATTGTAGATTGGATGTTTAAGTACCTGTTAAAATAAGAAAAACTTAATTTTTAATAATTGGCAGCTTTTTATTGACATTTTGGTTGCCAAATTTAAAAAAAAAATACCAAAAAATATGGTAAAATTGCAAAAAAAAATTAAAAAATACAAAAAAACAAGAACAATTATATAGTAGAAACACATAAAAATTGTGGTATTTTTTTTATTGCAAATTACCAAAAAATGGTGTAAAAATTCAATTTTTTTGCTAAAGCTTACAATTAGTTAAACAATTTTTGTGTCCGGAACTTAAAAAATTTCCAAACATTTTTTTCATGAAATTTTTTATTTATAAAAAATGATTTTTAACAAAATTTTTTTTCCAAAATGCAAAAAAAAAATCTGAACTTAGAAAATTTTTGCGTGAATAATCAAATTTTTTTTGTAAAACAACATTAATTCTAGTAATAAAATAAGTTTTGTAATATAACATTGGAATTTTGTACTTTTTAATACATACATTTTAAACTAAAAAACCTTGTAAACGATCTTAAAAAATGCTTGTAATAAAACATTTTTTTGGTAGAAAGACTAAATAACATCAAGTAAAATGTTGTACAATTACAGTTTTCTTGTGTAAAATAACTAAACACCTTGTAATATTTTTTTAATTTGTAAAATAATTCACTTTTTTGTAAATTTACTTAAAAAATTTGTAAAATAAATTTACCAACATATAATAGTAAAATTACAAAGCAAACTGTAGTTTTCGTTTTATTAAATATACAACAATTTTTGCAAAAAGACAAAAATATTAGTAAAATAGAATTACAAGACCTTTTACTTGTAATTTTACAAACTTTTTTTTTTTGAGTGTATCATTTGGAAAGTATTCGCTCTTAGGGTACTATTAAATAACAGAAATAAAATTTAAGATTTTTCAAAAAGTGGGCCTTGTAGGCGTGGTCATATGTATATTGAAAATATCAAACTTTTTTGCCTGAGTATCTTTATTTCAATATTTATTCAAATTAAACGAAACACAGTAAAGTCTTTAAAATAAAAGTTTTTTATAGATTTTTGTATGGGCTATCGATTAAAAAAATAAAAATGGAAAATTTTCAGAAGAAGTTCTGAATTTTTCAAATTTAAACTTAAACTTTATTTATCAAAAAACATGCCGCAATTTTTTTTTTTTTTTTAATTTTTTAAAAAAAAAGTTAAAGTACTTTTCTATCTGTTCTAAAATGTTCAGAGATGTGTTTTGCCTTGTTTTCGAGAAATCTAATGTTAAAGATTGCACTACGCCAATTTTATACAATAATGGTGTATAAAACGTGTGCGTATGAGTAATAAAAACACTTAACCAATATTTAAAATAGAGATGGGATCGTGAATGAGTTTTTAATAACGAGGCCCACTTTTTGAAAAATCCTAAATTTTATTTCTGTTATTTAATAGTACCCTAAGAGCGAATACATTGCAATTGATTTCATATTGACACGACATAACTTTTTTTTGGCTGAACATTTGGTGTTGAATGCCTCATATGTATAATAGAGACAATTCTAAGGTTGGGGTGCGTCTAGACTTATTGCACTCACAAAATTATGTCATTAACTGTTTGTAGTTTATTTAAAAAGTTTTACGTTTTGTCGTTTTTAAAAGAAAAAACATTTGTTCAATGTTCAGTTTTTTTTTAAATGACTATTTATGTTCTTTGTTTCAAAAATAACAACATAAAAAATAAAGACTTTCATTAGCATTCAATTTTAAAGTCATTTATATTTGTTCTGTAAGTAAAAATAAGTGATCCTTCATTAATTTTTAATGATTTGTTTACGTTATTTTTTTGTAAATTGTTGGTTTTTTTTTAAGGAAATATCATTAGTTTTTACCTACTTGTGTTGTTTATTTTTTTGTAAACATAAAATTTAAAAAATTATTTATTGAAAAATAAAAACATGTTTGTATCAAGTGACTTTGGCACGATGGGTAGAGTGTCTGGCCAGAATGTAGTAGATTGCGGGATCGATTCCCCAAAAATTTTATTACAAATTTTTTTAAATAAAATTCAATAGAAAAATTGTAAAAATAGCCTACGAAATCATTAATTTTAAATGTTTTCGTAGGTAATTTTTTTGAATTTGTTGGTAAAAATAACACAACAATCATTAATTTTTAATGTTTTCGTAGGTTATTTTTTTCGAATTTTTTGGTAAAAAAAAATAAAAGTGACGTTATTTTTTAATGTTCATTGTTATTTATTTTAGAAAATGTTATTAATAGTAAAAAATAAATGTTTATGTTTGTTAAAACAAATTAATAATTACTGGGATGGTTTTCAAATGTTTTACCACTTGTTTTAAATATGTTTTTCATTTGTTTTTGACTACAAACTATTTTGAGTGTAGAAAAGAGATCACAAATTTCAGGGACGGATCCAGCTCTTGAGTTTGTAGGGGATTTTTTTTTTATTTAAATAAACAGGAAAACCAAAAATATGCTTAGAGAATAGACCCAAAAATAAACTTATGTGGAGTAGTTAGAGACAGATCTTAAGAAAACTAAAGAAAACATAGTTTCATATACCGATATGAGGCAAGAACATGCAAAAGGGAGAAGAGTTTGAAATTGTTGTAATTGTAATTTTGTAATTTTTTTTCTAGCAGAGTTACCAGACATTTTGACATTGACAAGAAAACAAAACCAAAACAAACATTCCAATACACTTGAAAAATTAAAAAAAAACTTCCCACAAAAATTAAAAAAAATAACTTCCCACAAAAATTTAAAAAAAAAAATAAAAATAAGTGCTGTTATAAAAAAAATGAAAAAAATGCTATAAAAATTTAAAATATGCTCTTAAAATTTAAAAAAATGCTCTAAAAAGTGAAAAAATGCTCTAAAAATTGAAAAAAGCTCTAAAAATATGCTCTTATGCTAAAATATGCTCTTTAACCTAAAATATTCAAAATCTCAAAAAGATATTTTCGAAGGCTTTAAGAGTGTTTTCAACAACAGTTTTCAAAGCATTTTATTATCAATATATATAGTCCATTCCATGAGGCATTTTAAAAAATCTGACCGAGGGTCTTCGGATTTTTGTTATGTTTTTCATACAGATTCTCTATGGAGCCAATTTCAAATTTCATTCATCAGATCGAAAATATTCCAAAAGCTCGCGATTTAATTCATGATTTTCGTATATAAAAAAGTAAAAAAAAATCCAAAATCCTTGTAACTTTGAGCGCATACACTAAAAAAAAACCTTGTAAAGTTACCAAAAAATTTCGTGATTTTACGAGGCTATTCTCGTAAAATAGGAGGTAGGTAAAATTCTCGTAAAATTACGAGGATTTTCTCGTAATTTTGAATGCGCCAAAAATTGGTAAAATAACCAATTTTTTTGTAAAAATATTGTTTTAAAACCGGAAAAATAAAAAAAAGTTTGTTAAACAACATACACAGAAAAAATATTCAATGGAAAAAAACAATTAAATATTTGCTCAGCTTAAAATTTGACATTCAATTAAATTTTACTTGAATCAATTAACCATTTGCTCAAATCTGAAAAATTCACAAAAAAAATCATAAAAACAAAAAAACTCATCATAGTAGGCTTTGAGTAACAATGCGATGAACGCTGTTGCGTTTTTTGTTTTAGTTTTAGTTAGTCGTCAAATAGAAAAGTACTTTCACGCACACAAGACGAAAATAAACAAAATAATATAAAGCACAAAAAAAAAAAAACAATTTAAACAAAAGACTTGAAGACTGACAAAAAACACTACAACTGTAAAATAATGATTAACCATTCACTCAGATCAAGCATTGGATTACTCAAAAATAACACAAAATTATTGATTAACCGCTCACTCAAATCAAGCATTGGTTTAATCAAAAATTACAGAAAAATAACAATTAACAAATTACTCAAATCAAGCATTGGTTTAATCAAGGAACAGTCAACGACTGACCTACAATTTTCGTGCTTGATCCAACAATTATCCTCATTAGATGACTTTTAATTAAAATAATGCTCAACCTGGTGTACTATTTCGTGCTTGATCTAACAACTCATTTTTATCTGTGTAAATCCTCGTAATAAAATCATTTTTGTAAATAACTGTTTTTTGTAAATTAACTAGAATCCTCGTAATAAATTTTTAAAAATTTTGTCAACTTTTTTTTAAATATTTTTCAATAAAAAAAAAATTGTCCGGGTCTTGGAAAATTAAAAAAAAATAGAAAATTTACAAAAAAAAAATGTTTTTTTTTTTTTTTGTTAAACAGCATAAATCCTCGTATAACATAATTTTTGTAAAATAACAGTTTTTTTGTAAATCAACTAGAATCCTCGTTATAAAAACTTTGTTGTAAAATTACAGTTTTTTTTTTTGTAAAATAACCTTTCAAAACGGTAGAATACAATCACGAAAATAAATTTGTAAAATTACCAATAAAACTGTACTTCTCGTTTGAGCAAAGTACAAAATTTTTTGTTAAAAAACAAGGAAAATTGTTAAATATTGGTAGAGCGGAATTACAAGACATTTTACCAGGCGCTTTACCAGTTTATTTTTTTGAGTGTATGAAAGATAAAAATTGCCATGTATATAGAAGTGAAGATGGGACAGGTCCACACGATGGATTTTTGATATCCGGTTTAAGGACGGAGAGACGAAATGGACGTGCTAAATTTACTTCTAAAATTTTATCAATAAAACCTTTTATACTCATTAAATTTTTTCCAGTTTGGGAAATATATTGATGTAACTAAATCTAGCAATATTAAATTTTTGAAGCACAAACATAATTTTTTATAAATTTTGGTAAAAAAAATAGAATTATTGAGAAAAGTGATTTGGTGTTCCGCCTGGAAGGGACTAGTATTTTTATTTAAAATCCCAAATTTTTTATCAGAAAATAATCAAAATCTAGGATTTTTGGTTTAAAAAAATTCTCAGAAACTGCCAACAACCCTGATTAACCGATTTGCATGAAACTTAAAATATACATATATGAAAAAGAAAATTCTAAGGTTGGGGTGTCTCGGCTTTTTGGCCATATCGGGGATTAAGGGATTACAAAAATGGCGAAATAATCGTTTTTTGGATTTTTCAGCCATTTCTTCTTTAGAATCTACATGATGTTTCCATATGAGAACAAAGGTTTTTTTAACGCCTATCCAACGGTGGCATAACCTTGTAAAAATTGGCTTCGATAAATATTTTTTTCAAAAAAAATGTTTAAATTTTTGGGGGTACTTATTTGAAGACATAGACCTACGATACCCACATGAATACGAGATAATCTCTATTAAATTTAAGTCGACACGTGTTTTTCTCTGGACGATATTCCAGTTAGTTCGGAGTTATCGAAGTTTTCCGAAGGTCCACATTTTTTCATAAAGGGACAACGAAATTTTCAAACACTGATATGGCCGATAAGCCGAGACATCCATTTTTTTAGAATGCCCGTTATAAGTGATAGTAAATTTTCTAACGCGAAAAATTTAACAATTTTAATTAGAAATATTTTTTTTTTTTAATAATAACACAGGTTAGGGTTAGGTTAGGTTAGGGTGGCGGTGTACGATTTACACCTCGCATAGACCTTTTAGTCCATAGCGATACCACAATAATAACAATAATAACACAGTGATACAAAATCTAACTTTCTGAATCAGAATGGGCATTAAAAGTTTTTGTGTACTAAACATGTCCTACTTTATGGGCCCGTGGTTGTGCCCTTATTGGACACGTGGGGTCCAGCGTCGAAACTTCAGTTTAAAATTACGTTAGTTATAACCGGTATGAATTTCGTTGCAATCGATTCCGTGCCTACTAACTGAATACCCAAATCATTAAAAATAATCCGCTGTGCGTCGTTGCGTATGATTGTTATTTAAGGGCAATTTAAAAATTAATCATACGCCTTATACAGTTTTCAAGCAATTATTATTATAATTATAATAAAAGTTCACCAATTTAAAATGCGTGTAAAAAAACTAGCGCTGAAGTAAAAAAATCCTTGGGGGTTTTCTTATGGAATATGTCAACTTTCATTTGCTTTTGATTTCATCCCATTCCGCCTCTCCAGGGCACCGTGCGGTAAAGAATTGTGACCTGCCAACAAATTTGGACAAAAGAGTGTGTATAGTGGAAAATCTGTACATTTTAATCACCTCGTTCCACTGTAATTAATTTATTTTTTCCTTTTCACATTTCACTCTCTATTAATATAAATAAAATGATAAAAACAAAAGAGAGTGATAGATTATTTGTGAAAAAGTAATCAAAAATTGAGAAAAATGAGAGCAAAACAAAAAGTAAACAAAACACAGGGTTAATAAGACATAAATAAGCCGGTTGTCTATAGAAAAATGAAATAAAAACAATACACTGGGAATAGTATGAAAAAGAGATATTTAAAGAATGTAGAAAGAAATTTTTAAAAATAATTGATACTATGACTTTACTAACCCCTTTCAACATTGTAATTATAATTAGTACGAGTTTGTCATACCGTCGGCAGAGCCGAATTTTTAAATACCCTGCACAATGTTAATCAAATAAAAGATTTAAAAAAAAAAAAACAAATAATTCGAATTCTGATTAATTTTTATTAAAAAAATAAAAAAAAAATTATTCGACCTTTAAAATATTATATTTTGAGTAGTTTTATTCTAGCTCGAGGTTATTATTTTCTTTAACAATTAAAACTATTTAGAATAATTTCTAAGAAAATTATTTATCTGTTTTAAATTTATTTATGTTGGTCATTTTTGCACGACTTAGTCGACACGTGTTTTGGAATTTGTCAGATTCCATTGACAAGACTATTTGGCAAATATAAAAATACTATACTACAGTAGCAAAGGGAATCTCAAGGATTTAGATTCCAACATAAATAATTGAAAACTGCTTGAATGGTGGAGAGTATCTAAAGTTTCAGCATGCCTGATTTTAGCACTTTTATTTGTTTAATTATTTTACAAATATTATATTTTGAACATGTGAAACACATATGATTTTTTTGCAATATCTCCCTCATAAAATTATAAAAAAAAAAAAACTTAAAAAAGTTAACAACTTTTATATTAATACTAATTGTTTACAAGCCTCCACAATCCAAAACACGTAAATAAATGACAGCTTCCTTATGCTAATTATTTTGTTTTCAACTATTTTTAAATGTTTTTTTAAGCATTTAACTTGCTATCAATTTTCTTAATAATGTCAATTTTTCATCATAAATATGTAGGAAAATAGTGAAAAAAAGGACTTAAATAGATAATATTTCACAAGATTTTATAGGATTTTCATATTTTAGTGGGTCCCTATGTATGTTAGTTTGCAGCGGCTGGCCTACGAAACAAGGGGTCGTGGATTTCATTTCCACAAAAGCCCATGGATGATTTCGCTACAACGAGACAACGGTCATTGTTACCAGTTCTCGGTTAGGTTAAAATTATAAATAAAAACCCCTGTCAAACGATGGCGACAGAATAGCTGTCAAAGTTGGAAAAAATTACGTTTTTCGACCAAAATTCATGACAGAACTAAGAATTTTTTTGTACTTTATGGGAAAAATATTTAAAAAATTCTAAAATAACGATTTTGGCCCACAGATGTTGACTTTTAACATAAAAAATATTTTTTATCCAAATTTTTCCCAAAAGTTAAAAAATGTTAAATAAAAATCCTGATCAGCGATTTCGATCTGATTCGCATTTTTGGACTTAAATCGCGGTTTTACTTTTTTTTAATATTTTTCATATAACACACTCAACATTTTCCAACTTTTAAGACCAATTTGGTTAAAAAATAATTTTTATGTTTAAAAATCAGCATCTGAGGACCAAAATCGCTATTTTTTCATTGAGTAAGCAAAAATTCCTAATTTTTGATTATTGATCTATTATGGTTTCTAGGACATTCCAGCGTCCGTATTTATCTGAAAAGCAATATGTAGTCCAAACCAAAAGAGATGTAAATTTGGTAAATGAGAAAAATTTAATCCGTCTGCCTGTGAAAAGTAAGATGCAGTTCAAACCAAACGAGCTGTAAATTTGGTAAATGAGCAAAATCGAATTTACACTCAACAAAAAAAAACTGTAAAGTTAGCAAAAAAGCTTGTAAACCTACAAGAAAATTTGCTGATTTTAAACCCACAATTTTTTTGGTAAAGTTAGCAAAAACGTTTTGCTAAAAATTAGTTAACTGAAATTTTTTTTATTTCAACTTAGTTCATACACATTTGAGGACCCCATTGGGTTCGGATCCGATAGGTCCAGACCCCGATGGGCCTAGACCTACTTGGGTTTCTTAAAAATCGTCATAGTTTTTGATCCAAAATTAGTGTCCGTTTCGCTCTACCTTACTTAAATTTTGAGATACGTGATTATAGGGGACCACTGGGGTCTTGAGAATTAAAAAACTCGATAACTTCAAAAATATTACTCGGAGAGCTTTTGATTATTTTGCGGTCTTGTTCTACGTGTTGAGAGCTACAAAAATGTTTTTGGAATTTTTGTCGTGTCGGCAATATTTACCGAGATATGAGCATTTTAAAATTTTCGGGAATGCTAACTTTTTTGGATCCAAAGTTAGGACACATTAGGGTCCACACATGTGAAGAGGACCGGCAATACCCGAGAACCAAAAATGGCCTCCATTTTGCTCTATCTGGCTTAGTTTCCGTGATAGCGCCATTTTAAGTTTTCGGAAAATAAAAAAAATTTTCCATTTATTTTTGCTAATATTAGCAAAAAATCTTGTAAAAATGTTGTGAACTCAATTTCAAATTTACCAAAAGAAATTAGTTCGAAGTTTGTTTAAAATTGCTAATGTGCTAAATGAAGTTTACAAGAATTTTTTGCTAACATGCTAATCTCAACTAAAAATTTGCTAAAAGTTAGCTAACTAGTGTTAGCAAAAAAAAAAATTAGTAAATCTACTAACGCATTTTTTTGAGTGTAAGACATTTTAGCGAGTTCGTCTGCGGTCAGTCTGTATGGACTGGTTCGGAATGCAGTCTAGTCTACCTAAATTTGGCACAAACATGTCTTGTGTTCATAGCCCGATAAAGATCTTAAATGGAAAAAATCGGACCATTGGAGAAAAGCTTGACTTAAAGATCAAAATTAACCTTAGAAAAACGCGCACTTGGGCCCTTAAAGGCCTTAAAAATTAAAATTTTTTGTTCCGGCCCTTTTGTGATGGTTAAAATTTTTTTTTTTTACATTTTGGAAGATGCTAAAGATTCGACACAGACGCATTTAACATTCACAAAATTCAGAACAAAATCATACTTGGTAAAAAAAATTTAATTTTCGATAAAAAATTTAATTAAAAAAAATTAAAAAAAAAAATTTTGTAATAAAAAGATATGTTTTGACGAAACAAAATTTTTCGTTAAAAAAAATTTGTTGATAAAAAAAAATTTTTTTGATGCAAAAAAAGTTTTTGGTGATGAAAAAATGTTTAATATAAAAAGTTTTTGATTAAAAAAATAAGTTTTCGAAGAAAAAAACAACAGTTTTTGATGAAAAAAGAAGTTTTTTATATAAAAAAAATTGATGAAAAGAAAAACTGATGAAACTTGTAGAAAAGTTTTAAAATTAAATAATTTGCTATAAAAAAATATTATAAAATAATTTTTGTTGATGAAAAAATATGTGGATAAAAAAAAAAGTTTTTGACGATAAAAAAATATTTTTTTTAGAAAAAAAAAATTTTTTTTCTTCTTCAAAAAATATTTCTAAAAAAAAATTTTTTTAGAAGAAGAAAAAAGACGAACGGACGGAAATCACTAAAATGTCTAAGAAGGGTATAAGTAAAAAAAATGAAAAAAAAAATGTATGAAACAAAAATTGTAAAAATAATTATGTTACGTTTTATTCACCAGCTGGTGAAATGTTATTTGTATTCACCAGTAAGTAAAATTGTATCCAAGTTACACATCCAAGTTGTAAATTTATAGAATTTTCTACATTATCTTACACCAAAAATACTTCCAGTTTTGTTTTTTTAAATTGTAAATTTATATTTTTTACAAAAACACAATGAACTCGGTTTGTCGAATATTCGGATTTTAAAATCATTCGAAAAAGGTAGAATTTTTGAAAATGAAAAAAATATATTTAACCGTTTTTCAGTTTTGAATGCTGTAAAAGCTAGCTTTTAACTAAGGCACACAATGCGTATGATTAACATTAATTTAATATGATTTCATAAAGCGTATACTTAATATAATCATTACGTATACGTCTCACAATTAATCAGCTTATGAAGGTAAAAACGTATCTCCTACAAATCTAGTTCATCAAGTGCATCTAGGTATCATAAGGAAATGATCTATTAAAAACCTACAAATTTAAATCAATTTTCATACATTTGACTTTTATTAAAACTGAATGAAGTACCAATTTCAAAATACACATGAGCTTTGGATCTTGTGATCTTCTTCAATATTTTATTTTTTATTTTTTCAATAATTTCTTACTCGTGTTTTAGCATATTTGTTGTGACTTTTACAATACAGTCATTTAATATATAAATGAAAATTAAATAAACAAATCATAAAAATACATAAAATAACAAAAAAAAATTAAACATTTTGCGTCATTCAAATTTATGACATATACAAATTTTTATGTCTGACACAAGTTACACATATGAGGCATTTGAGAATAATTTTGTGGAAACAGAAAATAAATTTTAAATCAAAAACTTTTATGGAAATAAAAAATTGATTTGATCTGCTTTAATTGACAAACTCACATCAGATCTGAAATGATCATATCTTACTATTTGTAATTATGTCTGATCAGATTTTAAATTTATTGGATCCCGACAAAAAAAAAAACTAATACGGAGCCACATATCATTTGATTCTAAAAATGGAGGATCCACAAATATATGATTATATTTTATTAGATCAAATTTGATATAATTAGATACAATTAGATCCCAAAAATGGAACGGTGAATATTAATTTGATATTATGAAAAAATTAGATCTAATGAGATCTAACAATACATAATTTTATCTTATGGGTCAGTCTTAGTGAAATCAATCAAAAATAGCTAAAAATTTTCATGACCCCCTCCGATTTTGATGAAATTTGGTTTAGTTGTAACACTAAGTGATAAACTGACGCACACTTATTTTCAGCCCTCTAAGTAAACAGTGGGCGAAAACACGGAGGGTCAAAATTTCCCCCAAAATCTCCCAGTCGCGACACTTTGCGCCGTAAAAACTTAATATCGTTGGTTCTATTATAGCTAGAAAGCCCATTTTTGGTTTGTTTTGAAGCTCATAATATGCTCTACAAGACCTACCATAACCAAAAAATTTAAAAAAAAAAAATAAGGGTTACCTCCCTTATTTTAAGGTCGTGATAAAGGGAGGAGAAAATGGGGAGTATGGTATCCCCCGATTTTTTTTTACTTGATAATCTTATATAGAAAGTCCTAAAGAATATATTCTAAAATTTTTAAGTTGGGACAACAATGGGATCGCTCAAAATCAAAATTTTTCACAATTTTCCACTCTTTAACCACTCTTTTTCTACACTCTTTAACCTTAAAAATTTAATATGATAAGTGCTTTTGTAGCTACAGAACCCATTTTTTTTGTTTTAAAGCTTATAATAAGCTCTACAAGACATACCAAATCCAAAAAAATTTCCAAAAAAGGAATTGGTGCCCCCCTTATTTGAAGGTCGAGGCAAATGGTGGAGGAAATGGGGGGAAAGTATCCCCCGATTTTTTTTTTACTTGGTATTCTCAAAGTGCAAGTCCTAATGAACATAGTCTACAATTTTTATGTTGGGACAACAATGGGATCGACCAAAATTAATTTTTCAAAATTTTCCCCCAAAATCAACAAATTGAGACATTCTTGCGCCTCCCATTGGAGTCCCAAGATAAAAATTTCAGGATATTCTCTCTAGAACTTACTCTTAAAAAAAAACAAGGTAAAAAAAAATTGGGGGATACTATCCCCCGATTTCCCCCACCCCTTGCCACGATTTTTTAATACAAGAGGCACCCCTAATTTTTTTTTATTTTTTTTTTGTGATAGTAATATTGTAGGGCATATTAAGAGCTTTAAAACAAACCAAAAATGGACTCTGTAGCTGCAATACAGTCCACGATATTAAATTTGTAATGTGCAAGAGTGTCGCGATTTGGAGATTTTGGGGGAAATTGTAAAAAATTTTGATTTTGGTCGATCTGATTGTTGTCCCATCATAAAAAATTTCAGATATGTTCATTAGGATTTGCACTTTGAGAATAATAAGTAAAAAAAAAAATCGGGGTATACTTCCCCCCCATTTCCTCCACCCTTTGCCATGACCTTCAAATAAGGGGGGCACCAGGTCCTTTTTTTCTAAAATTTTTTGGTTAAGGTAGGTATTGTAAAGCGTACTATAAACTTTAAAACAAACAAAAATGGACTCTGTAGCTACAATAGCACTTATGTTATTAAATTTTTAAGGTTCAAGAGTGTTGCGATTTGGAGATTTTAGGGGAAATTGTGAAAAATTTTGATTTTGAGTGATCCCATTGTTGTCCCAACTTAAAAATTTTAGAATATATTCCTTAGGACTTTCTCTATAAGATTATCAAATGAAAAAAAAATCGGGGGATACCATCCTCCCCATTTTCTCCTCCCTTTATCACGACCTTAAAATAAGGGAGGTAACCCTTATTTTTTTCGAAATTTTTTTGGTTATGTTAGATCTTGTAGAGCATATTATGAGCTTCAAAACAAACCAAAAATGGGCTTTCTAGCTATAATAGAACCAACGATATTAAGTTTTTACGGTGTAAAGTGTCGCGACTGGGAGATTTTGGGGGAAATTTCGACCCTCCGTATTTTCGGCCCCTGTTGACTTAGAGGGCTGAAAATTTGCATTTGTTAGTTTTTTACGTAGTGTAAGAACTTAACCAAATTTCATCAATATCGGAGGGGGTCAAAAATATTCATGATTGATTTCACTAATAATGACCCTTACACAGAAAAAAATATGGAGGAAACAAATTTGAGTAATCACTTGTTTAATTTTTAAAAAAAAATTTGAGTAATTTTTTAATTGACGCAATTAAAAATTTACTCAAAAATTGAAAATAAAATTTGAGTAAATAATTTAATACAAATTTAATATTTTTTTTTATTTATTTTTTTTTTCTCTTGGTGTTTTGAATTCTCATTTAGTTTATTGTTTTTTGTATATGTATATGAAAGTTTGAAATCATCTTTATAAAATTTTACTTTGTCTTGAAGACATAAGTATATTTGGTAAAGTTTGTAAAAGCAATTTTTTTGGAAAAAAAATAGAAACTTTTTAAAAAAATAATTTGATACATTTTGAGTAAATTTTTACTTGACACAATTAAAAAGTTACTTAAAAATATTAAAAAATTTTAAGTAAAGATTTAATTGTGTGAATTAATAATTTACTCAAATTTTTTATTAAGCATTTAATAATTTTTTATTAAAAGTTTACTCAATACTATTAAATCGTTTACTGGTGGAAAATTGAGTAATTTTTTACTCAATAGTATTAAAAATTTACTCAAAATTTTTTTTTATTTTTTTCTGTGTATATGATCTTGAATGTCAAATCATTTGAAATTTACCGTTCCATTTTTGGGATCTTATTATATCTAATTATATCAAATTTGATCTAATAAGATATAATCATATATTTTTTGGAACGGTAAATATTATTTAAATTATTGTTTCTGTAAAGACAGTCGAGCTCAGGCTCTAATTATAATTATGTATTATATTTTTTTTGATTTGTTATATATGGTTTTGAATTGAGAAAAGTGTGAAAGAAAAATATTAATTTTTCTAAAAATTTAAGACATTCTGGTTTGTTTCTTACTAGTTTCATATTATCCAGTTATAGTAATCTTCAGAAAAACTTTTTTTGTTTTTGTTTTTTTTTTTCATATTTTATTTATTGAATCTTTTCTTAACTGAAATTGACAATAAGTTTTTCAAATCTTAAAATTCTAAATTATTCTATGAGGTAACGTGCCAATGCAAGTTACCAATTAGATGTGAGAGGAGGTAATGCATTGTTTATTATAGTGTTGCCAGATCTAGCGTGTCTTTTCTTTTTAGTCGCCTATGTCCATCGCTAGAAAGTAAGTTTTGAGCTAAGGAATTTGGATGCACTAACAGCTTATTAACATATTTAATACAGCTCTCCCGAGCTACTGTGATGACGGTAGGAATACTTAAGTCCTTGTGAAGGTTAGCATTCCTTACGTACCAGGGAGCTCCAGTAATTATTCTTAAAATCTTCGATTGTCTTCTTTGTAGTTTTTCAATATTTGTAGCGCATGCTGTTCCCCAGAGTTGGATTCCATAGGACCAAATTGGTTTTATTATTGTGTTGTATATAAGAACTTTATATTCCAAACTAAGAGTGGATCTAGAGTTTAAGAGCCACATTAGTTGAACGGTCTTCAATTTGATTTGAGTTATTTTTGCCTCATTGTGTCTGCTCCACGTGAGTCGCCGATCTAGGTGTATTCCTAGGTATTTGAAATGATTCTCTTGAGGAATTTGTACGTTATTAATTTTAATCTGAGGGTAAATGTAATGTGGGCACATTTAACGGGATTAACATTAATTTTCCATTTGTCGAGCCAGATTTGAAGTTCGTTAATGTGATTTTGCAATAGCCTTCATGCTTCTACTGGGCAAGAATGGGTACTTATGATGGCAGTATCATCGGCAAATGTAAATGTTTGGGTTTTTACGTGAGTTGGCATATCTGCAGTATACAAGACATATAAGAAAGGACCAAGAATACTTGGGGTACACCAGCTTTTACAGAACAGGATCTGGTTATAGCGTCTTTTACTTTGATTGTAAATGACCGATTTGACAAGTAATTTTTAAGAAGTAAGTGTGTACTAGGTGGTAAAATGCAAGAGATTTTAGATATGAGCCCTTCGTGCCACACTTTGTCGAAGGCTTGAGCTATGTCAATGAATAGGGCCGAACAATATTGCTTTGCTTCGAAAGTTTATCTTATTAGTGAGACAATTCGGTGCACTTGTTCTATTGTGTTGTGACTTTTGCGGAATCCAAACTGGTGCTGAGGAATAATACGATGTTCGTTGGCATAAGGAATAATAAGGCTTAGAAGTAGTTTTTCAAATAATTTTGATAATATTGACAGCAAGCTAATTGGTCTGTATGGTGTCGTTTGTGTTAAGTCCTTGCCAGGTTTCGGAATCATAATTATTTGTGATTTTTTCCAGGTTGTGGGGAAATTCCCTGTTCGATTTATACCGTTGTATATGTACATAAGTACTTTTAACGCACATTCGGGCAGTTCTTGGATCATTTTGGCAGTAATTTTGTCATGGCCGGCAGATTTTTTGACATTTAGCTCTTTAATGATTAGTTTTAATTCTGGAAGTCTAAAATGAATTGGGTTAAGTGGATAATTGCATAATGATTGTAACTCACAGTCAGTGCTAGAAGAAAAATTGGGCGTGAAAACTTTTTCGAGATGGTTTGCAAATGCATCGGCTTTTTCTGGGTTACTTCTGGCCCATTTTCCGTTTGGTAGTCGAATTGGTGATTCTAATGTTGTGGGGCATTTTAATTGTTTTGTTGTTCGCCACAAGCTATAATTTGTTCTATCGGTTGGGTCCAAATTTGATAGTTGCATATTAAGAAATGCTTCTCGTGACTCTTTTAATGCCGCACGAAGAGCTTTTGTACAGGTTGCCAGTTGTTGCTTTAAAGAGGGAGATCTGTAGGTTTGCCACTGCCTCCGGATGTCTCTTTTTTGTTTTAGAAGGTCATCGATGTTTCTCGAATAATAACTTGATGAAGTCTTGTTTCGCGTCACTTTAACAGGTGTAGCAATTTTGGCGGCAGACTGCAAGATTTCAGTAAACTGATTTACAGCTGAGTCGATCTCATCATTATTTTTTAATGGAATATTTTGAGGTAAATGTGAGCTAACATAACATTTAAGCCAATTTGTGTTTTTATTTGGGAAATTAAATTTCGGATTGGGAAGTTGATTAATGTTGTTTATGTTTATTTTAACCGGGGAGTGATCAGAAGATAATTCGAAAGACGGAATGGCTGTTATTTGCTCACGTTTTATGTTTTTAGTGACTCCAAAGTCTATTAAGTCGGGGATTTTTTGCAAATCTGTAGGCCAGTAAGTAGGGTGGAAAAACTTTTAATGTCAAAATTATTCAGTTAATAGTCAGTAGAACTCTATATGTGAAAATTATTAACAGATCGCAGCCGACAAGGATTGAACCCATCATCTGTAATACTTTGCTATTAACTGCTTGTAACGTACAATCACTCCAGACCGATATATATATATTTAATTTGATACAGTTGAACATATTCTGTGCAAATGCCCCGCATTGGCCAGACACCGCGAGCGAATACTAGGTAAAGCAGAAATCGAGAATCTGGATGATATCGCCGCTACGGACCTTACGCAACTAAAACTATTCGCAACATGGACTAACGCGTTTTATCCTCGTCGCTGAAGGAAATTGTGGTATCGCTATGGACCAGCCGGTCTATGCGAGGAGTCTGAACTTTAGGCTCCACCACCCCTAACCTAACCTAACCTTGATATTATAAAAAATTAGATCTAAGTAATAAGATATATTATTACATTTTTGGATCATCCATTTTTGGGATCAAATGATAGATCAATTTAAATATAATTATATTACAAAATATATAAATCGATAAATCATTTGATCCCAAAAATGGAGTACCCGAGTAAAAACGAACTGATATAATCATATATGCTATTATATAATTATTTATATTTATATATGGTTATGCATGAACTTTAATATGGGCATATAAGTTTATATATAGCATTGTATTTTTCCTTATTTTTTAATATGATAACATTCATATTCCTATCTACTGATATACCGATCTATATGAAATTAGATATGACATATAAGGTCGGAAATTTTTAGATATGACAGATAAAAAGATATATGATTTTATTTATAATTATATCCCGAAAAAATTTTTCAAAATTTTCTAAGTCCCGGACAATTAAAAAAAAATTCCTAAAAAATTTTATGAAAATTTTCCACAGTCCCGGACACTAAATTTTTTTGCAATTTTTTTGGAGTAAAAAAATCATTGAAAATGTTGTTATAAGAAATTTAATTTTTTTGAAAAGTTTTTAAATTTTCTAAGACACAAACATTTTTTGGAAAATTTAAATCCCTTATAAATGATTTTAGATAAAAATGACAAATTTTTAATAACTTGCTAAGTCCCGAAAAAAATCTTGAAGAATGCAATAAAAATTCTTCTAATTGATAATCCAATCTGATAAAATAATTTCTAATTTCACGTTTAAAATTCCAAAAAATTTTATCAGATTTCATCCAATTATATAAAAATTTATCAAATTTTAACAGATAAGATATGATTTAATACAATTAGATAGACCCATTTTTGGGATCAAACTTAATCGAATTTGATATTATTTTATCAAAAATAATAGAATTTGATATAATCGTATAATATTCGATCCGCCAATTTTCGGATCAAAATTAATATGGATTTACATAAAAGCATATCTGTTCATATATAATTAAATATTGCGTCATATAACTTTTTTTTACTCGGGTATCCAAAACTATTTGATATCTTATTAGATCTAATTTTTTATAATATCATATTAGATAATATATGGCGCCGTATTATTTTTTTTTAGTCGGATCGGGATCTGTTGTTGATCAGATCTGATCATAAGACCACATATGAGCGTACACTCAGAAAATTATGTAAGTTACTACTTACATGTTAGTTGTATGTATATTTTACAGTAGTTAGTTGTTTTCAACTACAAAGTCAGTTGTTATTGTATGAAAAATATCAAACAACTTTTTCTGTTAGTTATTTTAAGTCGTTTTTTTGAATAACTAAGAAAAAAGTACTGTAATGTAGTAACAGTTATTTAAAGTAGTTAATTTTATTTTTTTTTTATCTCTGAAAAATTTTCAAAGTTTTTTTCCAAAAAAAAAAATAAATTTTCGTTTTTTTTATTTTTCACAACTTAAAAAAAAAAAATGAAAAAATTTGGTCTCTAATTTTTTTTTCTGAAAAAAAAAAAATATATATATTGATTGTTTTATTTTTACTACATTTTAGTTGTTTTGACTACAAATGTAAGTAGTTTTTACTACATAAGTCAGTTGTTTTTTGTCAGTTAAAATAACTAACATTGTTAGTTGATTTAACTGAAAAAGTAGTTGACCCCAAAACAACTTACAAAGTAGTTATTTTAACTGACATTTTCAGTTGATTTTACTAACATAATTTTTTGAGTGTATCATATTATATCTAACCCATTTTTACACTGGTTGTCTAAAAATCATTTAATGTGAAAAATCTTAGAAAGAATTATATTTTATTTCAAACCACTTCAGCTTCAGATTTCATTAGTCAATTTTGTGAGCCCTAAAATTTTTCTGCAATGAACTACCTCGTATATGATTTTTTTTTGTTGTCTGTTATTTTGTTAATTTATTTTAACTTGTGATCATTTATTTTTATTTTTAATATAAGATCAACAAAAAATTTTGTTTTCTTTTAAGAACACAATCCATTAATTTTTGTGTGTCTCATTTTTACTTGTTTATTTATTTAAAAAGTTCAATGCCATTTTCTCAATATATCTTTAGTCTATTTTATTCCCAAATAAAATGATAAATAATATTATCTGGGAATTATTATGTTTTATTGTAATACTTTTAAATGTTAATTAATTTCTTGACCTTTTATTTAAAACACAAAAATTTACAAGAAACATTTTTTTTTAATGAATCGCCAGATAACACTGTGCAACAATTTTTGGGTCATTGCCTTTAGAATCAATGTCTTCAATGCCAAATAAAGAAAATCACCAAAAGATTTTGCAAAGATAGTTTAAATATCTTTTTTATGGCTCACTGAAGTTTTTAATTTATTATAAAATACATACATTTGACAGCTCTAGGGGCACTCTTAGGGCAGTTATAGCGGTTGGAGCAAATTTTAAAAAATGTCATTTTGTATTATCATTAAGATAGACTATTAGTTTGTTATGGATTTTTTTTGATATTAGGGCATTTAAATTAATAAATATGATGTGTCGCAAGATATATTTTTCTTAAACATTTTTTTTTTTTTTTTAATGTTTGAAAATTAAAAACTTGATCGCCAGGCGCAACGAGTTAATTTGATACGATTGGCCTCAAATTTGTTCCACATAACTTGTAGGTCTAGTAGAAAAAATAATTGACAGGCCACTTTAATAAAATCCAAAGCTGAAGAAACATGGCACTCTAAATAAATTATAATCTGCTCTTTTAAGACCATTCTCCACTATACATAAAACAAAGAAAGTCTTAAAAATGTATTAATAAATTATATTGATAACTTTAAACAAAAAAGTCAAGTACATATTGACGCTGGTGTGTTAAATTGTTAACACAAATGTTTAAACACGTAAACGGCAACAAAAAGTATAAAATATTTTTTTCTCCTTCAGTAATAATTTTTATAAGATAGCACTTACTTCCAACTTCTCCCTCATTATACGTATACTATCCACATTTTCTTCCCACAAATGACATCAATAAAATAATTAAAATAAAATAAAATGCATAACAAAAAAAAAAAAAAGTTTTCACCTTTTCTAACTTAACCAGGCTTTAATCACTTCCTACCAGATTGGAGTGGTAACATCTGGTTTTCTTATGTCAATAATACTAAATGCTGAATAATTTAAGGTTGTTTTCTTCTCAAATACACTCAACATGATAACAATAATACAATTAGTTGTTTAGATTAGGTGTTTTTGTATTTTATTTTGCAAAAACCTTCTTAACGTTTAACTAAAAACTGAAATTATTACGTTTATAAACAAATTAAATGTTTAATGTTCCTTTGTATTCGCTAAATAAACATTTAAATAATACAATCAACTTTTAACATGAATGTGTGGATATTAACAGTTGATTGTAAGTAAGTAGTACTATTAAACTTTTTTGGTTTTAAACATTGAGAAGTGTGGCACGAGTTTAAGCGTCATATGATTGGAAGTTCGCTGATGGATTTTATATCTTAAATTAGGTTATTGAGAAATGTATGAACTACATCAGAGATATAAGTCGGTCGATTGAAACCGATAAGATGCTGCCAGTCGAAATTCATACAAACAGAAAACAAATTTACTAATTTCTACCTGAAATTAAGTTGATGCAACTACCCAGCAGAAATTTTGCTGAACTGGCAGCAGCTTTTGGAAAGGAAACTCGAGTCAAGGAGCGCATCGAAACCTGCTGAATTCATGCATGATTCTCTAAGGCGATGTCACACTTTAGAGCGCTAGTTGGATACACCGAAAAAGCGCTCTTAAGATGCTCTGAATTCATATCTCTTTAGAGTGCTGAAAAAATCGCTATAAAGATGCAGTGAATTCATGCATCTTTTTAGAGCTGATTTAAGCAGAATAAAGATGAAGCACATTTGACTATTTCTGAAATACAAATTACAAAATCTGAAATACAATTGACTATTTCTGAATACAATTGGAAAATCTTAAATACAATTGACTAATTCTAAATCAGTTGAGGCCCTGCAAGCATTTGAAGAAAAAATATCGCCAAAGAGATCCAATTACATTTAAAAAATTTCCAATTATATTTCGAAAATTTCAAATTATATTTTAGAAACTTCCATTTATATTTCAGATATAACCATTTATAACAAAAAAAAATTAATTACATTTCAAAAATTTTCAATTATATTGGAGATTCTAAAATATGATTGGACATTTTTTTGTAATATAAGTAATTTGTATTTTCTGAAACTAAAGTGGAAATGGTGTACTCAATTTTTTTTTCATTTAAAATGTGAGGTGTTATGATTGAAGCACTCTTTGCAGCGCTGATTAATGCGCAATAATGATGCAGTGAAATCATGTGTCTTTGTCCAAAACTCAAGGTTTTTTATTTAAAAAGTGTTAAATCTATTTAAAAGAAAAGCATCCCAGCAAAAAATAATCGAGATTGTGGAAGCAGTTCATAATTTTTCTGGCATACACAAGCGCTTCGTCTTCAGCGCATAGATATTTCTGCCTTACAGTAGTGCATACTAGATGCACTACTGTAAGGCAGAGATAGAAATATAAATTTTTCGGTAAATTACGAATGTAAACAGACATTTTGAAATACATTCGCTTACAGTAGTGCATCTAGTATGCACTACCGTAAGGCAGAGAGAAAAAATTATGAATTATACGACGACTTACGAGCATCAAACAGCAAAACGAAAATTTGGATGACGCAATAAAAAAATACAATTTTAATTCAGTTGATATTTTGTGTTTTTGTGAACAGACGTGTATGCATGTGCAAAAGTGAAAACAAAAGTTTCGACTACACACTATTCAGACATTAAAACTGTAGTGTTATTTGTGTGCCTACGAGGAGCACTTCCTTCATACAAACTTTTCAGGCATGAAGACTTTAGTGATGGTAATACATTATTTGTGTGCTTTATTGGAGCAATGATTTCTGAGCATCCAATATGCTTACAAAAATGCACCTAGTAAGCTTCTAAGAAGGTAAGATTTCATTACATTTTTATTGCGCTGAAATAAGCGCTCGGATGAAATGCTCTAAAGTGGGACATTGGCTTCGGGTTCAGCACATAGATATATCTGCCTTACAGTAGTGCATACTAGATGCACTACTGTAAGGCAGAGATAGAAATATGAATTTTTCGGTAAATTACGAATGTAAACAGACATTTTTAAATACATTCGCTTACAGTAGTGCATCTAGTATGCACTACCGTAAGGCAGAGAGAAAAAATTGTGAATTATGCGACGACTTACGAGCATCAAACAGCAAAACGAAAATTTGGATGACGCAATAAAAAAATACAATTTTAATTCAGTTGATATTTTGTGTTTTTGTGAACGGACGTGTACGCATGTGCAAAAGTGGAAACAAAAGTTTCGACTACACACTATTCAGACATTAAAACTGAAGTGTTATTTGTGTGCCTACGAGGAGCACTTCCTTCATACAAACTTTTCAGGCATGAAGACTTTAGTGATGGTAATACATTATTTTTGTGCTTTATTGGAGCAATGATTTCTGAGCATCCAATATGCTTACAAAAATGCACCTAGTAAGCTTCTAAGAAGGTATGATTTCATTACATTTTTATTGCGCTGAAATAAGCGCTCGGATGAAATGCTCTAAAGTGGGACATTGCGACCAAATATCATGCCATACGTAAGCAGGTTTGTAAGGGAATGGCAACTCAACATTCCCTTACAAACCTGCTTACGGCGAAGCAGTAGTTTTTGGTGGGAACTGACTCTTAATTGAAATAACTACGAATTTTAGTTCACGGCTGGTCCCTGCAGTAACCTTAAGGTGCGAATACCATAATACGATGTCTCCCAATCGGGATGAAATTTGCACCAAGGTTAGTCCTATTGGATAAAAGTTTGGACACAATTTTTCAACGATATCGGTCAAGGACTGTCTGAGTTAGAGGGGGTCGAAATTTGACAGGTGTTTCTTGGCACCCATGTAACTAATTACGGATTGTTGTTAGCAAAATTGGAGTAAGAGTGTTAGATAGCTATTTCTTCAGTATTTCGAAAAAAAATTATCAAAAAAATTTTTTTTTTTATTTTTTTTTTTTTTTTAAATCCACAAAAACCCCACACCTGCTCTAGAAACGTCCCTGTTGGGGTGCAATGTGAGACCGACCTCAATTAATGTTCTGCTTCCAACCTTTTTCCGGAACATACCTAACCTCTATCTCCACTTTATAAGGGGGCTCCCATAAAAAAACATTTTTAAAAAATTTGTTCCTTCCGTTCTAAATCTCCCTAAAGTGCGCCTACACATACAAATTTATTGGCTAAAAAATTTGAATTAAATCTATTGATCAACAAAATTTAAATGAGTCAATTGAACAGTTCATGCGAATAAGGACGAATAGACCATTTGTATAATTTTACAAATGACTATAAAAACGCAGGAAACGATTTAAAACTTATATTTTTGTGAAGTTTTTTGCATTAATGGATTAGTGCATTATGCTAAAATGTTGGAAAAAATATTAGTTTTTAGCCGTTTCCTGCATGAACTGTTCAATTATTGTTTTGATCAACATTTTTGTTATTTTCTTTAACTATCAAATTACAAATTTTCAACATACCAGATTTTTTTCGCTTCAATTTATTTAAATATATTAATTCAAAAATATACTTTATAATCGGGTTTTATTTTTTTTTTATTGTCGACAAAATATTGGAAATTTCTTTATAATTTTGTCAAAGGCTTAAAATTTTTCGTTAAATCAATCATTTTTTTAATTGACTTTAAATAAAAAATTTATTAAATTTGTTATCAAAATCGAAAAAACGATTTATTGAAATAAAAATCAATTAATCACCTACAATTTGATGATTGATATAACAATTTTCTTCATCGGAGGAGTTTCAATTAAAAAATAAATTGAAACCGCGTTTTTGTTGATTGAAATTCGTTTTCAATTCTTTCTGGTAGTGGAGTCAAATGTATGACCGACATCCAGTATTTTATCAAATTCAACATTTTCTCAGAACATACCTACCTTGTATTTTTAACCCTTAAGGTTAATTTTTTTTATTTTTTATAAACTTTTTTTTTAAACAAGCACCTACCGCCCTTAAGATGCCTCCTAGAGAGGTAAAAAGTACGACCGACCCCCTTTTTTTTAATTCCCAACATTTTGTCCCAAAATAATAACACCCTATCTCCACCACCTAAGGGACTCCCACACATTACAAAAGATATGTATTTTAAAAAACTAATGAAACAAGTAAGAGTTTTAAATTCGGCTGTGCCGAATCCTTGATACCCTCACACATGTAAAAAAATAAACAGGGTCACTATTCTTCTTGCAGTTTATGTTTATAAATACATTAATTATGCGTTTTTGCACTTCAGTATTGCAATTTTATCATTATTTAAATAATTTTTCAATATTTACGCCCACCAAAAGGGGCGGACCAAAAAAATACACATTTTGTAATCCCTGGGGTTTAATAGCGAGACTTAGAACTTCTTCCGACATTAAAATATTTCATTTCCTTAATAAAAGTATAATTAAACCTGTAAAAAATTGCATTTTTGTAGAGGTTGGTTTAGTTCCTCAAGGGGGAACTTTTTCCCCCTGGTCCGATTTTTCCCATCTCCGAACTTAACCAGCCTATGACTATAAGACATATTTGTGTCTATCTGTTTTAATTTAAGCTGTATCGTGTCTTTCACAGACAGACGGACGAGCATCGCTTGAATGTCTTAAAATCGATCACTGATTCAGTCACGACCTGCCGAATTTTACCAGCGTATTCCTTGGCTCATCTCATGAAAATATCTCCATTACATACTATCCCCGAAAATGCAAGTGTGCAAAATGGCAGCGGTTTGAAAATTTTCGGATTGGTGGTCGGAGGGTAATAGGGCGAAATTGATAACTTCTGAACCAAGGTCCCGATTTCTTTGTTTTTTGGATTGTTGGAAAGTTTTTTGGGAGACCTTTCAGAATCAATAACAAAAAATTAAAAAAAGTGAAATCGTCGAGATACAGAGCTTTTAAAAATAAAATTTGAAAAAAAGACATTCGAATTTGTACATTACCTCAATTTGCTCAGCCAGATGGCAGGTAACTTATGGTTTTTTTTTTTTTTCTTGAAAGATAGCCCTACCTCTTACTTTCCAAAATGCCCTAGAAGAAGCCCATAGGTCTTACCGTTCCAAAGTTATGACCCTTTGACGGCCAAAAATTGTTATAAAATAAGATCTTAAACTTAAACTTTCCAACAAGCCCAAAAACAAAAAAATCGGGCAATTGGTTCAGAAGTTATCAATTTTACCCTACTACCCTCCGACCACCAATTCGAAAATTTTCAAACCGCTGCCATTTCGCACACTTGCATTTTCGGGGATGGTCGTAATGGACATATTTTCATGAAATGAGCCAAGGAATACGCTGGTAAAATTCGGCGGGTCGTGACTGAATCACCCTGTATATACTTTATAGGGTCCTAGACCGGTATTTCGATGCGTTACACACGGAATGATAAAGTGAGGATACCGCCATACTGTGGTTGGAAAGTATAAAAACAAAAGTGTATGGGGAGCCCCTTAAGAGTTGAAAATATAGGGTAGGTATATTCTGAGAAAATGTTCGAATTGAAAAAATATTGGGGGTTGGTCATTGTAGCCGACTACTACTTCTACATAAGCAACAGCTAATAACTAAGCAGAAAAATTCTGTTTTAATTTTTAAATTAATAGAAATTTTTTATTATTCGACCTTTAAAATTCTATTTTGAGTAAGATTATTCTAGCTCAAGGTCACATTTCTTTTACTAAGCATTACGATGATATTGTCAAAGTAACAATTTTCAAGAAACTCTTTACAAAATTGTTTGTTTTAAATTTATTGTTTTGGTAATTTTACAAAACTTACTCGACACGGAATTTGTCAAATTCCATTGTCAAGAGTATTTAGGAAATTGACAATCGTTAGTGGCAAAACATAATAAGTAGACATAATGCATAATGCAAGTAGACATAATGAGAATTTATGTACTAAATACACAACATAATACAGCTCTAAATTTCAAATAAAATGTCCAACTAAATTTAAACATACCTTCGTATATAAAGAATGTTGTACAGACTATCATATAAATACTAACAGTAGATCTCTTACGCGAGTAAGATGTCCACTGCTTTTGTGGTATTACCTCTTATTCATATTATTATTGTAATAATTAGTAAAAGAAATATGACCTTGAGCTAGAATAATCTTACTCTAAATAAGCAGAAAAATTTACAAATGTTAATATCATCCACCGCCATCGACAACATTCGGCAAGTTTCTCTGATCTGCAGTCATTGTCCAAAGAATTGTGGTTTACAATGATTGGGTAGTTTTTAAATTACACTGTGCTACAAAAAACACAAAATCGAATATACTTTTGAAATGAGGTTGTTAAGGTTGTAGGTCACAAAAAGGATCACAAAAATGCCCACTTAACTTGCCAGCAGTGTTATCACCAATTAAATTGGAAATTACACAAAAAATTATCCAAAATCTAACAAATTACACAAATTTTTTTTTAACAAAAAAAATTTATTTCATTTCACTAAAAAAATTATAATTTATTTTTTATTTTTTGCAATTCAAGAGATAATAATTTTTGTCCTGTTATACAGACTTAAAAATAAGAAATTAAATTATTTTTTTATTTATATTAATTTACTTTCAATTTTTTTTTAAACTTCAATAGTACGTTCAAAATTAACTCCTCAATTTTTTTCGATACCTTTTCTTGTAAAAAGTATTGATGCAGTTGTATTAAGTAGTCGATGACTTGTTTGGTAAGTATTTTTAAAGAGCCGTTTAGACGATTAGTGTTTTAGTTTTTTTTTTTTCCTTTCAAAGTACCTATGTTTAATATATCCGTATTTCAAATTTCTGAATTAAACAAGAGTTTTATTCAGAAATTTTTAAAAATTCTTTTAACTGAAGAAGGGGAGCTTGGTAATATTAAAAGAATAATTTAATAACAATTTTCTGATTTTGGAAGAGGGATTCTTCTGAACAATTTTTTATTTCACGAAAGAAGTTCGTTTATTACCTAGTATTTGGTAATCAAAATTTCTAAAGTCGTAGTTGGCAATGATTTCTTTAAGCCGAAAATGTCGATAGTAAAAATTTAAATATAAAAAGAGATAGTTGAAGCTTTATTGAGGTGAAATTACACAAAAATTACACAAAAAATTTCATTATCTAAAAATTATTCAAAGGTTTGGAAATTGTCCCACTTTTGTGTAATTATCCAGAAAGTGGCAACCCTGCTTGCCAGACACCCTCAAATTTTAAAGTTATTGTCAAAAAACGTTTTTTTGGGACTTTTCTCACTAAACCACGTGTAACTTAAAAAGTTTTCCACCGATTTTCAATTTTTTGACTGTTTTGGATAGAAAAAGAATAGGGCTTTTTATGTGTTTGAATTGGTCTATACATATAAGAAAGGTATGTATAGATTTTTTCAACAATATCTAATTTTTTTGTTATTTTTTGAAAATTTTTTGAGTTTATTGATTTTTTTCTGCTATAGTTCGTTCAACAATATTTATATTTATAAACGTATTCTTAAAGAAAATTTAATTGTGAATACGATGAGCCTTATGCCGGAAAAATCGAATAACAATTGACAGAGTTGTGATAATTTTTCTAAAAAAGAACATTTAGATTTTGCAGGAAATTGCCGTTCGGACAACCCAGGCACAAATAATAAAAAAAATAAACGAACATACTGAGAGGTCGCGTATCATTATTTTTAAGGTTTTTGGCCCCCTGAATTCGAATTTGACCTTGAAATTGCGCTATCTTATTAAGTTTTTGATATATCAATTTATGTTAAATATCTCTAAAACGTCACGCGATAGAGCAATTTAAAGGCCAGATTCGGATTCAGCGCCCCAAAACCCTTTAAAAATATTGCACATGACTTCTTATGATAAATTTATTTTTTTTTGGGCTGGGTTATCTGAACGGCGATTTCCTGCAAAATCTTAATTTTCTTTTTTAGAAAAATTATCACAACTCTGTCAATTCTTATCTGATTTTTTTAGGATAAAGCTCATCGAATTCAGAATTAAATTTTCTTTAAAACTACGTTTATAAATTTAAAGGTTGTTAAACGAACTATAGCAGAAAAAAATGGATAAACTCGAAAAATTTTCAAAAAACATTTGATATTTTACAAAAAATCAATAGATATCTTTATTATATGTGTAGACCAATTCAAAAACATGGAAAGCCTTATTCTTCCTCTATCCAAAACAGTTAAAAAATTTAAAATCGGTTGAAAAGGTTTAGTGAACAAAGTCCCAAAAAACGTTTTTTGACAATAACTCTTAAATTTGAGGGTGTCTGGCAAGTTTAATGGGCATTTTTGTGATCTACTCGACAAAACCAACAACCTATACCATGTCACATCAGAAGTATTTTTTCACTGTAGCACAGTGTTACCTAACTACGATAATAAACTTCACCTTATTACACTTTTTTATTTACATTTATATTGCAATAGTGCAATTTATATATGCAAATACAATTTTATACTTTACATCTTTTCTTGTTTTATGAAGGAGCATTTATGATGAAAGGAGAAGCAAAATCAAGCATACTTAGACGCCAATCACACTGTCAACCTATTGGAAAAGTATCCACGCCAAATGGGGGCGGGATGAAAACAAACGGCATTTTCTAATTCCCTTCTAATTTTCAACTTCTTTTGGCATAAAAATGTTTCATTTGTTAAACAAAAAATATGTGACAGTGGTTAATTCGGCTGTGCCGAATTTTTTATACCAACATGCAAACAAATTTAAAAAAAAAAAAATTACGGGAGGGGTAGTTGGGGGACTCGTTTCATGTCTTGTGATTTTTGACAATATTATAATTTTCCATATAAATTTTTAAATAATGATAAAGTTGTGGGTTCGATTCCCACCAAAACCCTTGGTCCATTTCACTACAACAAGACGACAGTCATTGTTACCAGTTCCCGGTTAGGTTGAAATTTTAAAATTGATTTGTAAGTACATATATGGAAAAATAAATAAAATTGATCATGGGATCAAAATTATTACACCCTAAAACAATGTGTCCAGTTTCCTACTATAAATTGGGTAAATTTAAACAAATTCCAAAAATATACTACTATAAATTGGGTAAATTTCCAATATTTTTAAGTAGAATTACGCAATTTGTGTAAATCTACCCAATTTATAGTAGGAAACTGAAATCATTTTAATTAGAGTGTATTATATTATTCCCAGCGTACATTTGGACTCCGAAAGGACTCATAAAAGAGTCATTAGACGCTCAGAAAACATATCAATATAAATGTCTTTTTCTTTTGAAATGGTCCCCCTTTCTGAGCGCTCTTACATGTCTCATAAAAGACTCTAATTAAAATATATCGCTTCTTTACGTGTATAGTGTCATAACTCAAAATATTTGATTTTGCAGAAAACACGTTTAAAGTTTACTATAGAAATTGGTTTTTAATTGAAAAAGGCCGGTACATAGAAAATGTAATAATTGCTTGTACTCTTCTCAAACGGTGAGTTTAAAAGATATTAATACGAATTTTTGACACAATATAAAGCACGATATAACGAATAATTCTGCATCATTAACTCAAAAAACGCATTTTTTGAGTTATGACACTATACAAGTAAAGGAGCGATATGTTCTTATTATTTTCTGAGTCTTTTTGTACTTTTTTTATGAATGTTCAAAAAAAAATATTTTAAATTTTTCAAATGTTCATAAATAAGAGTCAAATATGAATCTTTTAGGACTCCAAATTCTGCTCGTTCTAAAATTATTCATATTTCGGAGCTTTACAAGAGTCATAATTTAATTGTGCACAGGGATTATTAAATAAATTTTTTTATATTCACGCCCACAAAATTTAAGGTCCAAAAAAAATTTAATTTTCTAATGTACAATTCTGTCGTTTTCTTTTAAGTTGGTTTAGGTCTTTAAGAGGGAACTTCCCCCCATGATGATCCAATTTAGACCATATCCAAACTTACAAGGAAGGTCTTTTACAGGGCACCCACCGATTGTCCTGAAACTTGAATATGGGAATGAGGGGGAAAAATAAGAGTTACCTGTTAAAAAATGACCTGTATAAAATGTTCATATAGTTTTTTTTGAAGAAATTGGTAAAATCTTCAAAAAACGAGGTCTGCCACACGTTAGGTGCCTAGGGAAGTAGTAATAACTTTTAGTTTTTAGTACCTTATTGGAGAGCATTTTACTCCGTATTATAAGTTTGTAACCACTTGAATTTAAACTTAACTTAAAATACCACAAAAATTGTGAAAACAGAAAAAAAATTATATCTTTCCTTGTAATCCGTTGTCTAAAATCCAAGGCGAACGCCTTACCCATG
Organism: Pegoplata infirma; assembly: GCA_963921195.1. Lineage (NCBI taxonomy): Eukaryota > Metazoa > Arthropoda > Insecta > Diptera > Anthomyiidae > Pegoplata > Pegoplata infirma. The sequence goes on along the minus strand of OY992538.1, from coordinate 79,962,938 downwards.
TCCGATCGTTCTTAATTTTTGTGAGAAGTATTTCTACCTCCAAACGAATATATCTAGGGTGAGTTAGGGTCATTATCTACCAATTTAAATTTTTTGGAGCACCACATAAAATAAATCAGAGTCAAAAAATAAAACGTGCAATTTTAAAAATTTGAAAAAAAATAGAACGAATTGCGATCACATCTCGAATTATGGCTTAAAAGTTGCGTAATTTAGAGTAGAACTTTTAGACTTTTTTTAAAAAAAAATCTAAGGTTTCGGAATTTTTCAAAAAGTTGATTTTAATTTTTAAACGTTAAAATATAAATGATAATTATTTCGAATAATTTTTTAATATTTTTTTTCGAAAACTACATTTAAATACCAACAAAACGTTGTCCAACTTTTTTTAAGATATTTATATTTTTTACTGGTAAAAATTAATTGAAAATTTAATTTTTTTGAAAAAATTGCCAGCCATTTTGAAAAATGATTACTCAACACCATCTTGGAATACTCAACACCATCTTGTCCAAGTTGCATTTAATAAGTACAAAACATAAACAAAAATAAAATAAATCGAAACGGGTCGGGTGTAAAAGTGAGTGATTTGGCCTGGAATGCCCCATATACACCGACAAAAGTGGGCGGGCCGAAAATAAAGGCATTTTTTTAACCCCTGGGGCAATTGCAGTACTTTAAACTTCTTCTGAAATATAAATGTTTCATTTGCTTAACAAAAGTATACACAAAAATGTAAAAATGGAGTTTTTCCCTAAGACACCATGGTTCTATAATGGTCGCCATAGGTTTTGATCAAAAAGTTTTGTCCGTTTCACAATGCAGTGCTTAGTTACGGGTATTTGAAGCCTAAAAGGGTTTTGTGATATCGCCATTTTGAGTTTTTAATTAAATTTAAACTTAATTTTATATGGACATAAAGCGTAAAAAAAACATAAATAATACACTCAAAAAAAAAAAACTGTAATGTTAGCAAAAAAAGCTTGTAAACCTACAAGAAAATTTGCTGATTTTGAACCCACAATTTTTTTGCTAAAGTTAGCAAAAATGTTTTGCCAATAATTAGTTAACTAAATATTTTTTTTTTTTTGAACTTAGTTTATACACATCTGAGGACCCCATTGGGTTCGGACCCGATAGGTCAAGACCCCGATGGGCCTAGACCTAGTTGGGTTCCTTAAAAATCGTCATAGTTTTTGATCCAAAATTTGTGTCCGTTTCGCTCTACCTTGCTTAGTTTTTGAGATACATGATTATAGGGTACCACTGGGGTCTTGAGAATTAAAAAACTCGATAACTTCAAAAATATTACTCGGCGAGCTTTTGACTATTTTGCGGTCTTGTTCTACGTGTTGAGAGCTACAAAAACGCTTTTGGACTTTTTGTTGTGTCGGCAATATTTACCGAGATATGAGCATTTTAAAATTTTCGGGAATGCTAACTTTTTTGGATCCAAAGTTAGGGCCCATTAGGGTCCACACATGTGAAGAGGACCGGCGATACTATGGAGATTCTAAGAACCAAAAATGGCCTCCATTTTGCTCTATCTGGCTTAGTTTCCGAGATAGAGCCATTTTAAGTTTTCTGAAAATAAAAAAAAATTTACCATTTATTTTGCTAATATTAGCAAAAAATCTTGTAAAAATGTAGTCAACTCAATTTCAAATTTAGCAAAAGAAATTAGTTCAAAGTTTGTTTAAAATTGCTAATGTGCTAAATGAAGTTTACAAGAATTTTTTGCTAACATGTTAATCTCAACTAAAAATTTGCTAAAAGTTAGCTAACTAGCGTTAGCAAAAAAAATTAGTAAATCTACTAACGTATTTTTTTGAGTGTAATTTTCTTTTTCACTCAAAATAATACATTAGTAGTTTTAATGATTTTTTTTTTGCTAATGCTGGTTAGCTAACTTTTAGCGAATTTTTAGTTGAGATTAGCATGTTAGCAAAAATATCTTGAAAACTTCATTTAGCGCATTAGCAATTTAAAACAAAATTTGAACTAATTTTTTTTGCTAAATTTAAAATTGAGTTGACCAAATTTTTACAAGCTTTTTTGCTAATATTAGCAAAAATAAATGGTAAATTTTTTTTATTTTCAAACTTAAAATGGCGCTATCTCGGAAACTAAGCCAGATAGAGCAAAACGGAAGCCATTTTGGTTCTCGGGCTCTCCATAGTATCGCCGGTCCTCTTTACATAGGTGGACCCTAATGGGTCCTAACTTTGGATCCAAAAAAGTTAGCATTCCCGAAAATTTTAAAATGCTCATATCTCGGTAAATATTGCCGACACAACAAAAAGTCCAAAAGCATTTTTATAGCTCTCAACACGTAGAACAAGACCACAAATTTCAAAACCCCGGTGGTCCCCTAAAATCACGTATCTCAAAAACTAAGCAAGGCAGAGCGAAACGGACACAAATTTTGGATCAAAAACTATGAAGATTTTTAGGGAACCCAACTAGGTCTAGGCCCATCGGGGTCTGGACCTATCGGCTCCGAACCCAATAGGGTCCCCAAATGTGTATGAATTAAGTTGAAATAAAAAAATTTCCGTTAACTAATTTTTAGCAAAACGTTTTTGCTAACTTTACCAAAAAAAATTGTGGGTTCAAAATCAGCAAATTTTCTTGTAGGTTTACAAGCTTTTTTTGCTAACTTTACAGTTTTATTTTTTGAGTGTTGTTGCTTTAAACGTCAAGTTTGGTTGGTGGCTTGGTACCTAGTTAAGTATTTTTGATTTTACACCTCCTCTTATCTTATGTGCTCCTTAGTTTTATCAAAGTATTTACATAAAGTGTGTCACACGCGCCTCACATTGGAAAATTTCTCATTTAGGTACAGAACAAAATAATGCGTACGTGATTATAGTCCACACATCGATGTCGTTTTTAGTTTTTTTTGTTTATCATTTGTTCTTGTTGTTTAATTTCATTAGAATAGAGCGAGGGAGGTCATTGATATTTATGCAATTTAAAATATAGTACACTCAAAAAAATAAAACTGTAAAGTTAACAACATTTTTTTTGTTAACTCCAGTTTACTGGCTTTTTAGCAAATTTTTAGTTAAAATCAGCGTTTTAACTACTTTTTCTAGTTAAGTTCAATTTACGAAAATACTAGTTTTGTACAAATTTTGAATTAATTTTTTTTGTTGACTTTAAAACTGAGTTTACGAATTTTTACTAATTAATTTGCTGATTTTTTGTAACATTTTTGTCAAGTGAAAAATTTTAAACATTTCTTGTGTAGCCTCCTATGCAAATCAAATAAGTCCTACTTAAGCTGAACTTAATGCTGTGAAAAAAAAGAAAAAATAAGTGAAGTGTTAGTGTTTAAAACCAATATTTACCAAACTTAAAATTTTTTACAAAAAGTTTAGCTGAATTCAACTAATAAAAAATGTTACGAAATTTTCAGCTGAATTTTTAGTTAAAATTACGTTTTTTTTTGCTACATTCATTCTACGAAAAGTTAACTAAATATTTTTTGTTAAATTAACTAGAAATTTAGTAGGTTCAAAATCAGGTGTTTTTTTAGTTAAATTTAACTAAATTTTTTGCTAACTTTACAGTTTTATTTTTTTGAGTGTATAGAATAAAATATACTTGTATATAGAGATGGGCGCTGGTCACGTGATTTGCGTGATTCACGTGAATCACGCGTGAGTGTGAGTGATTATCATTTCAATTACGTGATTGTGAGTGAGTGTGAGTTGAAAAAAAAATCTGAGTGAGTGATTAATGAGTGAGTCATTTATTTTTTGCGTGAGTTTGCGTGATTAGACTTTTTGATTTGCCAAATTTTTTTTAATTTTTTTGTAAAAATTTTTTTTTGGATTTTTTTTTTTTTTTTGGTAAGAAAATTTTATTGCGTGAGTAGATTTTGCGTGACTCCTGCGTGAGCGTGATTGAATCTGGCGTGAGTCACGCGTGAGCGTGAGTAAGTTTTTTATAACTCACGTGAATGTGAGTGAGCGTGAGTAAAAAAAAATTGCGTGAGTGATTAGAGATTGATTCGATTATTTTTTGCGTGAGCGTGAGTGAGTGTGAGTCAAAATCCACTCACGCGCCCATCTCTACTAGTATATCAAGTCCATGGTTGTTGTAGGAAATTTTCATTTCATTTCACAATTAATTTATACAATTCACTAAAAAGCAATTAATTATTTAAATGTTCTTCCCCGTTGTCAAACAAAACGATATAAAACGGCAACTAAATGACTTTTTAATACTTTTATTTTTTGTTTAACTAGACACATTTAATCCTTTTTTTTTTCCAAAGTACTTAGTCAAATTGACTTAGTTTTTTTTTTATTGTCATTATTGTCACACGTTCGTAATTGGTTTAATTATATGAAAAAAATAAAGTCACCTCATAATTGAAGTATTTTATTTAAATAAATATTGAAATTACTTTTTTTTTGATAAGTGGAATATCAAAAAAAAAATAAAAATATATAAGGGGGCTTTCGTGTCAACTGACACAACTTTTGAAACCGATATCTTCCGATCACCAAGGTTAGTCCTATCGGATAGTAGTTCAGACACAATTTTTCAACGAGATCGGTCAAGAACTCTCTGAGTTAGAGGGGGTCGAAATTTGACATTTTCGCCAAAGAGGTGTTGATTCTCATTCATGTAACTTCTTACCTATTGCTTTTAGCAAAATATGTGCTGAATAGTTTAGATAGCTCTTTCTTCAATATTTCGAAAAAAATTATAAAAAAAATAAAAAAAAAATTTTTCGATTTTTTTTCTTAAAAACCCAAAACTTTTTTGACTTTTTCCTCAAATTGGGCCCTTTTTTTTTTATTCAAAAGAAAGCTTAGGTGATTTTCTTTAAGAACTATGGGGTCGCTTAGTGGGATGCGAGTGGGATATCTATTAAATTTTGTTTTTTTTTAACTTTGGAACACAAAAAACGGTTCTTCAATTTGCACTATTAGGCGTGGGATAGCTAACCAGTTTTCGATTTCGATCCGCGATACCCTCTAACTTTTATAGGTTCAAAAAAGAAAGCATGAGCCAAAAAATTAGTGCGGTGGGTTGGGGCCATATGGCCCCTCATCGGGGTCAAAGTTGGGCGTAAAGAGGTAAAAATCCTCAAAAAGCCCCAAAACTCCCCTAGAAACGCCCCTGGAGGGGTGCAATGTGAGGCCGACCTCCAATAATTTTCTGCCCCTAACATTTTTCTTGAACATACCTTACCCCTATTTCCACTTCCTAAGGGGGCTCCCATACAAAACATTTATAAAAAATTTGATCCTACCATTCTAACTTACCCTATAGTGCCCCTAGTGGGCCCAAATGTATGACCTCCATTATTTTATTAATTCCAACATTTTTTGCAAACATACCTACAATGTATCTTTAACCCTTAAGGTGGTCCCCATACATTTCTTTTATTTTTTATAAATTTGTTTTATTAAACCAGCTCCTACCGCCCCACCGTGCCTCCTAGAGGCAAAAATTACGAGCAACCCCCATTATTTTTTAGTTACCAACATTTTGTCCGAACATTATAACACCCTATCTCCACTCCATAAGGGGCTCCCATACATTATAAAAACATTTTTTTTTTAAACTAATAAAAAAAAAATGTATGGGGACCCCCTTAAAAGTTGAAAATAAAGGGTAGATATTGGGGGTCGGTCATACATTTTACTTCTCTAGGGGCACCCTATGGACAGTTATAGCGGTAGGAGCAAATTTTATAAAAATGTCATTTTGTATGGGAGCCCCCTTAGGAAGTGGAAATAAAGGTTAGGTATATTCAAGCAAAATATTGGGGGCAGAAAATTAATGGAGGTCGGTCTCACATTGCACCACTCCATGGGCAGTTCTAGGGCAGTTGCAGGGCTTTTTGAGGATTTTAACCTCTTTACGCCCAATTTTGACCCCGATGAGGGGCCATATAGCCCAACCCCACTGCCCTTTTTTTTTTGGCTCATGCTTTCTTTTTTGAACCTATCAAAATTAGTGGGTGTCCCGGATCGAAATCAAAAACTGGTGAGCCATCCCACGCCTAATAGTGCAAATTGAAGAACCGTTTTTGTGTTCAAAAGTTAAAAAAAGTTTTCATAGATATCCCACTCGCATCCCACTAGGCGACCCCATAGCTCTTAAAGGAAATCTCCTAAGCTTTCTATTGAATCAAAAAAAAAAAAAAAAAAAAAAAGGGCACAATTTGCGGAAAAAGTCAAAAAAGTTTTGAATTTTTAAGAAAAATAATCAAAATTTTTTTTTTTATTTTTTTTATAATTTTTTTTTTTGAAAGACTGAAGAAATAGCTATCTAAACTATTTGGGACACATGTTGCTAAAAACAATAGGTAAGAAGTAACATGGATGAGAATAAACACCTCTTTTGCCAAAATGTCAAATTTCGACCCCCTCTAACTCAGAGAGTCCTTGACCGATCTCGTTGAAAAATTGTGTCTGAACTACTATCCAATAGGACTAACCTTGGTGGAAGACACCGGTTTCAAAAGTTGTGTCAGTTGACACGAAAACCCCCATAAACGTAAAGTTTTTTGAATTTAGATCATTCAAAAATTTTATTGATTTTGGGCAAGATTATATCGATTCTAAGACATTCAAGCGATGTTCGTCTGTAGGTCCGTCTTTATGTTGAAATGGCGATCACCGCCAAAACATTACACAGATATGACTGAATTTTAACATATTTACTTGTGCCCCGAGGAGTTTAATATTGCATTTAAGCGATATCGGTTTAGCGGTTCTAAAGATATAAACGAAAATGCATGGACACCTCGAAAATTTTGGTATATTCCACATAACCTAAAAATACAAAATGCCGCTGTTTGACATATGAAAACAGAATTGAATGTTGAATGGTATCTAAATCAAGTTTTTTTAACACAAAAAGAATTTCGCGGAATTTTTTTTCCAGCTAAATTTTTTTTTTCGCAGAATTTTTTTTTTTTTTTTATTTTTTGCAAATATTTATTTTAAATTGTAAAGCGTATCAATACACTCGCCAAGGTCGATTTAATTTTTTTAAATTACAAAATAATTTTTGTTATTTTTTATTGCTTATCCTTATAGACCCTTTTGCCACCGCCTTTTTGTATAGTGTGGTTGTCCACCTGTTTTTTTAATTGTAAATTTTGCAAAAAACGTACCTAAAATTGTAAAAAATTTAATTCAAATTGTTAATCAAACTAAACGCATACAATATAACTTTAAATTCTAATCGATTTTAATTTAAGACCTTAAGCGATAAAACAAAATTCTCAAAATCTAGGGTATTATTCTGCGAATAATAAAAACTTTGATATTTATATGACGTACGAGTGATACATTCATAATAAAGGTTGATTAAATAATGTTTAAGTTATTTAATACACAACAACAAATCACATAATCACAATTTTAAGTTTTATAATGCACTGTAGTGTGTCATGAGATACAAAGGTGCGATAATAAATGGTCTTTAAATGGCAACTACCAGTGTTAACGTCACTGAAATGGACGAATATGATCCATGTCTACCAACCAGTTAGTCTCTTTTTATTATTTTATTATTTAATGATTTAATTATTTACTCTAGTGTTTATATATTCTTTTGTTTGTCTTTTTGTTTATAGAACAGTATTTAAGTAGTATGCAATCAGGGTTGCATTAAATGTGTAAAAGCGGCGGTGTAATTTTTGTGGTTTCATATCAACAAACATGACAAAAATAAGAACAATAATTTACAGGCAAATGCAAAGCAAACAAGTAAAAAAGTTCAATTCGGCCATGCCGAATGTAGTGATACCCTCCACAATTTCAAAAAGCTTATTGCAAAAAACTTTATTTAAAAGGAAATTACTATAAAAAAAAAAATTTTTTTGAAAAAAATTTACGCGAAAAAAAATTTTTGGTAAAAAAAACCCGCGATTTTTTAATTTTCGTACTTGTTTAAGGGGGTCCCCATACTTTTTTTTAATGGGGGTTGGTCGTAACTTTTGCCTCTAGAAGGCACGGTAGGGGCGGTAGGAGTTGGTTTAACAAAACAAATTTATAAAAAATAAAAGAAATGTATGGGGACCACCTTAAGGGTTAAAGATACATTGTAGGTATGTTTGCAAAAAATGTTGGAATTAATAAAATAATGGAGGTCGGTCATACATTTGGCCCCACTAGGGGCACTTTAGGGTAAGTTAGAATGGTAGGATCAAATTTTTTAAAAATGTTTTGTATGGGAGCCCCCTTAGGAAGTGGAAACAGGGGTAAGGTGTGTTGAAGAAAAATGTTGGGGGCAGAAAAATATTGGAGGTGGGTCTCACATTGCACCCCTCCAGGGGCGTTTCTAGGGGAGTTTTGGGGCTTTTTGAGGATTTTTGCCTCTTTACGCCCAACTTTGACCCCGATGAGGGGCCATATGGCCCCACCAAACCGCCCTCATTTTTTTGCTCGTGCTTTCTTTTTCGAACCTATAAAAATAAGAGGGTATCGCGGATCGAAATCGAGAACTGGTTAGCTATCCCACGCCTAATAGTGCAAATTGAAGAACCGTTTTTTGTGTTCCAAAGTTAAAAAAAAAAAATTTCATAGATATCCCACTCGCATCCCACTAAGCGACCCCATAGTTCTTAAAGGAAATCACCTAAGCTTTCTTTTGAATAAAAAAAAAAGGGCCCAATTTGAGGAAAAAGTCAAAAAAGTTTTGGATTTTTAAGAAAAAAAATAAAAAAAATTTTTTTATTTTTTTTATAATTTTTTTTCGAAAGATTGAAGAAATAGCTATCTAAACTATTCAGCACATATTTTGCTAAAAGCAATAGGTAAGAAGTTACATGAATAAGAATATACACCTCTTTGGCCAAAATGTCAAATTTCGACCCCTCTAACTCAGAGAGTTCGTGACCGATCTCGTTGAAAAATTGTGTCTGAACTACTATCCAATAGGACTAACCTTGGTGCAAATTTCATCCCGATCGGAAGACATCGGTTTCAAAAGTTGTGTCAGTTGACACGAAAACCCGCATATATAATATACTTTATGGGGTCCCAGACCGATATTTGGATGAGTTACAAACGGAATGACAAACTTATATATACCCTCTATCACTAAGTGGAGGATATAAAATCATTTACTTGCATAGTGTTATAACTCAAAAATAATTTGTTAGTTAATGATACAGAAGTTTTCGTTATATTATCGTGCTTTGTATATTGTCAAAAATCTATAATAATATCTTTTAAACTCAGCTAGAAGAAAACACGACATTATTACATTTTCTACGTACCGGCCCTTTTAAAGCTTTTTCTGCACAATCAAATATTTTGAGTTATGACACTATGCAAGTAAATGAGTGATATTTTGTTTTAATTTTTTTTTCTTCAAAACAAAACGAACAAAATACAAATCGCACGTGTGAAAAGCAAGAAGAAGCATATTTGCGGTCATATTGGAAAATTCCTCGAACACATTCCTGTTTGCATACTACTTATACGTACTGTGGTTTATAGTAAATATTTGCTTAAGAAAGCAATAAGGGTATTCATATCATTAAATTATGTCGCAAATTATTTAAGGCGCGTTTAGACTGGTAAGAAAACCCTAGATTTAAAGTAAAACACAACTCTGTGGTAATATACTTTTGACTTTAAAAATTGTTGTGTATATTTTTATTTGTTTTCGCACATTTAGCCAATGTAGATTGGAAACCGAATTAAAGTAAACTAAAAAACCCTATATAATTAAATTGTATTTGACATTTCAATCTCGCCTTTCTAATCACGCCTTTGGAAGACTAAAATAACTAAAAAAAGCTGACATTGGAAATTTTTCGAGCTTTAAAACTAAACGCTTAAAATGAGAACCTTTTATTATCCCTTTCTAGTTGGTCTATGGGATTATAAATTAGATTCACACAAAAAATTGTTGGCTAAAAAATGTCAATCAAATCTAGTGATCAACAAAATTTAAATCAATAGTGTTGTGTGAGATTTTAAGCAGCAATATTTGGAAGCGCTAGAACCGCTCATTTTGTGAGGTTGGTAAAAAAAGTGTATGAGCCAAAAAATGGGGGAGGTCGGATAGGATCTAGGGGTCGCTCATCGGGGTCAAAGTTGGGCGTAGAGGGGAAAAAATCAATAAAAAGCCGTAAAACTCCCCTGGTTTTGCTGCTAGAGGGGTCAAATGTGAGACCGGCCCCCATTATTTTTTCCCCCTGAACACTTTTGTCAAACATACCTAAGCCCTATCTCCAATCCTAAGGGGGGTCCCATACAGAGGTTCAATTTTTAAAAAATCTTGCTCCTACCGCTCTAGCTGTCCTAGAAGTCACCCTAGAGGAATCAAATGTATGACCGACCCCCAATATTTTTTCAACCCCAACATTTTCTTAGAGCATACCTACCCCATATCTTCAATCCTTAGGGTGGTCCCCATACATTTTTTTTATTTTTTCTTAAATTGTCATATTAAATCAGCTCCTACCGGTCCAATGGTGCCTCCTAGAGGGGTCATTATCAAGACCAACCCCATTAATTTTTAGCCCCCAACACTTCTTCTGAACATACCAATTCCATATCTCCAATTCCTAAGGGGTCTCCCACACAAAACGACATTTTTGTAAATCTTGCTCCCACCGCTCTAACTATCGCAGGGGTGACCCTAGAAAAGTTAAATGTGTGACCGACCCCCAATATTTTTTCAGCCCCAACATTTTCCCCAAACAAACCTACCCTCTATTTTTAAGCCTTAAGGGTGTCCCCACACAATATTTTTTTTTTTTAATTTTTTTTATAAAATTTGCGCCTACCGCTCCCACTGTGCCTTTTAGGGACGGGAAATGCAGACTGACCCCCATTAATTTTTGCCCCCTTCATTTTTTCTGAACATACCTACGCCGTATTTCCACTTTGTAGGGGTGCTCCCCTGGGAAAAACTAAGTGTTTGAAACCAAATTCGGCAAAACGTCTGGACCAGGAGTGCTAATGTTTGCGCGTTTTAAAGAGCAGTGGGGAAATATAAAAGACAAACCGTACAGTATTGGCATATAAGATGAGGAAGTGGCAGGCAACATACCAGCTCAAGTCCAAACTGACATCAATTTGTTTTGTTGGGCTCAAATAAAAGAAAAGCAACCCAGAGACGACTACAAGGAGTTTCTTGAAATTGTTTTATTATACCTTGGCGAAAATATTCCTAATAAGCGTTTTAGCCCACCAGGACCCATCAGTCATGCTCGATAAATGGCAAAAGGCATATATTGCCTAAAAATGTTTTTGTTCTGAAAATATATCGGTTTGGCCAAAAAAGAATTAAATGCACTTCTTGATGTGACCGTTTTCATCATAACAATTTACGTAAAAGCTTGGTTTAGCGCTACCAAAGCAATAGAAGCTCCAAATAATGATTTGAATTTTTTGAAAGCGATTGCCAATTATGCTTCAATTGATATGATTCTGTCGCAACGATTGGTCAAGAAATTCTGTGGACATCTCTGGTATCTCAGTGGCGAAGCTGTTGCTCTCGCACTATTTGATCCGAATATCTCTTGTGAAATAAAACGAAAAATGTCGAATGCAATTCGTATATTTGAAGAAGAGAAAGAGGAGTTGGAGGAAGAGTTATCTGACGATGAGATGGACGAATCGTCTAACGAAGACAGCGAGGAAGAAGACGATGATATCGGGGAAGAAGATGCCTCAGAGGATAGCGGCGACAGTGGCAACAAGGATTGTAATCCTCCAGTACATGTTGTTGGATTCGAAGGTGTGAAAAGAATTAACAATGAATCAAGAACTCATGAAAACTGATTTAAGCCACTACGTCACACCTGAGACTCCAAAATTTTTTGCACGCTTCTGAATAACAACAAATTTCATTGCTTCCGATCCAAATACTTGGGAAAATCGTCAGGACTACCAGCGAGCGCTGCAAATATTACGTAAATTACATGTTGTCAACGATGAAAGAGGCGTAAAATTAATAGAAGACTATAACAACGTGTTGTGCCGTAACGAGGAGGAAAAAATAATTTTGCTTCAGGTCGTGGCCGAAAATCGGAAACAATATCCATCACACGGTAAAAATAAATTAATTTGATTTATAGTTATTTTATTTATCATTTTTAATTATTTTAAAGTTAAAAAAAATATTTTTTTACCCTTAACAAAAGTTACTATTAAATTACAAATTAAAGACCTCGGATTTCTCGATAAAATAAATAAAAAAATTGTGGGGTAACACCTTGAAGATAGAGGGTAGGTATGTTTGAAAAAAATGTTTTGGCTAAAAAAATATATGGGCAGGTCATACATATGACTTCTCTACATACATTACTAATTTAGTTTTCCCCAGGGGAGCACCCCTACAAAGTGGAAATACGGCGTAGGAATGTTCAGAAAAAATGTAGGGGGCAAAAATTAATGGGGGTCAGTCTGCATTTACCGTTCCTAAAAGGCAGAATGGGAGCGGTAGGCGCAGATTTTATAAAAAAAAATTTAAAAATAAAAAAAATGTGTGGGGACACCCTTAAGGCTTTAAAATAGAGGGTAGGTTTGTTTGTGAAAAATGTTGGGGCTGAAAAAATATTGGGGGTCGGTCACACATTTAACTTCTCTAGGGTCACCCCTGCGATAGTAAGAGCGGTGAGAGCAAGTTTTACAAAAAATGTCATTTTGTGTGGGAGACCCCTTAGGAATTAGAGATATAGAATTGGTATGTTCAGAAGAAGTGTTGGGGGCTAAAAACTAATGAGGGTTGGTCTTGTTAATGACCCCTCTAGGAGACACCATTGGACCGGTAGGAGCTGATTTAATATGACAATTTAAGAAAAAATAAAAAAAATGTATGGGGACCACCCTAAGGATTGAAGATAGGGGGTAGGTATGTTCTAAGAAAATGTTGGGGTTGAAAAAATATTAGAGGTCGGTCATACATTTGATTCCTCTAGGGTGACTTCTAGGACAGCTAGAGCGGTAGGAGCAAGAATTTTTAAAAATTGAACCTTTGTATGGGACCCCCCTTAGGGATTGGAGATAGGGCTTAGGTATGTTTGACAAAAGTGTTCAGGGGGAAAAAATAATGGGGGCCGGTCTCACATTTGACCCCTCTAGGAGCAAAACCAGGGGAGTTTTGGGCCTTTTTGTGGATTTTTTCCCCTCTACACCCAACTTTGACCCCGATGAGCGACCCCTAGATCCTATCCGATCTGCCCCATTTTTTGGCCCATTCATTTTTTTTACGAACCTCATAAAATAAGCGGTTCTAGCGTGTCGAAATCGAAAACTCGTGCACTATCCCACCCCTAATCTACATACATTTTTGTTATTTTCTTTAACTATCAAATTACAAATTTTCAACATACCAGATTTTTTTTTCGCTTCAATTTATTTGAATACATTAATTCAAAAATATACTTTATAATCGCGGATTACTTTTTTTTATTGTTGCCAACATGTTGGAAAGCAAAAAATATGAATTTGTTCATAATTTTGTCATAAGCATAAATTTGATTTGTTGAATCAATCATTATTTTAGTTGACTTTAAATAAAAAATTGATTAAATTTGTGATCAAAATCGAAAAAGTGATTAATTGAAAAAAATCTATTAATCACCTACAATTTGATGATTGTTATAACATTTTTCTTTATCAGAGGAGTTTCAATTAAAAAATTAATTGAAACCGGGTTTTTGTGAATTGAAATTTGTTTTCAATTCTTTCTGTGTTAGTTTTAACAAATTTAATTATGAACTGAAATTTAATAAAATTTTAGCAGGAATCTGTTTCCATTTTAGTTAGCATTAGTGTTTCCAATTCGGTTAATCGATTAACCGATTCCTCGATTAATCGCCTCTATTTCGGTTAATGTCGAAACAAATAATTTAAAACGCAAATAATTATTCGACCCGATTAATCGGTTAAAATGGTTCGATTAACCGGTTAATATTATTATATCAATATTCTACTATAATTTATTTCAAACTCTTCTTCTTTTTTACAAACACTGTCGAAAAAAAGGCAAAACTACAAAAAAAAAAATCAGAAACCAGCAATTAACAGTTGAGATAATCAAAATTGGATTTTAGAAGACACCAATTAAAATTCAGAAATCCTAAAACTCCAAATTGAAAATCCCAATTGAAATTCAGAAAATCCCAATTGAAATTAAAAAAATCTCAAGTGAAATTCAGAAAAGCTAATTCAACTTCAGAAATCTCAATTGTAATTTAGAAACCCCATCGATAATTCCGAAATGCCCAATTTTACAGAGCCCAATTAAAAATCAGAAAAGCTTTATAGAATTCAGAAACCCTAATTATTATTCAGAAATTTTAAATTTTAAATAAAATTTAGAAAATGGATTTCAGAAATCTTAATTGAAATCCCAATAGAAATTTTGAAAAGTACACTCAAAAAATTATGTTAGTAAAATCAACTGAAAATTTCAGTTAAAATAACTACTTTGTAAGTTGTTTTGGGGTCAACTACTTTTTCAGTTAAATCAACTAACAATGTTAGTTATTTTAACTGACAAAAAACAACTGACTTCTGTAGTAAAAACTACTTACTTTTGTAGTCAAAACAACTAAAATGTAGTAAAAATAAAATAATCAATAAATATTTTTTTTTTTTCAAAAAATTTGAAGACCAAATTTTTTAAAAGTTTTTTTTTTTAAAAAAAGTTGTGAAAAATAAAAAAAAACGAAAATTTATTTTTATTTTTTGGAAAAAAACTTTGAAAATTTTTCAGAAATAAAAAAAAAAAAAATTAACTACTTTAAATAACTGTTACTACATCACAGTACTTTTTTGTTAGTTATTCAAAAAAACTACTTAAAAATAACTAACAGAAACAGTTGTTTGATATTTTTCATACAAAAACAACTGACTTTGTAGTTGAAAACAACTAACTACTGTAAAATATACAAACAACTAACATGTAGTAACTTACATAATTTTCTGAGTGTAAAATCAAAATATATAAATCAAAATTGATGTTAAGAGGACATCAATTGAAATTCTGAAAAGCACAATTAAAATTCAAAAATCACAATTTAAATTCAGAAAAATTAATTAAAATTTAGAAAAGCCAACTGAAATTCAGAAATCTCATAGGATATTTAGAATTTGAAAAATCAAAATTTTAATTTAAAAATTACAATTACAAGTATTTTGAAAAATCCCGATTAAAATTGAGAAAACCCCAATTAAAATTTTTAAGTTTTTATTATTTCTAAATTTTAATTGGTTGCGTTTTGTTTTACCCTTTTAAACACTGTATAAAGACTGTAAATGAAATTTTACTTAAAATGCTTTTATTTTTTGTTACATTACTTTCAATAAATCGTTTCTAAATACAAAATATTAAGTTTTTATTGTTTTTGGCGATTAATCGATTAATCGCCAAATTTTCCGATTAATCGACCCGAATAACCGATTAATCAATTTTCGTCCATTTTCGAATAATGCCCAAACCGGTTAACCGGCAGGGTCGAATAATTGGAAACACTAGTTAGCATGTATATTAAGGCATCCCGTCAAATCTTAACTTTCGAATTTCGTGTCGTTGTAGGAAATTTATGAAAAATGTCTGCAAGGGCATCTTTAGTCAGCCAGTGGTCAAAGTTAAAAATAAATTAGATTTTCCGACCAAAATTTATGTCCTAATTTTTCAACCAAATCTGGCTCAAAAATTAGGAATTTTCGAGTACTTTATGGGGAAAATATTTAAAAAATTCCAAAAATAGCGATCTTGGTGCTTAGATATTGATTTTTAAACATAAAAATTATTTTTTAACCAAACTGGTCTGAAAAGTTGGAAAATCTTGAGTATGTTATGTGAAAAATATTAAAAAAATATAAAATCGTGATTTTAGTCCAAAAATGTGGATCTGCATCTGTGGACCAAAATCGCTGATCAGCATTTTTGGACCAAAATCGCGTTTTTATATTTTTTAGATTACATACTTAACATTTTCCAACTTTTGGGAGCATTTCGTATATTTTGGAATTTTTTTAAATATGTTTTCCATAAAGTGTTGTAGCAACCATAACATTTATGATTCAAAGTATTCAAAAATTTATAATTATGGACCATAATACGATTGCAAAAAAAAATATGATTGCTATAAACATATTAGGATAAAATTTTTAATAATAATATGGGCTCTTTAATTATGGTTCCCATAATCATATCTTTTTTTTAGTGTGAATACACCCATCTCTGGATTTACACTGCATATAAATTGTGAAAATTTTTAGTGTAAAATTTGTATCCTTTAAAAAATGTTAATCGAGGGATAGGTTTATTCTTAACTAAATAAAGTTTAATTACCCGCCCATTTGGTTGACGCATGTAGAAGACTTTTATAGTTTATAAAATAAAAATACCAAAAAAAAGGCACTTAATTAAATTCTTAAAAATACTAAATTCAAAAAAATATAAAATGTGATCAATTACAGTCAGTGTCTTAATTTTTATAAATAATTTTTACAATTTTCGAAAATATTTAATGGATTGTTTTGCACACATTCACCACACTCAAAACAATTGTTAGTAATACATTTTTTTCACAAGTTTTCAAATTGTGTCCTTGACTATTTTCAGTTATAATATCTAACAATCCAGGCCTCAAGCTCAAATATTTTATTTTTATAAATAATATCTCAAACTTTTGTTTTTAAAATACTAAACTTTATTATTAGGGATGAAATTTTCATGCACAAAAAAATCGAAAATATGCGCTAAAAAATTCAAAATTTAGTGCATATTTTGACATTTTTTAGCGCATATTTTAAGCGCATAAAAAACCTAAAAATATGCACTAAAAAATAAAATGTGTACAATAAAAATCTTATTTTCATTCGAAAAACTTCTTAAAAAGCAAAAAATAACGCCAGGTTTAAATAGTAACATTTAAAACTTTATGTAAGCAAAAATTTTTTTTAGAAATTAAGACAATATAGGTAATTTATAAAGCTTTAATTTAAGCTTAATGGCGTCCAGATTGAGTAAATAATACATATGCTACGAGGGTCGATCTGGAAAATGAAATTATTTATAGACATTTTTTAGAACATTTTTTTTTAATATTTCCAAGTCGATTTTTTCCAAGTTCAAACATTAAAAATTTAAAAAAGGCTTAACAGTTTTTATTCAGTGATCAAATAATTTTTCCAACAACCCAAACAAACATTGAAATTTCTTAAGTACAGTAGAAAAAATTCACATTTTTGACTCTAGTGCTTTTGACCACAAATTTTTTGTAAACAAAGGAAAATTTAAATTTTTTTAATATTATTAAAAAATGTTCTAAAAAATGTCTATGAATAATTTCATTTTACATATCGACCCTCGTAGCACATTTATTATTTACTCAATCTGGACGCTATCGAGCTTAAATTAAAGCTTTAAAAATTACCTACATAACATTTTATTGTAATAGTACTCGTTTGATAATAATAACGTTTAGTATTGTTAACTTTGTCTTTAACAAATTGCATATACTATAAAAAAGTTTCAAATGTATTGTCGTCCACTGTAGGTCGTGCTTGGCATTTCAACAAAATAAATAAAGCGGCACAATTTGAAAACCTTTTCAATAACCATTACTGACAACAATTTCTGAGTGAATGTTTTGTTAATTACTTTTTGCAAACAAAAAGAAGATCCATTTATAAATAATTTAATCACGTACATGGTCTTAAAATATTTTGTTGTAGTCATATTTTGATCAATTAAGACAACAACAACAAGAAACTATTGCAAACATTCTTGTAATTGACGTCATTATATAATCATTACACTGTACAACAAATTAAAAGTCTGGAATTGAACTATTTCGAACACTCACTAAACACTGGGAACAGTAGATTTTTATGAATATTTTTTTAAGAAAAAAAATTCTTTAAACAATGCAGTTAAAGGCAAAAATTTAGTTCGACGTATGAAAAATCCTTAAAACAAATTAAATTGTTCCTTTTTTATTCAAATTCAAAATTTCTAAAACCCTACAAAAAAAGGCTGCTTTTTGAACAAAATAGGGGCACCATGAAAAATGGCCCCAATGCAAAATAGCCCCAAAACAAAAGTGAAAATGGCCCCAAATTTTTATATTGGGTACAACAACACGAAAATTTGGGATAATTTTTCCAGATTTTTTGGGGTAATTTTTCCTATTTTAATTAGGGCCATTTTTCATTAAAAATCACCCCAAAACTGTTGGCCTATTTTGTCATTTGGGGCCATTTTGCATAATGAAAAATCCTTTGATTTTTTGAAATTTCATGCATTTTTTTTTTAAATTTCATAACCTCCATTCATTAGAACTAATTCCAAAACAACTTCTGTCATAATACCTTCATTTTGCGAAGAGGGTGGGTTGAATGCATGGAGTTAGTAATCCCTAATCCCGGCCGAAGGCCGGCTACGCGGAAAAACTTTTAAGAGAAAAATATAATTCATACATTTTTCGGATTATCAACAACTACTTAGTATAGTAGTTCACAATCAATATCTGTGTGCAATTTAATTTTTTTCTTAAATTTTTTTCTGCGTAGCCGGACTTCGGCCGGACTTAGGGGTTTTAAACTCCATGCATTAAACCCACCCTCCCCGCAAAATAAAGCATTTTTGGGCATAATATTAAATTGTTTTTTATTTATTTCGCGCGATTGCACGATTTATTAAATTTTAAGCCTTTTTTCTTATTGGTTAGAAAATTATTTTTATTTGGACCATTTTTCATATTGTAGAATTAATGCAATTTGGGGCCTTTTTTCATTTTTATTAAAATGGTTTAAATTTTTTGGGGCAATTTTTCACTAAGAATTGGGGTAATTTTTCATAATTCATAGTGGGGTGATATTTCATTTTTAAAAAGACCCCAAAGAGCCTTTTTTCATTTTTGGCTTTGGGGCCATTTTGCATTCGGGCCATTTTTCAGGGTGCTCAAAATAGGTCATAAACCGTTTGGGCTTATCATAAAGTAAACCAACGCCCCCTCCCCCACACGATTTCACTGTTGCACAGTGTAATCTTTTAACTTATTTCTAACATTGTTCTATCTATATTTATCTCTTTCTTAAAAAACTACAATCATTATATAATTAATTTATTTTTGTCTTTATTATTTATTTTATTATGACCTGTGGTCTTTTAATTTGTTTTATGAATGATGGTAAAAACAAATTAATAACTTTATTATTAAAAGCAAAAAAAAAACAACTCAACAATAAAAACAAAAAAAAAAATTAAAAATTAAAAATTTCTAAAAATAATTTAAAAAAGTTGTAAACAAAATAATTTGTTACACGCAATGTTTAAATTAAGCTGAAGGCGTTGATCTTTTTAGCATGAGATCATTTAGCAAAGTCACAAACCTTAAATCACAGAACATACGAGTAAAGCCTGAATTACTTTAAACGTGCATAAAACGTAGACTCTTTAACAAAATTCAATAAGTAAAAAAAGTACAGAACATTTTTATTTATGTTTTGTTTTTGTCTAACACATTGTATTTTTTGTCACGTTGAAACGTAGAGAAATTCTATTTTCAACAGAATTTCTCTACATTTTGACGTGACAAAAAATACAATGCGTTAGACACACACAAAACATAAATAAAAATGTTTTGTACTATTTTGACTTACTGAATTTTGTCTAAGAGTCTACGTTTCATGGACGTTTAAAGTAATTCAGGCTTAAGTCTACAGAAAAAAATATATTGAACTGGCAATCTTACGGGATTTGGAGTAAAAGTCGATCAAGCATCACGACTATACACGCACACAGAAAAAACAGCCCGTTTTTGTTGAAAAAAAATTTGGTCAATATGAAAGGTGATTATGTAAGAAACGAACTTCTTTCAATTTTTTTAATTTTTGTTCAAAATTACGCCCTCTATTGGAAAAAAATAAAAAAAAAATTAAAAAAATCAATTACGAAATACACCGATTCAATTACTTTAGTATTTGAAATTCCTCCGAGCACGAAAATTGTAATATTGATTACTTAAGTAATTGGTCCAATTACTAAAGTAATTGGTTCAATTATTTTTGTAATTGGCCATATTACTTGAGTAATCTATATTATAATTTTCGTGTTCGGAGGAAATTCAAATACTAAAGTAATTGAATCGGTGTATTTAGTAATTGATTTTTTTATTTTTTTTTTTTTTTCAATAGAGGGCGTAATTTTGAACCAAAATGAAAAAAATTGAAACTAGCTCGTTTTTTACTTAATCACCTTTCATATTGATCAAACTTTTTTTATTTTATGTTGTAAAATATTTTTTTCTTAGACAAAACAACAAAAAACAGGCTGTTTTTTCTGTGCAAAGAAGAAACATGATTGCGATAACCATAATGGGGAGGGTCATAGTATGATTGATGACGTTGACAAGGCATAATCCACACGGATATAATCCCCATAACGGAAATAGGGAGTATGACCGAATACTTCGCGGTCATGATCCCCATATTAATTGTGCGGATAATATCCGTGTGGATTATGCCCTGTCACCGTTAACAACCATACTATGACCCTCCCCATTATGGTTGTTGCAATCAATTATAATTGGGATTATGACCGTTTTCCAAAACGGTCATAATCCCACTGAAAATATGTCCGAAGCCTGTTGAGATTACGATCGAATTTTTTTCGGTCATAAATCCCATTCATATTATGATAGCTATTTCTTCAATCTTTTAACAAAATTTTTTTTTTGCCAAATCAAAAATTTTTTTGATTTTTTTTTTAAATGGGCCCTTTGCAAAAAGCATGATCCACAAAATACGGAAAGTGGAGTGGGGGCATATGGCCCCTTAACGGGGCAAAGGTTGGCGTAAAGGATTAAAAATCCACAAAAATCCCCACACTGCCCTACAAACGCTCCTGGAGGGGTGAAAAATGAGAAATACCGCCATTAATTTTCCGCCCCCAAATTGTTCCTGAACATACCAAATCCCTATCTCCACATCCAAAGGGGGCTCCCATACAAAACATTTTTAAAAAATTTGGTTTTACCGCTCAAATGTATGACCGACCTCTATTATTTTATCAATTCCAACATTTTCTCAGAACATACCTACTCGTAAGGTGGTCGCCTTCATTTTGTCTAAACATAATAGGCTTGTTTTTTGCAGACCGGATTAACATTTGGATTAACTCTATTTAGCTAAAAAATGGGTCAAATCAAGTCCAGAAAATTTTTTTGTAATTTTTTTCTGAATCTACATACAATTGGTAAATATAAACAGGAAAACAAATTAAGCTTTGTCCAAAATGTAAAATGGTATAAATAAATCAGAGTTAATCCTAGGATTTAACTAAATTAATTTTTCATTCTTTACATTTTGGACAAAGCATAATTTGTTTTTCTGTTTATATTTACTAATTGTATGTAATTTCAGAAAAAAAAATTATAAAAAATATTCTGGACTTGATTTGACCTATTTTTTAACAAAATAAAGTTAATTCTAACCTTAATCCGGTCTGCAAAAAACAAGGCTAATAACATCCTATCTCCATTCCGTAAGGAAGCTCCCATACAAAATGATATTTTTTTGAAATTTTCTCCTTCTACTCTAACTGTCCATAGGGTGCGCCTAGAGAAGTAGTATGTTAAAAAAGGTTTTTTTGAAAACATCCGCTATTCTTGTCTAGTTTTTATCTTACAAGGAGAGTCTCCCTGGTGTCACCCCTTCGATCTTCATGAAATTTGGATATGTTGTTTAAACGAAAATTAATTCGACCCGTATTTTTTTTAGAGGCCCAAACTCATTTTTAGGGGGGGGTCGATTTGTATGGGGTGATTTTGGATTTTTCAGTTTTTTACGATTTAAGCCTATTAACTCAAAATTAATATAGGCATATTGGGTATCAGATTATTTCGTGTGTTAGATATCATTTAGCAATCCATGTAAGACAAGGTTTCCAAAAAAAAGCACTTAATTATTAAACGAGTATTTTTGTTAAAAGTGCTGTGTAGGTAGTTTATCGAGCTTTAATTTAAGCTTAATGGCGTCCAGATTGAGTAAATATTATAAGTGCTACTGGGGTTGAAATGGAAATTAAAATTATTGAAAGACTTTTTTAGAAAATTTCTTAAAAATACTTTTGGATCGATTTTTCCCGAGCTCAAACATTAAGAATTTAAAAAATAGTCCAATAGTTAATATTCATTTATAGTTAATATTCATTTATCGACCTAAAAATATTTTTAAGAAATGTTCTAAAAAAGGTCTTTCAATAATTTCAATTTGCATTTCGACCCTCGTAAAACATTTAATATTTACATAATCTGAATGACATTAAGCTTTAATTAAAGCTTGATTAATTACATACACAGGACTTTTTACAAAAATACTTACTTGATAATAATTAGGTCTATTTTGTTTAACTTTGTCTTGAATGGATTGCTAACTAATTTCTTTCACACGAAATAAACTGCGAGCCACCGTATCTCGTGATTCTAACAACGTGCCAAAAAAATAAATATTTCATTTGGTATGTAACATGACTAGGTTTCTTTGTATAATATAGGAGATAAACGCAAAAAACTGAAAAATTACCCATTCTTCCCCCCTCATTTTCACCCCCAAATATGAATTTGGGCCGCAAAAAAAAAGTACGTGTCCCTTTATTTTTCCTGCTCTACAAAATAAAACCAATTCCATAAAGATCGGCGGGTGACACCAGGGAGACTTCCCTTGTTAGATAAATTTAGCTATATTTCAGTTTTATTTTTAGTTGAAGCGTATTTAATTAAATATTTTTAATAATAAATAACACAATAAATAAAAAACATCAATATATATTTTATTTTTTGTTAATTAAATTTTGTTTATATTTTTTTACGTATAAAAAACAAACACTCAACACCAAATTAGGAAACAACAAAATAGAAATATAAAATAAAAAATAACATTAATAATAAAACAAAACTGAAATAATCAGGTAAACAATTATCTAATGTCAATATATGTTTTGTTGCCGGGGAACGCGTAATAATACAGAAGAAAATTAGATGGTATTAAGTGTTTAACTGCACGCAAAAACGTGTCTACACACCAAGCAAATAACACTCTAATCCAGAGCTTCTCACTAATTTTTGCTTTGCGACCCCTTTTCCATATTTAAAATTTTTAGCGACCCCCCAATACAAAAAAATAATTATTATTATTAACGGGAACTTTGACCTCAGTTTTTTTAAAAACCTGAAGTAATGGAAAAATTTGGAAACCAAATTCAAAAGAAGCATTGAAAGTTTAATTGAAACCGTGTGGTCAGATCCCAGACGCATACCAAAGATTTCAAGTAAAAAAGTTCTAAAAAATAAAATAAAAAAACACAATTTTTGTGAACTTTGGCCTCAATTTTCTCAAAAATTTGGAAACCACATTTTGAACTACGGCATTTTATATCGAAACATACTACCATTAATTCGACCACGAATCTATATCTTTTATTCGGATCCAGATTTGGAATCAGCATTAAAAATTAAATCCAAAAAAGTGTTCAGATCCCAGACGCATCCGAAATATTCACAAACAGAGCTCTTTAAAATGCACAAGAATACGTTTTTGTGAACGTTGCCTTTAATTTTCTCAAAAAATTTAACGTACTAGAAAATTTTGGAACCCAGATTCGGAATCAGCATCGAAAAGTTAATAGAAACTGTCAGATCCCAGACTGAGATCCCAGACTGAGCCAAAACACACAAGGAAGGACCTTAAGTGATGGAAAAAATATTTTTCTTTAATAAAAGTATTTGTATATTTTTATAACACAACAATTAAAAAATGTGTTTTAAATTTACCAAAAT
The DNA here is from genome assembly GCA_963921195.1 of Pegoplata infirma. NCBI lineage: Eukaryota > Metazoa > Arthropoda > Insecta > Diptera > Anthomyiidae > Pegoplata > Pegoplata infirma. The sequence continues at coordinate 79,939,141 of OY992538.1, read as the reverse complement.
TTAAGGTCTTAACAAATTTGTTCGCGACCCCCCCTGAAACTCCTCCGCGACCCCCTAGGGGGTCGCGACCCACCGTTTGAGAATCATTGCTCTAATCTATGTAAGTAGAAGAGGACGTCAACACACGGTGAGCCTCAGCGATGTTTAGGTTCAACTTTAGTGTCGACGAAAAGTGTTTGATTTCTAAATGATTAAATGTCACAAAACTGTACACAGCGAAATCGCACAGCAAATTGCATTTACGAGATATAGCGAAATTAGTGTTTTTGTGTTTTCTTAACTTTTGACACTGAAGCTTTTTAAATGTTTTGTTTGTGACATTTAATCAAGTAGAAATCATACTGCGTTTTTATTTTTGTCGACATTAAAGTTCAACCTAAATATTGCTGAGGCACACCGGAAGGTAAATTTCTGTGGTCGGGTTTTTAATCGAAATATTTTGTCAGTTTCGCTCTACCTTACTTAATTTATGAGATACGGGAAATTAGAGGCCTTAAAGAGTCTTAAAAACAAAATAAATATAATGTGTCGCAAGACAATATTTTTTTTAGTTTTCAAAATTCCAAAACTTTGATTCAGTGGCGCCACGGGTTAATTTGATCCTAATGGCTTTAAATTTGTATTACGAAGTTTAAGGCCCAGTAGAATAGAATTAAAAATAGGAAGAACAACTTTTTGCCATACACAAAAATTTCGCTCTAATGGAGGATATGTTTGGTTCGTCACAACCGAATATAGCATTTTTTATTTGAACTGAAGGTTAAAACTGTGCAAAAAAAATAACAAAATTTGGTAAATAACATAATTTGCAACAGTTTAATACCCCCTTCACTATTTTATTACTATTTTCAAAAATTTATTGTTTAACTGTTTATTGACCCAAAAAACAAGCTAACAATAAAAATATTCAATCAAAAAACATTTAAAGAGTGGGGTGGGTGATAAAATGTAGTGTTTGTTAAGTTTTGGAGCACATGCGCAACTTTTAGACTTTTTGGTAGTATATTTTATTTTGAACCAATTATTTCAATATTCAAAACTCAATAGTTTTCAAAGGCGATATATAATAAATTATTGAAACTCGCGTTCATAGATGGGTTAATTTACAAAAAGTATTTTTATACTATTTTTTTTTTAAACTTTGCCAAATTAATAGGAAAAGTCTCGTAATCCCATTTCACCAATATTTGACAGTTTTCCTTGTTTTTTAACAAATTGAAATTTAAATTTTTTTTGTAATTTTACAATTTTTTTGTAATTTTACAAATTTCCAAGATAATTTTACAGAAAAAAATCTAGTAAAATCACGAGAATTCCTTGTAATTTTGCGCCAAAAAACTGTAAATTTACAATTTAATTGGTAAAAAGCTTGTATAATTACTAGGAGTTCTCGTAAAATAGGAGGTAGCAAAAAATCTAGTAAAATTACGAAACCTCTTTGTAAATTTTATCTAGTCAAAAAATTTGTAAATTTACAATTTTATTGGTAAAAACCTTGTAAAATTACAAAATTATTGGTAAAAATCTTGTAAAATTATTAGGAATTTTTGTCAAATAGGAGGTAGCAAACAAAAAAAAGTTACAAGTTTTTTTGTAATTTTACAAGGTTTTTTTTTTGACGGTTGTATTACAATCAAGGTTAGTTACCAATACCTTTTCAATACCAAATACACTCAAAATATTACATTAGTAGATTTACTAATTTTTTTTTTGCTAATGCTGGTTAGCTAACTTTTAGCAAATTTTTAGTTGAGATTAGCATGTTAGCAAAAATATCTTGTAAACTTCATTTAGCGCATTAGCAATTTTAAACAAAATTTGAACTATTTTTTTTGCTAAATTTAAAATTGAGTTGACTAAATTTTTACAAGCTTTTTTGCTAATATTAGCAAAAATAAATGGTAAATTTTTTTTTATTTTCAGAAAACTTAAAATGGTGCTATCTCGGAAACTAAGCCAGATAGAGCAAAATGGAGGCCATTTTTGGTTCTCGGGCTCTAGTATAGTATCGCCGGTCCTCTTCACATGTGTGGACCCTAATGGGTCCTAACTTTGGATCCAAAAAAGTTAGCATTCCCGAAAATTTTAAAATGCTCATATCTCGGTAAATATTGCCGACACACCAAAAAGTCCAAAAGCATTTTTGTAGCTCTCAACACGTAAAACAAGACCGCAAAATAATCAAAAGCTCTTTGAGTAATATTTTTGAAGTTATCGAGTTTTGTAATTCTCAAAACCCCGGTGGTCCCCTAAAATCACGTATCTCAAAAACTAAGCAATGTAGAGCGAAACGGACACAAATTTTGGATCAAAAACTATGACTATTTTTAAGGAACCCAACTAGGTCTAGGCCCTTCGGGGTCTGGACCTATTGGGTCCGAACCCAATGGGGTCCTCAAATGTATATGAACTAAGTTGAAATAAAAAAAATTCAGTTAACTAATTTTTAGCAAAACGTTTTTGCTAAATTTACCAAAAAAATTGTGGGTTCAAAATCAGCAAATTTTCTTGTAGGTTTACAAGCTTTTTTTGCTAACTTTACAGTTTTTTTTTTTTTTTTGAGTGTATTGTCCTTATCTTCAAAAATGTAAAAACGTTGGAATAGTTTATATGGATAGGTACGACCGCCAAAATCATACACACAAAAAAAAAATCCAATGAACGATTTTTCATAGTATTTATGAACAAATTCATACAATTTATTTAATTTTTTATAATACTTATAAACTTTTTCATAGTATTTATGAAAAATGTTAAAAAGTTGTTAAATTTCACATATTATGATTTATTCATAAATACTATGAAAAAGTTTATAAATATTATGAAAAAGTTAATAAATTGTATGAATGTGTTCATAAATACTATGAAAGTCGTTCATTGGAAAAAAAAATTTGTGTATATAATAATCTCTATTAAAGTTAAGCTGACCCGTATTTTTGCGTTTGGCGAAATTCTTGCTAGTTCGGATTTTATTCGGATTTTCCCGAAAGGCCTAATTTTTTCATAAGGTGGCAACCCTTTTTTATACCCTCCACTCTAGTGATAGAGGGTATATATAAGTTTGTCATTCCGTTTGTAACACATCGAAATATTGGTCTAGGACCCCATAAAGTATATATATTCATGATCCTTGATCGATTTTAAGTCGATCTAGCGATGTCCGTCCGTCCGTCCGTCCGTCCGTCCGTCCGTCCGTCCGTCCGTCTGTCTGTCTGTCCGTTGAAAACACGCTAACTTTTGAAAGACTTTACGGAGGCTCCTGAAGTTTGACATATATGTTCTCCATTTACCGGGTCAGGTTGGTATTGCAATCCAGCGAAATCGGTCAAGTGGTTCAAAAGTTATGAGCAAAAGAGTAAATTTCGGCAAGGGTATTTTTCGAATTTACAGGATTAAAACTACTATAACTTTCGAAAGACAATTCTGAGAAGGCTGAAGCTTAGCATATATATTTGTCGTTCCCCAAGGCTGTTTGGTTTTAAATTTCAGCAAAATCGGTTCAGTGGTTAAAAAGTTATAAGCAAAGTACTGAATTTTAGATTTGTTTCACCTTAAACTGTTGAAAACTCGTTAAACAAGTTGTAAAAGCATGGTGAAATACCAGTTTTTTAAAACTTGTTGTTGTCTTGTCGTGGGGTGCAGTTTAGTTGTTAGACAAGTAAATATTTGTTATTGTTTTTGTAACTGTATGTAACGGTGTATAGTAAGAATTTTTGGGGAAAAAAAATCAAATGAAGTAAAATAAAAATTGGGAAATACCTATGTGAAATATTTTTTTTTTGTGTTGCATATAGGTATAAAATAGAGTTTGCAAAACGATTAAAATCGTAATCGTAATCGCGATTAATCGAGCCAATTAATCGTAATCGTAATCGACAAAAAAATGACGCGATTACGATTAATCATTGTCTCTGAAATGTACTGTTTTTACGACGAATTTAAAACATGTACAATCTTGGCCCATAATTCATTTAACTTCTTTGCAATTTTTCTTTCCTTTTTTCTTGTAAAAGTCATTAAAACTTCCAGCAAAAATTTAATTCTGATCTTAGTAACCCCTCAATTTTGTTTTAAAAATATATGCAAATAATTTCTTTGACCGGATTTGGTAAAAAATTCGACATACAATTTTGTCAAATAACGTAATATTTTCAAACTTTAAACTAGAGGCTAAAGTTAGTAAAACTGCATTTACAGTTTTTCATTTCGTGATCCTGTTTCCTTTTAAAAGGACTTCAAAATTTTTAAGGATATATTTTGCAAAATATTTCGGAAATATTTGCATTTGTCCTAGGATGCCACTGGTGATGGCAAATGAAAGAGGAGGATCTCCCATATTTTCCATATTTTATAATTTTTAGATATCAGGAAAAAGGAGGTAAGTTACAACGTTTTAAAACTTTTTTACTTTCATTTGCCATCACCAGTGGCATCCTAGGACAAATGCAAATATTTCAGAAATATTTTATAAAATATATCCTTAAAAATGTTGAAGTCCTTTTAAAAGGAAAGAGGATCATGAAATGAAAAACTGTAAGTGCAGTTTTACTACATTTGATCTCTACTTTCAGACGTATATCATCCGGATCATGTTTAATATTGGCTATCGGAAGGTATTATAAGTTTTTAAAAAAAAAATATCTTAACAAATAATATAAAAAATTGTTCCTGTACTGCAGAGAGCAGTTTGAAAGCGCTATGATATGGTATAAAAAAAATTCTGTACCTAAATCTCGATTTATTTTTGCTATGGAAATTCGGAACTTTATCATTTTATTTCTTAAATATATTAGTTTTTGAATTTTCGTACGTTCTGAAATGTAAATTTCCAAAAAGTTTTTTAATGAAGCTATTCAAATTATTTAAAAATTCGATTAATCGTTAATCGCGATTAACGGCGTTTTTTTTAATCGTAATCGCGATTATGAAATATCTCGATTATTTGCAAACTCTAGTATAAAACAACAAAAATATTTTACAAAGTAATTTTGTTACTCAAAGAAATTGTACACTAAAAAAAATGTTACACTCAAAAAAAAATGTATACATAATTTTTTTTAATGAAATGTCACACTCATAAAAATGCTGACAGTCAAAAAAAAATTTACACTCAAAAAAATTTGATTGATTAAAAAAAAGTTTTACTCAAAAAATTGGTATATTTCTAATAAAAAATTTGTGATGCAATTTTTTTAAATTTTTTTAGAAAATTACTATCAGATGACATTGTGGAGGGTATTCATAGATTCGGCCAAGTCGAATTTAACTTTTCTACTTGTTTTAATTTGAGATTGGGCAGCTAAAAAGAACACGTAACTCTTATTTTTCTTCCCCCATTCCCTTACGCAAGTTTCAGGACAATCGGTGACCTTCGTTGTTAAAAAAATTTTTTAAAAAATTTTCATAAAAAAGGCATTTCAATAATTTCAATTTCCATTTCGACTCTTAACATTGATCAAAGAGCGCCATGGGTTAAAATGTTCTGATTTGACTTAAATTAAGATTAAGTAAATGAAATATTGTATCAAGTTCTATGAAATAGTCAGTGGAAAAAAATGTTGAGTTTCTTTCTTTAAAAAAATTCTTGAACGTATTTCAAATAGCGATATCTCGAAGACTTATTTAAGATATTTTTGATATTCACATTCAGCGTGCCAAAACTAATAAAAATAATGCATCGCAAGATAATTTTATTTTTATTTTTCCTTTTTCAAAAATCCAAAAATTTGATCGAAGGGTGCCGCGGGTTAAAATGATCGACTTTGACTGAAATTAAGTTTAAATTAAAGACTGCCTCAAGCTCTATAAACGGGCCACGGGAAAATTTTTGAATATTTTTTATACCCTCCACTCTAGTGATAGAGGGTATATATAAGTTTGTCATTCTGTGTGTAACACCTCGAAATATTTGTCTAAGACCCCATAAAGTATATGGGGCATTCCAAGCCAAATCACTCACTTTTAGACCCGACCCCTTTCGATTTATTTTATTTTTGGATATGTGTTAGTACTTATTAAATGCAACTTGGACACCAATTTTCAGCCTTTTATTCCAAGATGGTGTTGAGTAATCAATTTTTCAAAATGGCGATTTTCTCCAAAAAATTAAAAAATTTAAATTTTTAATTAATTTTGACCATTAAAAAATATAGACATTTTAAAAAAAGTTGGACAACGTTTTGTTGGTATTTAAATGTAGTTTTAGAAAAAAAAATATGAAAAAATTATTCGAAATAATTATCACTTATTTTTTGACGTGTAAAAATTAAAATCGACTTTTTGAAAAAGTCCGAAACCTTCGATTTTTTTGTAAAAAAACTATAAAAATTCTACTCTAAATTACGCAACTTTTAAGCCATAACTCGAGATGTGATCACAATTCTTTCTATTTTTTTTTAATTTTTAAAATTGCACCTTTTATGTTTTGGCTCTGATTTATTTTATATGGAGCTCCAAAAAAAAAAAATTGGTAGATACTGACCCTAACTTACCCTAAATATATTCATTTGGAGGTAAATATACGTCTCACAAAAATTTAGGATGATCGGACATGGGTAAGGCGTTTAGCATGGTCCTTGAAGTTTAAAAAACGGATTACAAGGAAAAATATGATTTTTTTTCTGTTTTCGCAATTTTTTTGGTATTTTAAGTTAAGTTTTAATTCAAGTGATTACAGAATTATGATGTGGAGTAAAATGCCTTTCTAATAAGGTACTAAAAACTAAAATCGGCTGAAAATCAGCCAAGTTATTACAACTGCCCCAGGCATCTAGCGTGTGCCATACCACTTGATTAAAAAATACGTGACCCTTTTTTTAAATTTATTGAAATTTTCTACTGTAATAACATTTTTTCATTATTCATGTTTCAGTGTAATATTTTTTTGGTTTTTCCAAATTTTAAAACAAAAAAAAGATTTTTTTTTTTTTAAATAGAGATTTCAAAAGGGTGTTGAAAATGCAGGCATTTTTAGCACTAATTTAAAAAATGTTAGCAAAACACAATATGAAAAATACTTGTCATCTAATAACATTTGAACTTGAAGAATAAAAAAATGTTATTAAAGTAGAAAATTTCAATGAATTTCCAAAATCGTATTATATTGCTTAATCAAGTGTTCTGCCATACGTTAGATGCCTGGGGAAGTTGTAATAACTTGGCTGATTTTCAACCGATTTCAGTCTTTGGTACCTTATTAGAGAGGCATTTTACTCCGTATTATAATTCTGTAACCACTTGAATTAAAACTTAACTTAAAATACCAAAAAAATTGAGAAAACAGAAAAAAATTCATATTTTTCCTTGCAATCCGTTTTCTAAACTTCAAGGCCCATGCGGTACACCTTATCCATGTCCGATCGTTCTTAATTTTTGTGAGGCGTATTTTTGCCTCGAAATGAATATATCTAGGGTAAGTTAGGGTCAGTATCTACCAATGTAATTTTTTTGGAGCACCATACAAAATAAATCAGAGTCAAAAAATAAAAGGTGCAATTTTCAAAATTTGAAAAAAAATAGAACAAATTGCGATCACATCTCGAATTATGGCTTAAAAGTTGCGTAATTAAGAGTAGAACTTTTAGACATTTGTAAAAAAAAATCGAAGGTTTCGGACTTTTTCAAAAAGTCGATTTTAATTTTTAAACGTTAAAAAATAAGTGATAATTACTTCGAATAATTTTTTTAATATTTTTTTCTAAAACTACATTTAAATACCAATAAAACGTTGTCCAACTTTTTTTATGATATCTATATTTTTAACTGGTCAAAATTAATTGAAATTTTTAACTTTTCCATTTTTTTGAAAAAATCGCCATTTTGAAAAATTGATTACTCAGCACCATCTTGGAATAAAAGGCTGAAAATTGGTGTCCAAGTTGCATTTAATAAGTACTAAAACATATTCAAAAATAAAATAAATCGAAAGGGGTCGGGTCTAAAAGTGAGTGATTTGGCCTGGAATGCCCCATATATATTCATGATCCTCGTTCGATTCTTAGACGATCTAGCTATGTCCGTCCGTCCGTCTGTCTGACTTCACGGAGGCCCCTGAAGTTTGGCATATATGTTGGGCATTTACCTGGTCAGATTGGTATTGCAATCCAGCGAAATCGGTCCATTGGTTCAAAAGTTATGAGCAAAAGAGTGAATTTCGGCAAGGGTTTTTCGCGAATTTACGAGATAAAAAACACGATAACTTTTTAAAGGCAACTCTGAGGATGCTGAAGCGTGGCTTATATATTTGTCGTTCCCCTGAGCTGGTTCATAATGAATTTCATCCAAATCGGCCCAGTGGTTCAAAAGTTATTAGCAAAACCGTAAATTTCAGATTCGCTTCACCTTAAATCCACGTGTTGAAAACCCGTTAAACAACACCCGTTAAACAAACATTGGTAAGTCACAAAAATATTTTGCAACGTATTTTTGTCACTCAAAAATATTTTTACACTAACAAAAAAAAAAAATACACTAGAAAAAAATTTTACACTCAAAAAAAATTTTGTAAATTATTTTTTTTTTTTTCAAAAATTAGTAAAAAAAGGTTTTTTACACAAAATAAAATATTTCTAATCAAAAATGTTATTTTTTTCACGTTAGAAAATTTACTATAACTTAAAAGGGGTATTGTGGAGGGTATTCATAGATTCGGTCAAGTCGAATTTAACTTTTCTACTTGTTTTTTTTAATTTCGTGAATTTAGGAAAAATCCGCCATTTTTTGAAGTTTCAAATTGCGATATCTCGAAAACCTTTTGACCGATTTTTTTTTTGTTTTTAATACTATATAAATATGTCTTGCGACAACATTTTTTTTTTTTATTTAAAAAATTGAAAACTTAAGTTTTAGGCCTAGTAGAATAAAACTTTGCCCAGACATTAAAAATCGAAAGAAAAACTTTTTGCCATATACAAAAATGCCGCTCTAATGGAGTGTATGTTTGATTCGTCACAACCGAATATAGCATTTTTTTTATTTGAACTGAAGGTTAAAACTGTACAAAAAAAATAACAAAATTTGGTAAATAATATATTTTGCAACAGTTTAATACCCCCTTCACTATTTTATTTTTACTTATTTTTATTTTTTAATTTTTTATTTTTAAAAATTTATTGTTTAACTGTTTATTGACCCAAAAAACAAGTTAACAATAAAAAAAATAATCAATCGCAAACATTAAAAGAGTGGGGTGGGCGATAAAATGTAGTGTTTGTTTTGTTTTGGAGCACATGCGCGACTTTTAGACTTTTTGGTAGTATATTTTATTTTGAACCAATTATTTCAATATTCAAAACTCAATAGTTTTCAAATTAACACGAGTTCATAGATGGGTTAATTTACAAAAAGTATTTTTATACTTTTTGCCTTAAATCTTTGTTTGTATACCTTTTGTGTGTTTAATATTATTTTGCAGTTTACAGACTAAAAGCCGGTACACGTGCCAAACATTATTTGGTTGCTGCGTTCGTAAAGCAATAAAAAGACAATAACCAGATTCAGTTTTGCATACAATACATACATTCACACAAAAAAAACATTGCCAAATTAATAGGAAAAGTCTCGTAATCCCATTTTACCAATATTTGACAGTTTTCCTTGTTTTTCAACAAATTGAAATATAATTTTTTTTTTTTGTAATTTTACATTTTTTTTTGTAATTTTACAAATTTCCAAGATAATTTTACAGAAAAAATCTAGTAAAATCACGAGAATTCCTTGTAATTTTGCGCCAAAAAATTGTAAGTTTACAATTTAATTGGTAAAAAGCTTGTTAAATTACTAGGAGTTCTCGTAAAATAGGAGGTAGCAAAAAATCTAGTAAAATTACGAAACCTCTTTGTAAATTTTATCTAGTCAAAAAATTTGTAAATTTACAATTTTATTGGTAAAAACCTTGTAAAATTACAAAATTATTGGTAAAAATCTTGTGAAATTATTAGGAATTTTTGTCAAATAGGAGGTAGCAAACAAAAAAAGTTACAAGTTTTTTTTTGTAATTTTACAAGGTTTTTTTTTTTGAGTGTTGTATTACAATCGAGGTTAGTTACCAATACCTTTTCAATACCAAATATTGTCCTTATCTTCAAAAATGTTAAAACGTTGGAATAGTTTTTATGGATAGGTACGACCGCCAAAATCATACACACAAAAAAAAAAAATTTCCAATGAACGATTTTTCATAGTATTTATGAACAAATTCATACAATTTATTAACTTTTTCATAATACTTATAAACTTTTTCACAGTATTTATGAAAAATGTTAAAAAGTTGTTAAATTTTACATATTATGATTTATTCATAAATACTATGAACAAGTTTATAAAGGTTAGGTTAGGTTAGGTTAGGGGTGGTGGAGCCTAAAGTTCAGACTCCTCGCATAGACCGGCTGGTCCATAGCGATACCACAATTTCCTTCAGCGACGAGGATAAAACGCGTTAGTCCATGTTGCGAACAGTTTTAGTTGCGTAAGGTCCGTAGCGGCGATATCATCCAGATTCTCGATTTCTGCTTTACCTAGTATTCGCTCGCGGTGTCTGGCCAATGCGGGGCATTTGCACAGAATATGTTCAACTGTTTCATCTGTATTAGGTTCATCACATTTTCTACAATTGGCATCCGAGATAAGTCCCATAGTTTTCGCGTGAAAAGCAATTAGGCAGTGTCCTGTGACCACTCCCGTGAGTAAACGACAATCCTCTCTGCTAAGAGAGAGAAGGTAGCGAGTTTTCCCGAGGTCGTAATGCGGCCAGATTCTTCTGGTGATACTGCTCGTGCTTAGCTCTCTCCATTTCCTGTTTGCAATAGAAATGCAACGACAGTCACTTCTCGTCCTATAGTACTGAATCGGGGGCTCAATATGAACAAAAGTTCCTACGCCATCTGCTCCAAGCTTAGCGAGCTCATCAGCTTTCTCGTTCCCATCTACTCCCCTATGTCCAGGTACCCATACAAGAGATACGGTATTATTCCCGGATAGTTTCTGAAGATTCTCGTAACATTTAAAAACGACTTTTGATTTAATACAAAAGCTCATTAGAGCCTTTAGTGCAGCTTGACTGTCGACGTAAAAGTTTATCATTTTACCCGTTTCCCCAAAAAACTGTGAGGCTGCCTTATCTATAGCAACTATTTCAGCCTGGAAAATACTACAGTGTAAAGGTAATTTGAAAGACTTCTCTATATCACAAACGTCTGAAGTAAAACCGGCTCCAACTCCCGTCGATTGTTTGGAGCCGTCTGTGAAAATATTTATAGCGTCATTTGGAGCGCAACGCCAGTCCGACCAAAATTCTCGAGTCGGAAATTCAACTTTAAATTTCCGGTCGAAAAGTAATTTGGGCACTTTGTAGTCAGTGACAACATTTTCCAAATTGTCCATGCTACTGTGTCCAAAGTTTCGGCGTCTGAGCCAATTTGACTCCTTGAGTCTGAGGCATGCCTTATAAGCCTCACCTTTAGCAAAGATGTCAATTGGCAGCAGATGCAGTAATGTGTCGATGGATGCAGCTGATGTCGTCCTTAGGGCTCCAGTGACACTAAGGCCTAAAAGCCGTTGGGCCTTTTGGAATTTCCTAAGAGTCACATCCCTTTCAAGTGCTTTGTGCCAGACCATAACCCCGTAGAGTAAGATAGGTCTTACTATAGAAGTGTATATCCAGTACGTGATCCTTGGCTCAAGTCCCCATGTTTTTCCGAACATTTTCTTGCATGCATAGTATGCATTATTTGCCTTCTTTAATCGTTCCTCTGTATTTTGGTTCCATGATAACTTATTGTCCAGGATGATTCCTAAAAATTTCGCATGATTTGAAAGTGGGATTTCAACGCCATTGACCCTGACTTTTCTAAAATTTTCGATCTTGTACTTTCGTGTAAACAGTACCATTTCAGTTTTCCGCGGATTAACGTTAAGACCATTTTCTTTTGCCCAACTCCATAACTGTTTCAGCGATCGCTCCAGCAGCTCGGATAACGTGGCCAAAAATTTACCAGTTGACATAATTGTCACGTCGTCTGCATATGCAACAACTGATACTCCTTGCGTATCCAGTTTTTTGAGAATAGGATCCACAACCAAGAGCCAGAGTAATGGTGATAAAACTCCTCCCTGTGGCGTTCCCCTCGACGTATATCTTGTGACTCTTTCAAGTCCCCATTCGGCTGTGACTTCCCTACAAGACAGTAGGCAGCCAATCCATTTTCCGATGGTTGGATTTATACTAGCCTTGTCCATAGCGTTAATGATTGCATCCATACTTACATTGTTGAACGCACCTTCTATGTCTAAAAAAGCGGCCAAAGTAAATTCTCTGAATTCTAGAGATCTCTCTATTGTATATACGAGTGAATGAAGTGCCGTTTCTATCGATTTGCCCTGCTGATAAGCATGTTGCGTTGCCGACAAAAAGTTTCCACCCAGGTTTTCTCTTATGTACAGGTCCAGAATTCTCTCCAAGGTTTTCAGAAGGAAGGACGATAGACTAATAGGCCGATAATCCTTTGCAGTTGCGTGATTAATTTTACCGCTTTTCGGTATGAACACTACTTTGGACTTCCTCCAAGATTGCGGTATATAACATTGCTGCAGACACGCTACGAACACTTCCCTCAAAAATGGAATTATTTCGATAACAGTATGTTGCAGCATTGCTGGAATAATGCCATCTGGACCTGGCGATTTATAAGGCTCGAACGATTCGACTGCCCATCTAATCCGCTCATCAGATATCAGATTGTGTGGAATTATCAATTGCTCGTGAAATTGTGTCTCCAATAAAGGTTGTTCCCTGCATCCTGGAAAATGTGTTCTAAGAAGAACATCCAAAGTTTCCATTGCATTCTCGGTCCATGTGTCATCAATTCCCTTCAGTAAGATTGGTGGAACGGGCCTTTTAGATAAGACTTTCCTGAGTCTGGCGGCTTCGGCAGTGTGTTCAACGTCACTGCAGAGCTTCTCCCAGCTACTCTTTTTCGATTTCCGAATTAATTTCTTAAAGACTTTCAGTTCCTCTCTATATAAGACCCAATTTGCGTCAGTGTTAGCCTTTCTTGCTTCTTTAAAGAGGTCTTAAGTTTATAAAGATTATGAAAAAGTTAATAAATTGTATGAATTTGTTCGTAAATACTATGAAGTCGTTCATTGGAAAAAAAAAAAAATTTTGTGTGTATATAATAATCTCTATTAAAGTTAAGCTGACCCGTATTTTTGCGTTTGGCGAAATTCTTGCTAGTTCGGATTTTATTCGGATTTTCCCGAAAGGCCTAATTTTTTCATAAGGTGGCAACCCTTTTTAAATTTGAGATTGGGCAGCTAAAAAGAACACGTAACTCTTATTTTTCTTCCCCCATTCTCTTATGCAAGTTTCAGGACAATCGATGACCTTCGTTGTTAGAAATATTTTTAAAAAATTTTCATAAAAAATGTATTTCAATAATTTCAATTTCCATTTCCATTTCCATTTCGACCCTTGCAGCACATTCAATATTTACTCAATCTCAACGCCATTCAGCTTAAATTAAAGCTTAATAAATCACCTAAACAACACTTACAAAAATACTTGTTTGAGAATAACACAGCCCCGCAAAAATATGAAAAGTTTCTGACCCAGAAACCAGATCCACAAATTTTTATGTATTTTGATTTCCTGAACTCTGTTGCATCAGAATGGAATTCTATCGTTGTTTTTTTTCTGTAATTTACAAGGAAAGTCCCCAAAATGTACCTACATAATTTGTAAATTTGACTAACAAGGGAAGTATCTCAACCCTTATGAACCGATTTGCTTGAAACTTAAAATATATATAAAAGAGACGATTTTAAGGTTGGGGTGTCTCGGCTTTTCGGCCATATCAGTGTTTCAAAATTTCGTTGTCCCCTTATGAAACAATGTGGACCTCCGGGAAAATTTCGATAACTCCCGAACTAACAGGAATATCTTCTAGAGAAAAAATACGTGTCGACTTAAATTTAATAAAGATTATTTCGTATTCATATGGACATCGTAGGTCTATGTATTCATATAAATACCCCCCAAAATTTAGACATTTTCATAAAAAAAGTATTTAACGAAGCCAAACTTTTAAAAGGATATGCCGCCGTTGGATAGGCATTAAAAAATCCTTTCTTCTCATATGTAAACATCATATAGTTTCTTAGAAAGAAATGGCTGGAAAATCCAAAAAACGATTTTTTCGCCATTTTTTGACCCATGTTTTGAACCCCTAAATCCCCGATATGGCCGATAAGCCGAGACACCCCAACCTTAGAATTGTCTCTTTTATCTATATTTTACGTTTCATGCAAATCGTTTCATAAGGGTTAAGATACGTCCCTTGTAAGTTAAAAAATTTTTTAAATTTATTTCTGTATGTAAAGTTCAAGTCTGATTTATTACGAAGACAATAAGCGTCTTTTTTAGTAATATTCGTCAAAAATTGTGAAAGTTACATGCATTTGAACCAAAGAGCATAAATTCAGTTTTATTTCGGGTGTGCCGATTTCTGATGGCAGAATCGAATTCAGGAGGTCAAAATACATAAAAATTAGTGGATCTGGTTTCTGGATGAGAACCATTTTATATTTTTTGTAGGGCTATGTAATTATATATTTCGGCAACTGTACGTGCGTATTCATAAAGGTAAAATTGTTGTGATTAATAATACAATCACAAAAAAATTGCGGTTTCTTCCTACGTCCAAACATGAGGCATTCCACACCAAATGTCCAGCGAAAAAAAACACGTGTACCGTAAACTTCTGAATAGGTTGTATGGATAGCCCTATATGGTACTTCGAAAATTGCGTTTTTGGTTTTTCAATTTTTCAAAAACTGGGCATAGGAGGCGTGGTCAAATATTGGAAAAATGGTAAAATTTGTGGCGAGTTGTCTTGATTAAATATTTATCACATTAAAACGGAATGCACCACAATCTCAAAAATTTACATTCTTATATAGTTTTGTATGGGCTATCGATTATTTTTTTTTTTTTTTGGAAAATTTTCAGAACCCGTTCTGAAATTTTCCATTTTTTAAAAATGTCAATTTATTAAAAAACATGCCACTTTTTTTTTCTTTTTTAATTTTTTTTTTTAAGTTTAGATGTTTGTCCATCCACACAAAAAAATTCAGAAACACGTTCTTCGTTTTTTTCGAAAAAATCGCATTTGAACTTTAAATTTCATAACAATTTTGTGATTTGCTTGTATTTTTTTTTTACGTTGCGAATGAGTAATATTTATGCAATTAATAATACTCATTCGCAACGTTAAATCAAGAAAATACAAGCAAATTACAAAATTGTTATTAAATTTAAAGTTCAAATGCGATTTTCTCGACAAAAACGAAAAACGTGTTTCTGAATTTTATTGTGTGGATGGACAAACATCTAAACTTAAAAAAAAAAAATTAAAAAAGAAATAAAAAAGTGGCATGTTTTTTAATAAATTGACATTTTTAAAAAATGGAAATTTCAGAACGGGTTCTGAAAATTTTCAAAAAAAAAAATTTAATCGATAGCCCATACAAAACTATATAAGAATGTAAATTTTTGAGATTGTGGTGCATTCCGTTTTAATGTGATAAATATTAAATCAAGGCAACTCGGCACAAATTTGACCATTTTTCCAATATTTGACCACGCCTTTTAGGCCCAGTTTTTGAAAATTAGAAAAACCAAAAACGCAATTTTCTTAGTTCCATATAGGGCTATCCAAACAACCTATTCAGAAATTTACGGGACACATGTTTTTCTGTAGCGGGACATTTGGTGTGGAATGCCTCACATTTAAAAAAAAAAAACTTAAAATTTCTTTCCTTTGGCCCTTTCATAGATTTTGAGACAATCTTTCATTTAAACTTAACTTTTTTTTTGATTTTTGAAAAATGTCTACCAAAATTTTAATTAAAAAGTAAATTTTTGCATGCTGAATACGAATACCAAAAAAATTCTGAAATCGGTTAAGCGGTTTTCGCGATATTGCCATTTAAAATTTGGCAAAACATTTACAACAATGGCAGTTTTTTTCCAAGTTTAAAAAATTTAAAAAAAATAAATATTTTCCGTTGACTATTTTATGGAAATTTCATTTTAACTTAATTTCAAATCAGAACACTGTTTAAATCTTGGTGCCCTTTAGAAAATTTGAAAATTAGAGAAAATTTTATAAAAAACTAAAACATTGATTGATAAAATGATCGGATTTGTTTCAAATTTGGTTGTTATGAAAGTGTTAAGATAAAAAATGTTAAGATTTTTTTTTAATTTCTTAACCGTACACTCAAAATAATAACTCTGTTAAATTACAGAAAAACTCTGCTAATTTAACAGAGTACACCATACTTTTCCAGCTAACAACATTTCTTGGTAATTTTACTAAAAAACTCTGTAAAATGATTTTTACAGAAAAAAACTGTTAATTTACAGAGTTTATAGTAAAATATTGGTTAAATATGAAAGCTTTTTTACAGAGAAAACTCTGTAATTTTACCATAAAACTCTGTAAAATGATTTGGACAAAAAAACTGTTAATTTACAGAGTTTCTAGTAAAATATTGGTTAAATAAACCACCATTTAGCAAGGAAAACTATGAAATTTACATATATTTGATGCAAAAAAAAATTTACAGGAAAAACTCTGTAAATTTACAGAGTTTAGTTAAATGCATGTTATTTTGTAAAATTTTTATAAGATTTCTGAAAAATAAATTTCGATAACTTTTTTTGCTACTTTTTCAACTTTTTCTCAAAAAAAAAAATTACACATAAAATTTTGATGTTTGGTAACAAAAACAAAAACTACTCAAAACAGAAAACTTTTTTGGTTATAAAAAAATACGAATTATTTTGCTTAGATCTGTATTTTAGCAGAAAACTCTGTTAATTATCTGTAAAATTAAGATTACAAAGTAAAAAGTAATATAACAGAGGAAACTTTGTTTTTTTGTCACAACAAAATACAAAGTTTTTTCTTTAAATCTGTATTTTGACAGAAAACTCTGTCAAATATCTGTTGAATTGAGATTACAGTCATTTTACAGAGTATTTTACAGAGTTATTATTATGAGTGTAGGAAAAAACGCCGTTTTTCAAATTTCAAATAGCAATATCTCGAAAACCGTTCGACCGATTTTAAAAATTTTTGGATATATGGGTGAAATCAAAAAATGTCAACCAAACCATGTAATCGTGTAATATCTCATACATTGGTTAAAGTATTCGCATATTTTTTTTTTGTACAACGTCATATACATTGCCGTTATACATAACTAAAAACATTCTGGATATTAATAAGCTATTTTAAACAAGTTATTTTCATTTTTGTAGGCCAAATGTAAACTCCGTCGCCAATAACCATTTCAGTTTTTAAACTTTAACCGGTTATATTTTAAAAACCAATAAACCAAGAGCTTAATAATTGACTACATTTTTAAAAAGGGAATGTTGACGTTCTTAAAAAAAATTTTATATAGTCATAACTATCTCTTTTACCCATGCAAACACGGCTTCAATTGTGTAACGATTTTTCGACACTTTTTTTAGACATTGTGAAACCCGACAATTTTGTTGTTTTTGACGTATTATGTTTAGAAAAATAATATGTTATTGCCCCATTTATAAAACGCGAGGCTATAAAGTATCATTGTGCATCATTGGTTTCAAGTTTTTTCATTGCATATTAATTTCCCGGTATGAAAAGCTAAATCATAAATAAAAAATCGAAAAATGCAGTAAACTCCGTCTCCACGTTTACAACAAAACTACATAGCGTGTATCTGAAATATCGTCATATTTTGACGTATCTACACCATTTACAGATGTAATTCGAAAAAGATCAATTGTAATTCGAAGATTATACTTGTAATTCGAAGATTCCATTTGTAATTCGAAGATTCCATTTGTAATTCGAAAATTCCATTTGTAATTCGAAGATTATACTTGTAATTCGAAGATTCTATTTGTAATTCGAAGATTCCATTTGTAATTCGAAGATTCCAATTGTAATTCGAAAAATATCAATGGCAATTCAGTTCATATTTTTCGAATTACAATTGGAATCTTCGAATTACAAATGGAATCTTCGAATTACAAATAGAATCTTCGAATTACAAGTATAATCTTCGAATTACAAATGGAATTTTCGAATTACAAATGGAATCTTCGAATTACAAATGGAATCTTCGAATTACAAGTATAATCTTCGAATTACAATTGATCTTTTTCGAATTACATCTGTAAATGGTGTAGTTGACATCTAATGATTTTTTTATGGAAACCAATTTCCGACAAATAGTTTTTGAAAAAAAGAGCAAAAAGTGACGAAATTTAAACTCCGTCTCTGTAAACTCCGTCAACTTTTTTTTTTTTTGCAGATAGCAATAAAAAACTTTATGTAGTTGTTAAAACCGATGCAAATATTAACACTACACCATTTACAGATGTAATTCGAAAAAGATCAATTGTAATTCGAAGATTCTATTTGTAATTCGAAGATTCCATTTGTAATTCGAAGATTCCATTTGTAATTCGAAGATTCCATTTGTAATTCGAATACTCCAATTGTAATTCGAAGATTCCATTTGTAATTCGAAGATTCCAATTGTAATTCGTAAAAGATCAATTGTAATTCGTAAAAGATCAATTGAAATTCGTAAAAGATCAATTGTAATTCGTAAAAGATCAATTGTAATTCGAAAAAGATCAATTGTAATTCGTAAAAGATCAATTGTAATTCGAAAAAGATCAATTGTAATTCGTAAAAGATCAATTGTAATTCGTAAAAGATCAATTGTAATTCGAAGATTCCATTTGTAATTCGTAAAAGATCAATTGTAATTCGTAAAAGATCAATTGTAATTCGAAAAAGATCAATTGTAATTCGAAAAAGATCAATTGTAATTCGTAAAAGATCAATTGTAATTCGTAAAAGATCAATTGTAATTCGTAAAAGATCAATTGTAATTCGAAAAAGATCAATTGTAATTCGTAAAAGATCAATTGTAATTCGAAAAAGATCAATTGTAATTCGTAAAAGATCAATTGTAATTCGAAAAAGATCAATTGTAATTCGTAAAAGATCAATTGTAATTCGTAAAAGATCAATTGTAATTCGAAGATTCCAATTGTAATTCGTAAATTATCAATGTAAATTCAGTTGATGTTTTTCGAATTACAATTGGAATCTTCGAATTACAATTGATCTTTTACGAATTACAATTGATCTTTTACGAATTACAATTGATCTTTTTCGAATTACAATTGATCTTTTACGAATTACAATTGATCTTTTTCGAATTACAATTGATCTTTTACGAATTACAATTGATCTTTTACGAATTACAATTGATCTTTTACGAATTACAATTGATCTTTTTCGAATTACAATTGATCTTTTTCGAATTACAATTGATCTTTTACGAATTACAATTGATCTTTTACGAATTACAAATGGAATCTTCGAATTACAATTGATATTTTACGAATTACAATTGATCTTTTACGAATTACAATTGATCTTTTTCGAATTACAATTGATCTTTTACGAATTACAATTGATCTCTTTCGAATTACAATTGATCTTTTTCGAATTACAATTGATCTTTTACGAATTACAATTGATCTTTTACGAATTACAATTGATCTTTTACGAATTACAACTGGAGTATTCGAATTACAATTGGAATCTTCGAATTACAATTGGAGTATTCGAATTACAAATGGAATCTTCGAATTACAAATGGAATCTTCGAATTACAAATAGAATCTTCGAATTACAAATAGAATCTTCGAATTACAATTGATCTTTTTCGAATTACATCTGTAAATGGTGTAATCATTCAAAAATAAAAAAACTCATTTTAACAGATATAATAATAAATTTATTTTACATTTCCTTAGAAAAATCCTGTTAAAAAAAAATAGTTGTAAAATCTTTAATAACAAAAACAAGAAAAAAATCGAAATTACAAAAATTGTTAGTAATTACTAGGGATGAGATTTCCATGCAAATGCATGTTTTTTGTCGATAGTCTGAAAACGGTTTTGACCAATTATCTTTCCGAATCAAGAAATTTGCTTTAAAATGGCATCGATTTGTTTTTGCATATTTTTGCATATTTTGGTTAAAATGCATATTTTTGCATATTTTGGGTTTAAGTGCATATATTGTGCATATTTCCAACTTTTAAGTGCATATTTTTGCATATTTTGATATAAATTAGCTAAAACACAAATTGAAATTTATTTGTTTCAAAAACTATTTTAAATTTTAAAAATTTATTTTGAAAATAAGAAAAAAATTTTTTTGCTTTTTAATTTTTTTTATAGCTTGTCCGAATTTCTAAAAAAAACCCTGCTTATATAAAGTTTTAAATGTTGCTATTTAAGCCCGGTGTTATTTTTTGCTTTTTTTAAAAGTTTTTCGAATGAAAACAAGACTTTTATTGCACACATTTTATTTTTTAGTGCATATTTTTAGGTTTTTTAGTGCATATTTTGAATTTTTTAGTGCATATTTTAAGCGCATATTTTCGATTTTTTACTGCATGAAAATCTCATCCCTAGTAATTACATAAATAAATTATTTAAATTACAATAAAATGTTTTCAAAAAAAATTCAAAAAATCTTTTGTATTTTTCTACGGTGAATGTTAACTCCGTCACCAAAAAAATTATAAAATTATCGATAAAATTTGTTTGAAACAATTTGTAGAAGAGATTTTTTATAGTTATATTAGTAGTGATGTAACATATCGATTTTAAATTAAAATTTTTTGTTTGTACAATTTTGGCTCAAAAACACTGACATTTTTTGATTTCACCAATATGTACGTGTTTAGTGCATCTAAATTATTAAATTTGATTTATCTTAAGATATATATTTATTTAACTTTTAAAATTCTAAAACTTTGAGAGCCGACAACCGGTTAAATAAAATCTGATTGTCCTGAAAAATTATAGTATTGTGCACTAGGGTGGCTTGTTTTTGGGCTTTTCTCTCTGATCAAATTCTAATACCCGCCAAAAGTGTCGGTCCCCTAAGGGTAACTCACGTGCAAAATATCACTCCGATCGGAGTTTATCTTCTGTCTCCACTTTGAGCTTAAAAATTGGGGTTTTTGCAAAAATGGACTTTAAAAAAAAAAAATTTAAGTTTTTTTATTAAAATAATTAAAAAATTATTTTTGTATAATATTCGATCGTAAATACTTAAATATGAAATCTAAAGATTTTACGATATCATTAACCCGTTCAAACTTGATACCAAAAAAATGGCATGATTTTGGGGGCGTTCTCAAAACACCTTTTTCAAAATTTGAAAATTTTATTTAAAAAAAAATTAAAATATATAAGTTTTCCTTTCTGAGTTCATTAAGAACACCTTGGAGGAGAAAAATGTGAAATATGGAGGATATCCGTCGGGCCACTTTTCGGGAATCGCGGGGGGAAGTTAGCGGATTTTAAGGAAATTTTGGTTATATCATAATTTGGATTAATAAAATCTTATAAAGTTAATTTTTGGTAAAATTAACGGTTTTTTGGTGTCGTGGCATTCTATTAAATAGCTTTAAGTCTGTCATGAAATTTTACAGATCTAGGACGTCTTTAACCCACAGTGGCTGGGGGTCAAAAATTACCCCCGAATAAAATTTTAAGTTTAGAGCTTAAATATTGTGCTATAAAAAAGTATAAAACGGCTTTTGTGTTTTTTACCCCAACTATTATTTCGTATTATTATATTATCTTTAAAAAAAGCATTAACCCTTCTTGGTAGGGGGTCAAAAATGACCCATTCAAAAAAAAATATATATTTTGTTGATATCAAAAAATTCAAGCACTATGCCTAAAAGTTTTTGCCGGGGTCATTTTAGACCCCTGGCCAATGTGGGTTAAAGATATCTTAAATATTTGAAATTTGAGGGCTGATTTAAAGTTATCTAATAGATTGCCACAAATTAATTTTATATGAAAAAATATATACTTTTTATTGAATGGGTCATTTTTGACCCCCTACCAAGAAGGGTTAACGATTTTTATAGCTAGGGTAAAAAACACAAAAGCCGTTTTATACTTGTTAATACCACAAAATGTAAGCTCTAAACTTCAAATTTCCTGCGGGGGTCATTTTTGACCCCCAGCCAATGTGGGTTAAAGACGTCCTAGATCGGTAAGATTTCATGACAGACTTTAAGTTATCTAATAGAATGCCACGACACCAAAAAACAGTTAATTTGCCGAAAAATTAAATTTATAAGATTTTATTAATCCAAATTATTGATAAAACCAACATTTCCTTGAAATCCGCTAACTTCCCCCTGCGATTCCCAAAAAATGGGGCTCGACGGATATCCCCCATATTTCACATTTTTCTTCCCCAAGGTGTTCTTAATGAATTCAAAAAGAAAAAATGGTATATTTAAAAATTTTTTTTTAATAAAATTTTCAAATTTTGAAAAAGTTGTTTTGAGAACGCCTCCAAAATCATGCCATTTTTTGGTATCAAGTTTGTACCGTAAAATCTTTAAATTTCATATTTAAGTATTTACGATCAAATATTATACAAAAAATCTTTTTTAATTATTTTAATAAAAAAACTTAAATTTTTTTTTGTGTTTTTTTTAAAGTCCTTTTTTGCAAAAACCCCAATTTTGAGGCTTAAAGTGGAGACAGAAGATAAACTCCGATCGGAATGATATTTTGCATGTGAGTTACCCTCAGGTGACCGACACTTTTGGCGGATATTAGAATTTGATCAGAGAGAAAAGCTTAAAAACGGGCCACCCTATTGTTCACCCGTGTCATTTGTTGTCAAAGGGTTAATTAGAGCTATATTTGAGCTATAATCAAAACTAGCGACTAGTTACAATTTTTCGCACTTCATTTGTTAAATTTATATAAAATAGATGTACTTGATTTAATTGAAAACATTAGTTAATATTTGAACAATGAATATCTAACATTCATAAAATCATGTCAAGGTATACACTATTTTATGGTACTTTTTTTTTATTTATTTGCTGAATAAAATGTTAATAAAAAAACGCTTATCGCTGTTAAAATAATTAACTCTTATATTATTTTAATTTAATTTTTACTAACATTTTCGGTATGTATGCAAACAAGTGAGTTTTTAAGAGTGTAATAAAATGGTTGCCAAGCAGTCTGCTATTTTTTAAACAAAATTTGAATATTGTTTATTTATCCAGTGACAAAAATAAATATAAACAGAGTATGCTTAATAACATAATATTTAAAAATTTTTAATAAAAAAATATCCCCGGCATGCCGCGGCAGTTGGAAGAAAAAATTAAAGTTTTAAAAATGAAAAATTTATAAGTTTACATTAAAATTTATCAATTGGAAACCAATTTTTCAAATAACTTTTAGTTTCGAACTAAATTTTACAAATTGTTTTTGTTAATTAACAAAAGATATTTAAAAAGAAAATCGAAAAACTTTTTTACAATGTTTTTTTTTTTTTTAAAGTGCAATCTATCATTTGTCATTTAAGTAAACCATTTTATTTTTATCACTTAATCAATACTATTTCAATATTATTTTCTGGTTACGATTTCTAATACGTTTGATGTTTTAATTTAGCTTTCTTTCGATTTAAAATTTTCTTGTAGCACTTAAATGATTATCAAACATGCAAATTCTACAATGTATTTTGTTTTTAATTTGCCAAACCAAATTCACGTGATTTGTGGTTCATTTAATAAATTGTTTACATTTTCAAATCATTACAAATGAATGAGAAATATGTAGAAGAGTTCATAACATTTCCGTGATATCGCTGGATTTTTTTAAACACTTAACGAAATTTAAATAAAACAATATTTACCAATGCACTATGGTTCCAAATCCATTTTTTTTGGCAGAAATTAAAAAAATAAAATTTAACAAATTTTCAAAAGCTTATACATTTCCTCAATGTCAACACTATAAGCTATCAGGGAAGTATAATGACAAAAAATTTGGTGTCAATACTGTCAGTTTGCTAGGCTTTCAAAGTTGAAAGTTTTAAGACGTATAATAAAACCGGAGTGAAATCAATATTACAGTTATACAAATGGCAAATGGGAAAAACTAAAATTATAAAGAGGCTAAAGGGACAAATTGAAACCTAAGGATACTAGTTCTTGTTAAAAATTCCTATTTTAGAGTTAATGCATCCTTGGCGTTATTCTTGGGTGTTTTGATTATGAGGATTTTGGAGCCAAAATAGCCTATATCTTTCGTGGACAAAAAGTTGTGTTTGGGCACGAACTTGCATGAGTCTTTAAACGTGAAAGTGTTTCCAATATTGTATATTTAATATTAAAATTTACATCTTGCCAGCATTTTTTGGCAAACTCCCACAATTTCCATTTTAGTTTAGCACAAATTTCGGCCAAATTTGCTGTTTTTTGCGTGACACGTTTTCAAATTATTTTTTTTATAATTTTTTTAACCTTTCGTAAAGCTAATTAATTAAGAAAAATATATTTAAAAAAAAAAAAAAAAATTTTTCAAAAAAAAAAAAAATTGAAAAAAAAATTTTTTCAAAAAAAAATTTTTTTTTTTGACAATCGATTTTTGATTGCGCTAAGAGATAAAAATCATCCCAGAATTATTCCAAGTGACCTTGCTTCATTTTTTGAATTTATGCCAAAAAAAATGCATTTGGGACCATAGTGCAATGACCAATTGTCGGTAACTATACAATTTTGTATTGACAATAACGATGTGTTATCGATATATCGATAATAAATATTTTTACAGAAAATTTTGTGTGTTATCGAAGTATTGATTACAATAGAAATTTTTAATTAAAATTTTAATGTTATCGATATATCGATAACAATAGAATTTTCTATAGAAAATTTATTGCTCTACCATGTCGGAAACTATAGAATTTTCTATAGAAAATATACAATTTTGTATCGATAAATCAATAACTATACAATTCTCCATAGAAATTTTATGGTATAAAATGTTCTATAGAAAATTTTGTGTTATCAATAAATCGATAGCTGTACAATTTTCTATAGATAATTTTGTGTGTTATCGATAAACAGAATTGTTAAAAAATGCATAGATAAATGTACAATTTTCGGTAGAGTATATTTTGTTATCGATGTATCGGCTACTATAGAATTTTCTATAGAGAATATTGTACCATCGATAACTTTAGAATTGTATTTACAAATTATTGTGAGTTATCGATATATCGATATCTATATCGATTTATCGATTACTAAACAATTTTCTATAAACAATTTGGGTGTTATCGATTTATCAATTACTGTAAATTTTTCTATCGAAAATTGGTAACCCTTGCGAAATAATGTAAGAGACAAAAAAGTTGAAAGAAAGTATGAAGTGAGGTTGAGATTGCTAGAAATAGAATTTTAGTGTTGAAAACTGTCAAAATTTATTCTGTAGAAACTATAAATATTCACATATATAAAAAACAGTTTTCATTAACAAGACAAACCGACATTTAAAATCCTACTGATGATGACACTAACTGGGGTATTTGAAACCGGTATAGGAAATACCAGAAATGTCTATTATTTTTAGAAATTCAATTTTTCTTCTGCATTTTTTCAACTTGAACCCATATAACAAATATAATTAGAGCCCGTGCTCGATTTGTACTTACAGAAAAAATAAAATAAAATTACTGACAAAATATGTCGCCATTAGGCACGTCTCCGAAACAGAAAATGCAAATTCCTTCATTTGTGTCTGCAAGTCCAGATCATGT
This sequence comes from Pegoplata infirma, assembly GCA_963921195.1. Lineage (NCBI taxonomy): Eukaryota > Metazoa > Arthropoda > Insecta > Diptera > Anthomyiidae > Pegoplata > Pegoplata infirma. The sequence continues at coordinate 79,913,393 of OY992538.1, read as the reverse complement.
TGGTAACCCTTGCGAAATAATGTAAGAGACAAAAAAGTTGAAAGAAAGTATGAAGTGAGGTTGAGATTGCTAGAAATAGAATTGTAGTGTTGGAAACTGTCAAAATTTATTCTGTAGAAACTATAAATATTCACATATATAAAAAACAGTTTTTATTAACAAGACAAACCGACATTTAAAATCCTACTGATGATGACACTAACTGGGGTGTTTGAAACCGGTATAGGAAATACCAGAAATGTCTGTAATTTTTAGAAATTCAATTTTTCTTCTGCATTTTTTCAACTTGAACCCTTATAGAAAATTCAGTGTGTTTACCTTCGGTTACTATAGAAAATGTTGAGTGTTATCGATATATCGATAGCTTAAGATTTTTTATCGATAATTTTGTGTGCTTTAACATATTGATAACTTTAGAATTTTGTGTAGAAAATTGTAAATCGAAAAAAACATAAATTAAAATTTTGTGTGTTATCAATATATCGACAACTACAAAATTTTCTGTCGAAAATTTTGTATGTTATCGATGTATCGAAAACTATAGAATTTATTATTGAAAACTATGTGTGAAAACTATAGAATTTTCTATAGAAACATTTGTGTTTTATCAATAAATCGATAACAATTAATTTTTCTAATGAAAATTTGGTGTGTTATCGATATATATCGATAACTATAGAATTTTTCTATTGTAAATTTTGTGTGATATCGAAAACTATAAAAAATGTTATAGAAACTTTTGCACTTTATCGATAACTACGAAATTTTGTTTAGAAAATTTTGTGTGTTATCGATTTATCGATAACTATGGAGTTTTCTATAAATAATTTAGGTATTATAGATAACCATATAAATTTCTACAAAAATTTTTGTGTGCTATCGATAAATAAAGAATTTTCTATAGAAAATTTTTTGTGCTATCGATTTATCGACAACAATAGAATTTTCTGTAAAACATTTTGTGTGTTATTGATATATCGAATCGATATATCAATAACACACAAAATGTTCGATATTATCGATAACTATTTTCTATAGAACATTTCATGTGTAATCAATTTATTGACAACTATAGAATTTTCTGTAGATGTATCAATATATCGATAACTATGGAATTTTCTATAAAATATTTTGTGTATTACCAAATACCTTACAATCTTCTACAAAAAATGTTGTGTGCTATCGATAACTATAGAATTTTCTGTAGAATATTTTGTGTGTTATCAATATATCGATAACTAAAAAATTTTCTGTAGAACATTTTATGTGTTATCGATTTATTGATAACTATAAAATTTTCTGTAGAATATTGTGTGTGTTATCAATATATCGATTACTAAAAAATTTTCTGTAGAACATTTTGTGTGTTATCGATTACAAAAGAATTTTCTATGGAAAATTTTGTGTATTATCCATATATCGATAACTATAGAATTTTCATCAGAAAATTTTGTGCGTTATCGATATATCAATTACTACTACTATAGAATTTTCTACTTTAAATTTTGTATATTATTGATAACTATACAATTTTCTATAGAACATTTTGTGTGTCATCGATAACTATGGAATTTTTATAGAAAATTTTGTGTGGTATCAATATATCGATTACTATGGAATTTTCTATAGAAAATTTTGCGCGTTATCTATATATGAGGCACTCCACACCTAGCGAAAAAAAACACGTGTCTCATGAATTTCTATTGAAAAAATGGTCAAATTTGTGTCGAGTTTACTAAATTAAAACGGAATACAACATAATCTCAAAAATTAGCATTCTTGTAAACTTTTTTATGGGCTATCGATTAAAAATTTTTATTTTGAAAAATTTTCAGAACGTGTTCTAAAATTTTCCATTTTTTAAAAAAGTCAAAAATCCGCCGATTTTTTTTTTTTTTTTTTTGTAGAGTTTAAATGTTTTTCTATCTACACAAAAAAAATGAGACACGTGTTTTTCGTTTTTTTTTTCGAGAAAATCGCATTCGATTCGATCAGCATAGCGGATGAGTAAAAAATATTTGCACAAAAAATACTCATACGCTATCATAGCGTCGCTATGTGCAAACAAGAATATACAAACAAATTACAACATTCTTATGAAATTTAATACTTATTGAAATGCGACTTTCTCGAAAAAAAAAACGAAAAACATGGGTCTGTATTTTTTGGTGTGGGTAGACAAACATCTTAGCTTTAAAAAAAAATATTCAAAAATAAAAAAAGTGGCCGGATTTTTTATAAATTGATTTTTTTTTTTTTTTAATGGGAAATTTCGGAACGGGTTCTGAAAATTTTTTAAAATTTTTGAGATTATGGTGCGTTTCGTTTTAATTTGATAAATATTAAGTCAAGGCATCTCGACGCAAATTTGACCATTTTTTTATATTTAGCCACTTCCAGGTTTTGAAAAACCAAAAACGAAATTTTCTAAGCTTCATATAGGGCTATCAATACAACCTATTCAGAAATTCGTGGGACACATGTTTTCCTGTATCAGGCGCGGATCCAGGAATTTCGTTTGGGGGGAGATTTTTTTTACAAAAATATTTCGGAATGCAATAAAGTTTGGTTGGTCGTCGGGGGGGGGGGGGGGGTTTTGTTAATTTTTGTTAGTATTTTTAATATTGAGTAACTAAGAAAAAAACAAAAAAAAAATGTTTCAAATGTATGCAGAAAAATACCTAAAAACTTAACAAGATTTAACAATTAAGACTGACTGCGACTGTCATAAGCCAATTTTTATGCTCGAACAGTCATAACTTCAATATTTTTTATAACAAACAAAAAAATTCAAAAATATTAAGACTTTATTTCCAAATTTATAGAAATGCTCTCGAGAATTGGGAATTTTTTAACTTTGTTGAAGGTTTGTATGGGAAAATACCCAGGCAGAAAAATACGAACGGGAGAGCACTGGCAAAGTACCTTTTATGGTCGCTTGTGTGCTGGGAAAGCATCACAGTTTAGTACTCTCCCAGCGTCCAAAATGATAACCACGGTAAACGGTATGCCGTTTTTATTTTAAAGCGCTTTAAAAACAAAAAATATGGTACTATTATAGCACTTTTAGAACAAAAAAATGGGACGCATCTAAATTGTATACATAAGTCTATAAGACACAATCTTTTTTGGTGTTTATTTGAATAAAGAATTTATTAAATTAGGATAAAAAATTTATTGACTCATTTATTAGGATAAAAAAAATTTTGAACAAAGTCCCGGAAAAAATTTGTTTGCAGTTGTCTTTGCGTTTTGGAATAAAAAATTTATTAAAAAAGCTTTTAGGAAAAAATTTGGAAAAGTCCCGAAAAAAAGTGGTGTATTGAACCGAAACGGGTTTGTATCCAGAGTTTAAGGGTGGTGTATCCGGAGTTTAAGACACTTTCTCGCGAAAGAAAAAGGTGTTTTTAAATAAAAGGTGTCAAGCTTGTAATATGTAGGTCCAGAGACTCTATGTAGGTCATTGTGTATAAGTGACATATCATGAGAACTATCAAGGACCTGCCACTTATCCTGTAGGGAAATAAAAATATTCCAATTGTTTGAAAATTAATAAATTTTAATAAAAAATTTATACTTTGAACGGATTTAAATAGAAAAACATTGGCAAAGCGCTTGGAAAGCACTTTTTCGAATTCATACTACCTTCTACACAAAAAATAAAGTGCTTTGCCGAGACTTTTTCTTTGGAACGGTTGGCAGTTTCTGCCTGGGTATTAATATTATGCCTATACAGTAGGGTGGGGCGATTAGTATGGAAGGAAAAACATCTTAATGGGCGCTTCGTGTTCTTGGGATTGTACTGAGCAAAAAAGTCCACTAGACCATACGTCTACGGTGAAAATCCAGCTTCCAAATTTTGACTTGCAGTTTTTTCTCAGACTTTATTTTTTTTGGAAAATTTACAAATTTTCTTGGACTCATATTTCGTAAACTATTTGAAATTTTGACTTATTTTCAAAGGTAAAGTTAAAAATACTTAGAAAAAACTTCGTTTTCTTGATCAAAAAGTCGAAAATGTAGAAAATTCACCACTTTTTGTCCCGCTTTTTTTATATTTTGGCCTATAACAGCCAAAACATTGAGATTTTTGATCCAATAGCAAGACACAAATTGTAGCCAAGACAATACTTAAGAACTCTCTAGTACTTTGCAAAAGCATTGGAACGCTCCTTCAGGCAGTTTTGGCCTTGTGAAATGGCAAAAGTGCAAAAATTTCATAGTATTTTTCATATAAAAACATAATCCATTTCTGAGATATTTGTCTTTAGAAAAAATTAGGATTTTAAACCCTTTGATGTAAAAGTTTTTTTAATTTTCAGTTCGTGTTTTCTGCAGAAAAACTCACAGATTCAATATTTTCTTATAGAAGATGTCTCAGATTTTTAAACTTTTTTCCATAGAAATAATCTGAAATTCTGAGACACTCTTTCTATAAAAAAATCCAAATTCTGATAATTATAATTTATAATTCTCATATTTTAAAGTTATTCTCAGATTCTAAAAACTTTTTCGTATTCAAAAATTCTTAGACCCTGAAACATATTTTGTAAAAGAAAATTATCAGTTTCCATAACATTTTAGGAAAAAACTTTGATACACTTTTCTAAAAATATGACCTTAAATTTTATAGAATTTTTAACGGTTTTTTTTTTTTTTTACGAAAAATTTAAATATTCAGCGATTATTTCCCATACAAAAATTCTCAGAATCTTTCAACAGAAAAAAATTCTGATTCTTAGAGATATTTCGTACTAAAAAATCTCAGGTTCTAATATGCTCATTAAAGTTACTCATATGCAATTTCTTTAATTCTGAGGCTCTGTGCTGTAAATCATCCGCACACATCCTAAGGATTTTTTTCCATTCTGGCCAATTTCTTTCTATGTTTGTTCCTTTCTCTTCCTTTTGCCTTTCTTTTTTTTTCTTTCTTTCTTTTTTTTTTTTTTTTTTTTTTTTGAAATCATTTTGAAGGGGGAGGAATAATATTTTCCCCCCCCCCCCCCCCTGGATCCGCGCCTGTCCTGTATCGATAACTATACAATTTTCATAGACAAGTTTGTTAGTTATCGATTTATCGATAACTTCACGATTTGCTTCGTAAAATGTTGTGTCAACCTTAGCTAAATTTCCTTAAGTGTATTCTTTGTTTAATAGACATTTTTCCTATTCATGTTTTTAAATCACATAACAAATCAATAAATAAATTAATAAAATGTTTGCTCAATAAACTGAATAAAATTTTATGTTTTGAAAATATTACATATTGTTGTAACTTAAAATTTAAACTCTTTGAAATTTTCAGGTTTTATGAAATGTACCTGAATTTAAGAGGTGTCCCTACATTCTTACTCATTACTTTGGACCCACTTAAGCGATTTCGTCCATTTTTACATACAAAAAACTAATGTTTATGACAACTCTTTAGGAATTAAAGCCTGCTCTATAAACGTCCTCATTTTTCTAAAAACCACACTTCAACAGACAGAAGAAATTCGGGTTAAAATTTATAGAAGTTCTAAAATTTTTGGAGACCTTAACCGATATTTTTATAAGTTACAAACGCTATGACAAACTTTAATATCTCCTCTATCACTCATTGTCAGTTTTTATTATTAGATTCTTGAATTCATTCCTTACATTTTATTTGAATGATATTTGTGTTTTTAATAGAAAAAAAAACGATTTTATTACAATAATAAAAAATGTCTCAAATAATGTCACGTTTTTCAATTTAATCATAATAATTTTTCAACTAGAGTTAGCGGAAAAAACCCTGTTAACATTAATATTTTGTTCAAATGTCACGCAATATAATGAATTGAATTCGAACGTTTATGGGACTGAAATGAATGAATTGTTACTAATTTTCTTTCACAATCCAAAGTAAATAATATTTACTTTGACATCTTAAAAAAAAAACATGACATACATTATTATTTATAAATTTATTAATCAAAAATTGTATAAACTTGGTGGCTAAAAATAAAATATTGATAAATGGAAAATTATTTCGATATTCTTCAGACGAAAACGTTCAACGGCTTTTGAAATTTAAAATAAAGCATAAAGAGCCTTTTACAAAAATTTGTATCAGGCTGCTACAAATGTCTTCAGTAGGACTGTGTTTTTCTTGCACTACAAAATCGAAAATATCCGGTAAAAGTTCAAAAATATGCACAAAAAAAAAATCAAAAATATGCATTAAAAAGATAAAATGTGTGCAATAAAAATACGAAATATTTTTAAAAAAGCAAAACAAAAAAAACAAAAAATATGTTTATTGAGAACTTTGAACTCAATTTTCTCGAAAACATACCGTGATTGAACAATCTTAAAACCAGATTCCGAATCAGCATCGACATGTTAATTGAAAACGAGTGGTACGACTTCAGAACATTATACAAAAATATCACAAAAAAAAAATGCTTTCAATAATACACAAAACTTCGATTTTTTGTGAACTTTGACCTCAATTTTCTCAAAAACCTTACGTTATGGAAAGCTTTGGAAACTAGATTTGGAATCAGCATTGATAGGTTAATTGAAAACGAGTGTCCAGACCGTTGACCCATCCAAAAAGTTAAGAAAAATGTCGGTCAGTGTTTTATAATTTTGTCGTTATAAAAAATTTTGAACTTTTTAATGGGTTGTGATAGAAATGCTCTTTTTGTACCAATTTACTTAGCAAAAAGTGCCTCTTCATCGTGAATGACTAAAAAATAATTTATTTGTTTTTTTTTTTTTTTTAAATCGATATTTCCGCCCTCGGCTGTGGGTTCTTGGAAATTTTTGTAAAAGTTCAAAAAACTGCCATTAGATTTTGCTGTAGAATCTACTGGTGAAATCAGATTTTCAATATATCAAGCCGTTTTCTCTCTGCAGAAAAATCAGCTTAAAATCCGCGTTTTCAGATGCGTTGAACCACCCCAAGGAGAGAAAATTTGTCCACAAAAATATAGGCATTCTTTTTAGCTCCCCTAAATCCTTAAAAAAAATGATGATACCCGATAAAAAGATGCAGTGACATAGTCACAAAACGAACTCTAGTAAACATTTGGCTTAATAATTCACCGTTAATAATGTGCTAATTTTAATTGTTATTATTATATTTCATGTTAAATTGAGTTATCAATTTTTTATTATTTATTTTGAAAATATTTTTTTTTTAAGTGTTAATTTTTAATTAGCACATCTTCATTGCTTTTTTTTTGCACCAATGAAAAATTGAACTTGGCATATGGGCAAAAAAACGTTTTTCAAGGGTTGAGTTGTTGTTAAGCAAAAATCTGGCAAAGTTTATAAGAAAATATGCATTCAGGCCATATCAGACGAGTGATAAATCGTTCAACTTGTTTGCCGACCAAATGAACATTTCTCGTGCAATTTTCATTCGGTCGTCAAACAAGTTGAACGATATATCACTCGTCTGTCGTGACCTTTGAAAAGAAGATCGACAAAAATAGTTTACAAAGATTTTGATTTACGACATTTTGCATTTATTTTTCATGTAAAATTTCGAGCTGAATACGAAAATGAAGTCCAAAGTTTCAAAAGTATAGAACAGTTTTTGAGATATTTGCTGTGTTTTTCAATAAGTGGACTTATTTTCTGATTTATCTTATTTTGTTAAAAAAAATATTTTTGTATGCCAAAACAAATTTGGAATATTTTTTTCCGTAATCTACGATAAATTTGCAATTATAATCCGAAAAAATAATAAAAAATTTTGGAAAATGAAAAAAGTTATAAATAAATCAAAAATTAAACCGAAATGGACTTAATAAATCCTAAAATTTAGTTGGATTAATTTTGATTTATTTATAACTTTTTTAATTTTCCAGATTTTTTTATTATTTTTTCGGATTAAAATTTCTAATTTATCGAAGATTATGGTAAAAAATATTCCAAATTTGTTTTGGCATGTTAAAATATTTATTTTAAACTAAATAAGATTAATCCGAAAATAAATCCACTTATTGAAAAACACAGCAATTGTTAACTTTTCAAATTTTCAACTTTTTAAAAAAGTGGTGGAGTGATAAATCGTTCAACTTGTTTCACGAAGAAATGAAAATTTCTCGTTTATTGGCAAGTTGGTTGGTTGATGAGTTCTTCAACTGGCTATAACATGAGCAATTTGCATTCGGTCGTCAATCAAGTTAAACGATATATCACTCGTCTGTCGTGACCTTTAGAAAAGAAGTTCGACTAAAATAGCAATATTTTACAAAGATTTTGTTGATTTACGACATTTTGCATTTATTTTCCATGCAAAATTTCGGCTGATTCCGGAAATGAGGTCAAAATTTTTTAAAGTATAGAACAGTTTTCGAGATATTGCTAACTTCCCGAGTAAAAACTTGAAGAATTAGTAGTGATTCGAAAAAAAGATCGCTTAGATAAGATCAGTTTTAATCGGGCGGGTACAATTTCATCCGAAAAATGGGTTTATCTAATTATATGAACCCATTTTTCGGATGAAATTGTATCCGTCCGATTAAAACTGATCTTATCTTAGGGATCTATTTTTTTTTTTTTAATAAAATTTTTCGGATTTTTAATAAAATTTTGGGGAATTGATCCCGTAATCAACTACATTCTGGCCAGACACTCTACCCATCGTGTCAAAGTCACTTGATACAAACAAGTTTTTATATTTCTATAAATAATTTTTTTAATTTTTTTTCTACAAAAAAATAACCCACACAAGTAGGTAAAAACTAATGATTTTTCTTTAAAAAATGCCAACAATTTAAAAAAAAAAAAATAACGTACAGAAATCATTAAAAATTACTTACAGAACAAAAATAAATGACTTTAAAAATTGAATGCTAATGAAAGTCTTTATTTTTTATGTTGTTATTTTTAAAACAAAGAACAGAAATAGTCATTTAAAAAAACTGAACATTAAACAAATGGTTTTTCTTTTAAAAAGGACAAAACGTAAAACTTTTTAAATAAACTACAAACAGTTAATGCCATAATTTTTTTAATTGAATAATTTTTTGTTAGCATATTAATGAAAAAATATCATATCGGTCAGACAACTATTTCAAGTTGACCTTAAAAAATAACTTTGATTCCAGTTGGGCACAAATTAATGATGATTCAAAAAAATTTACAAAAATTGTAAAAAAATTAGCTAAAACTAAAATTTTATATAAAATATGACCGAGAAATATGCATTTAAAGTAGGGTGACCATTGTTTTCTAAACTCAAATCAGTACGCCCAAGTTTTTATGATTTTTTTATAAAAAAATTTGTGTTTTCATCAATTAAAAAATTCGGTAGTTGTTTGGAGTCAAATAGGAATTCAGTAAAAACAAATGTTTAAAAACAACTAACATAAATTGTAGTAGTTTCCTCAAACAACTCCATTTAGATAGTCTTACCAAAAAAATTTTTTGAATGTAGAAAACAATTAAAAAACCCCCACTTTTAAAGAATACGATTCTGAAAATGTATTTCCTTAGAAAATCTCTCAGAATTTGAAGACTTTTCCCTTTAGTTGCGATATCTCATTTGAAAAACCTCCAGATAATAAGCACATATTTCTTAAAAACAGTCTTTTCAAATTTTAGGTTGATATTTCAGGAATAAAACCCCATAAATTCTGACGAATTTACATAACCTGAGGTGATTCGATTTCATTTTGATTTAAAAATACATCATCCCGAGAAATGTTCCTTATAAAAACCCTTAATGATTCTGTATCCCAATTTTTTTGTTAAGACTTTAAGAAAAATTGTCATGTTTAGACAGAATTTTTGAATAAAATAGTTTTTTGTGTTGAAATGGTCAAAAATCAATACAATCAGTACATGTTTTCAAAAATCAGTACAAATCAGTACATGGATTTTTCATCAGTACACATAACTAAAAATCAGTACATGTACTGATCAAATCAGTACCAATGGTCAGCCTAATTTAAAGCCAAATATGCAAAAATATGCATTTTCAGTAAGGTATGCAAAAATATGCACTAAAGAATCGATGCCATTTTTAAGCAAATTCTTTGATTCGCAACGATATTTGGTTATTGCTGTTCAAAGACTGACTGAAAAAACCATGTATTTGCATAAAAGTCCTCTTCTTGCTTATGATTGACATACACTCTATATAAAAATTCTGCAAAATCAGCAAAAAAAAAACAGTACAGTAGTGGGTTTGAGCTATAAAATGCTAATTTCAGCAGACGCGGTTTGTAAAAATTAGCATTTTATAAATTCTCTGTCCAATGAAGGCTGATTAGTTTTTCAGAAAAATCTGTTAATTTATGCCGAAAATTCTTCAGCAGACATGATTTGGTAATCTCTGTCGAATTACAGAAAAATCTGCTAAAATTAATTCGAGTTTGAGGAATAAAATGACTTATAAGAATAGAAGATAGAAGGTTAATATATTCTAAAAAAAGAACCGTCATCAAATTTCTTCTATTAGCATTATTTAGCTCAGAAGTAGATTTAGTTTTCAGTTTTTTTGTCTTAAGTATTCAGATACACTCGGTGGCCCCAAGTTTGTTGCACAGTGCAATAAATGCTGAATTGCATTTTCTTATTTTCATTTTTATTAAACTGACATTTTTGCAGTAATAAAATCTCATCTTATTTCAAATTTACTTCATATTGTGAAATTTTTAAAATTCTTAAAGTATATTTATTTACCAAAGTAAGAAATACAAAACTATGCAATTGAAATAAAATCACAGCAAAATCATACGAATAGTAAACAAAAAAGAATCATGAATGGAAATTTACCTACAAATAAATTATAAACAAACATATTGCTGGTTAGTAACCCAGCAAAAAAAATTTGATAGCTTAGCTAAACTGAAAAATCTTTAGACTTTTTTTAGTATAGGAAATTTTTTTAATTGAAATTCAAAAAAGAGCAGAAGTGTCATTTGCGGTTACTTTCTCCTCGCGGTTTATGTTTACAAATTCATTTACTATGCTCTTTGCACTTAAGTAATACAATTTTATCATTATTTAAATCATTTTTTAATGCCCACGCCCACAAAAGAGGGCGGGCAAAAAAAAAACATGTGTTGTAATCCCTGGTGCCCAAGTGTAGGACTTACAAGGGAAGTATCTTAACCCTTATGAACCGATTTGCATGAAACTGAAAATATATCACCAAATCTTTTTTAAATTTCAACTCAGTGAAACTGAAATAAATGTTTAAAAAAACCGGCAGTTTTTGGAATTTAGAAAAACTGTAAATGCAGTTGTGTAAACAAGATCTTGGACCATCACTGTTTAAGGACCATCAATGTTTAAGGATTACCCACTTTATCCGTAAAAGTTACAGAGGGTTAAAGTTGAAAAATTTAAAAAAATGGCTGAAATAATCCATAGTTTTTACCTTCTTTCGCTTTTTTTTTTTTAAGTTCTCCTTATATTTCAATCTTTTCCGGCATAACACAAAGTCAGTACATATAAGAGATTATTTTAATGTTGGTTTGATAGATGCTTCATCGCTTGGTAAGAAGTTATAAGACGGTTAAGTTTTGAAACCAAAAACTAAGAGTTTTTAAATTTTCCAGGTTTTTTGATCAGGGATTTCGGCCCTCTCTATAAAATGAAAAAAGTTGAACTAGAGTTGGTAGCTGTTGTAATTCTTAACATTTTGGAATTAATCCCGTTAATGTGCCTTGAATAGTTAAGGAGTTTCAGCAGATCAAATTTCGAAAGAAAAAACGTAATTTTTTTAAAATACCCGTTTTTCGCGAGGCACCCGTTTTTCGCGAGGCACCCGTTTTAAACTAGTGGTACAATGATACGATTTTCCGTAATTTTTTCAGTAATACCAACGCGCATTGCCTAAATATGTTATAAAAAATTGTGAAACTTTTCTTTTACCGCGAATTAATCGCGATTTTAGGTACTTAGATATTTTTTTTTTTAATCGTTTCGTCATTAAAGGGTTAAATTTATATCATATATTTTAGAAGAAATGCTATATCCTGGCATGTTTTAATAACGCATGCAACAAATGTGTAGAAAAAAAAATCTTTAAAATATTTTTAAGATTTTTAAAACCGCTAAATCTTAAAACCGTCATAACTTTTGACCCCCTTGCGCGATTTAATTGACGCGAACGAATTTCTTATTCTTAAATAGCTTCTAATATTTATGCCTACTTTCATCGATGTGCCATTAAAACAAAAATCACATATTTTTTATCTCAAAATTTAAGTCGTAGATGGAACTCCTCATATATAAATGAGAGAATTCTAATTCGGCCATATCGGGGATTTAACGGTTCAAAGAATGGGTAAAAAACGGCGAAAAAATATTTTTTTGATTTTTCAGCCATTTCTTTCTAAGAATCTATATAATGTTGCCAAATGAGAATAAAGGTTTTTTAATGCCTATTCAACGGTGCCACAACCTTGAACAAATTCGGCTTCGTCAAAAATTTTTTTCATGAAAATGTGTATATTTTGGGAATATTTAAGTATGTGAAGACATAGACCTACGATATCCATATAAATACAAAATAATCTTTATTAAATTTAAGGTCCATTTTATATGAAATCAAGACCTTTTTTGGAAGCAACGTAAGAGTATGTAACAGTAGACCCCCAAAAGTGCAAAATTATTGTTCTTTTTATTTAACTTTTTAAAAGCGAATTTCTCAAACGGTGCACTTAAAATATTATGTAAGTAAATTCAACAGAAAATATGTTTGAAACAAATGAAACTTTATTTAAAAAACGGACTACTTACATTTCATTTAAAACAAAAACATTTCTCAGTTATTTTTAAATGTTAATTAATAACTGTTGAAATCCGTAAAAATAACTTAAAAATCCGTAAAAAATTACTGACAAAATTTTACGGAAAAAACGGTTAAAATAACGGAAATTTACATTCATTTTTATTTATTTTTTTAGAAATAATTTTAAAAAACTTCGAACCTGAGCAGAATCGAACTCATAATTTCTGGCTGATAGCCCAGCACGCTACCCTCTGTGCCACAAGCTACTTATATTTTCAGCAACTAAATTTCATTTTCAAATTCAAAAAAAAAAATTCTGATTTTAGAAATTTTTAAATAACTGACAAATAACAAACGACAAATAAAATAATGTGGTTTGTTTTTTAAATAACTGAAAAAAACAAACGTTACGGAAAATTTTATTTAAAAGAAAGTTATGTATTTGAATAAACGTTCAAAAAGTTGTTTAAAATGTTTGTATGTGAAACAAACGAATTTTCTTTTAATATTAACTAAAACGAAAACTATTTGTTTGACTGTGAAACAGTAACTGTAAAACTTTTATGGGTGTACATGCTAGAAAAATTTTGATAGCGGATTTGGAATCAGGAAAGCAAAATCTATAAGGATCAGTTAGATATTTTACAGGGAGGTTTTTATTGTCGAACAGTGTAATTATTTAGCAATAGCTTAAAAACAGGATCAGCTAGGATTTTCGGGTGGACGATTTTTAAAGTTCTAAATAAAAAGGAATGAAATGCCACTACCCGATTTTGTCATAATTTTTACAAAACCTAAACTTGCTTAAAGAGGAGTGTGAACAAGATTAATTAGAATTTGAAAAATTCTAACTAAATATTAAAAAATTCCATATGAAACTCAAAAAACCCAAATTTTTAAATTTCAAATGGAATTTTAAAATTTAAACTAGAGTTTTGGATTTCTTATCGATTTTTTTTGTTCGAATTATCTCTGAAAATAAATTAGTGAGTTAAAGCGTAAAAGTGTTTGCTGGGTTTTACTACAACTCAAAGATATTTATAAAAACAAAAAAAATCTCTACCATACTCGTTCATTCGACCAACTTCAAGTTATTTTGCCAAATTATAAAAACAAAACATGTTCATCTAGTTTTGGAGTTTCTTTTCAAAATTCTGTTTGTATATCGATATAAGAAATAAAATAAATTTATAAAAAATAAAACAAAAAACATCAACAAGTATAAAGTGAAATTCGGTCTTGTTGAACACATTGATACCCTCCACAATGTAAAAAAAAAATTTGGGAAAAAAAATTCCAAGGAAAAATAATTTTTGGTAAAAAAAAAATCCGCGATTTCAAAAATATTTTAGAAAATGTATCCTTTAAAACTTTGAAGTCCTTTTAAAAGGAAACTGGATCACGAAATGAAAAACTGTAAATGCAGTTTTACTTCATTTTATCTCTACTTTCAAACGTATATCATCCGGTTCATGTTTAATATTGGCTGTCGGGCGGTGTAATATATACACTTTATAGGATCTCAGACCGATATTTCGATGAGTTACAAACAGAATGACAATGTGAGTATACCCTCAACCACAATGTGTAGGGTATAAAACAAAAAAAAAAAACATTAACAAAAAAGAAGAATATGACTACAAATAAACATTTGGAATTTGAGACGAATTTTATTTTCATTAAATAAAAAAAAAGGTATGTACACACAAAATGTAAACATATGACACATCGTTCAGTATCGTAACACAAAAAAAAATATTTTGTAAAGAACAATGTGCTGAATTGCGATAAGTACACTTAAAAAATAAATGACAGTTGAATAAGCAAAAAAAAAATACTCAAGTAGCTTGAATGAAAGTTCTTATAAGTACAGAAGTCGAATAAAACATCCATTTAATGGGTTAAAATGTTTACGGATTCATATTATCTTTCCAATTATCTTTCCGAATCAAGAAATTTGCGTTAAAATGGCATCGATTTGTTTTTGCATATTTTTGCATATATAAAATGCATATTTTGGCATATCTTGATTTTAAATGCATGTTGTGTGGATATTTTTGCATATTTTGGCATAAATAAGCAAAAACACAAAAAGAAATTTATTTTTTTTCAAAAACTATTTTAAGTTTTAAAAATTTATTTTGAAAATGAAAAAAATTATTTTTTTATTTTTTTATAAATTTTCTTAGTTTCTAGAAAATCTTGCTTATATAAAGTTTTAAATGTTACTATTTAAACCCGGGGTTTTTTTTTGCTTTTGAAGAAGTTTTTCTTTTGAAAACAAGATTTTTAGAGCATATTTTAAGGTTTCTTAGTGCATATTTTGAATTTTTTAGCGCATATTTTCGATTTTTTAGTGCATGAAAATCGAAAATATGCGCTAAAAAATTCAAAATATGCACTAAAAAACCTAAAAATATGCACTAAAAAATAAAATGTGTGCAATAAAAATCTTGTTTTCATAGAAAAAACTTCTTAAAAAGCAAAAAATAAAGCCGCGTTTAAATAGTAACATTTAAAACTTTGTATAAGCAAGATTTTTTTAGAAAATTTCAAAGAAAAAAAAAATAATTTTTCTTATTTTGAAAAAAAAAAAATTTTAAATTTAAAATAGTTTTTGAAACAAATAAATTTCAATTTGTGCTTTGGCTTATTTATGACAAAATATGCAAAAATATGCACTTAAAAGTTGAAAATATGCACAAAATATGCATTTAAAATCAAAATATGCATTTTCATCAAAATATGCTAAAATATGCCAAAACAAATCTATGCCATTTTAATGCAAATTTCTTGATTCGGAAAGATAATTGGTCGATATCGTTTTCAGACTATCGACAAAAAACATGCATTTGCATGAAAATCTCATCCCTACTAATAACTAAAGCTATATGTCAGTAAAATTCTATTCTTAAATGATTAAAATTTCCTTTTTATCCATATGTTAAATTTCCGCTTATTTGGGAGGTAGGCGTGGCACTTGTCGAATAGGGTGGTTCACAAAAACAAAAGTTGGATTTTTGTACGGGCCATCCGGAGTATATATTAAGCACCATGAGCAAATATCACGTGATTTTTTTTTTAAATTTTTCATTAAGGTTTAGGGGTCGCTACCGGGCCCTAAACATTGGGTCTAAAAAAAAAAGTTCACACAATAAAAAAAAAATGCAAATTTTATTTATTTTTTTTTTTTCATTTTTTTATAATTAAGCTTGAATAGCTTATTAATGACAAAAAGTTTCATTTTGGTTCTACAAGTATTTCAGTTCCAAAAGTGACCATGAAAAAAAATTTTAGGCTAGTTGGGTTCTTACTCTAAAAATTTTTAAAATTTTTTTTTTTTAGTTTTGATAAACTTACGTTATAGGATTTTAGTTGCTCTTGATAACATATTTTACTTAAAATTGTTTATTTGTTGCTAAACATCGTTCACTTGCGTCGAACACCAAAATTGATATTTTCAAAAAAAAAAATACAATAAAAAAATTTCAGATTTTTTTTTTTTGTATTTTTAATTATAATTTTACTTGATAAGCTTATTTAATACAAAAAAAAAATACAAAAAAAATCTAAAATTTTTTTCATTATTTTTTTTTTCAATACCCTTTAGGTATTCTTCGACATTTCTTAGATATTTCACAACAAATAAAAAATTTTATAGAGAATGTATTACCAAGACCAACAACAAACATATTATGTTAGCTTATTAAAACAAAAAAAAAAAAAAATTAAAACTTTTTAGAGTAAGACCCTAATCATCCAAAATTTTGTTTTTTGGTGGTTACTTTTGGAACTGAAATACTTGTCCGACCAAAATGAAACTTTGTCGCTAATAAGCTAATCAAGCTAAATTATAATAAAAATAAAAAAAAAAAATAAAAATAAAAAAAAAAATTTTTTGATTGTGTGAAAAACTTTTTTTTTTTAAGACCGAAAGTTTGAGGCCCGGTAGCGACCCCTAAACCTTAATGCAAAAATCTGAAAAAAAATCACGTGTTATTTTTTCACGGTGCTTAATATATATTCCGGGTGGCCCATACAAAAATCCAAAAAAAAAGTGCCGTAATATGAACAAGCCTATTGTCCAATTTTTGCCAAATTTTGAGAAAATGTTTGTTTTATACCCCCCAACTACAGTATGGGGGTATACTCACATTGTCATTCCGTGTGTTGCAAAAAAATGCTGAAAAACCCTTTGGAATGGGCATTTTGGTACCCCTTATTTCATAAAAAAATATAAAAAAAGTATGGGGACTTCCTAAGAGTTTAAGATAGAGGATAGGTATCACCGACGTATGCAGGATTTTTAAAACGGGGGGGGGGGGGGCACAACTTCCAAAATTTTTTTATCATCGCCTATTTATTTTTAACTTTCACACACCCATCACAATTTTATCTTTTTTATTAGAAAACCAAATTATCTTATAATATAGATTTTTTTTTATAAAAAAAATATAGAAATCTCAAAATCTTTTTACAGAAAAATGTTTGAATCCAAGAATTTTCATTTGAAAAAATAAATTTTTGATGAAAATAATGTCTGACCAATTCTCAGATTCAGAATTTTTTTTTTTAAGAATCGGTTCTTGAAAACAATATGTAACCTAAAAGTGTCACCATCAGAAATGTTACTTTGGAATTGGTATTTGCGATAAATATCAAAAAAATAAGAACATTTTTTTCCAAAATCAATATATATGAACAAAGTAGAGTTTAACCTGCTTATTCCAAATCATCTTACCAAACTTTTTAAGTGTATAGATTTTTTCCCGATATTCGCATTCGATATATCGAATGCTCCTTTTTGTGGAATACTTAGTTAGCGCGCTCCATTTTCAAAACATTCAAGTCTGAAGATTTAAAAAAAAAATATTTTTATTGCTTCACGTAAGAATTATAAGTGAGAGCCATATGAAAAAAAATATTAGAATCTAAAAATATTTCTATAAAAAAAACATTTCAGAATCTAAGAATTTCTTATAGAAATAATATCTCAGATTTTAATATAGAAAAAGTCCCAGCAAAACTTTGGTAATGGGTAGTGATTATATAACACATTACCAGGTAATGTATATAACTTATTTGTAGCATTATTTTATGATGTCTTACCAAACATTTGTTCCACAACGTATTATTTTCAAGTGAAAAATAATGCATTACTAATAATTTGCTACGTAATGCATGATAATTGGAAAAAATGTATTTCATATTTAATATTTCTAAACATTAAATCATGGATGCCTTATATTTGGTTACATTATGTATTATTTGAAAGTTTGAAATAATGCATTATTTATAATTGGATGCATAATGCATTACAATAACATAAAAAATAATTATTTTATAAAAAAATGCATAAGTTTTAACTAGAGATGGGCTCACGACAGGAAATTTCTAGCGACACACACTCACGAGCATATTTTATCTACTTACACTCACTTACAATCACGTGAGTAAATTTAATACAAAATTACTTTTTCACTACTCGTAACACCTTATATATTATCTTCTGGTATGCTATATTTTATACCTTACTCGTAACCTATAAAATATCATATATTTTACACCTTACTCGTATTCTACGTTATAAATTTATGACTTATTTTATACCTTACTGGTATTCTTTGTGATAATGTGGATGCATTACTTTGAGTCTCATCGCCTGTTAAAATCATCAATGCTGCAATGTATAAAATAAGAGATCCTATACCTTATTTTATACCTTATTTGGTAATCTAAGTTTTGCTGGGGTGTTTTAAAATATTATAGTTTGAAATTTTTTATAGAAATTTATTTCCATTTTTATTAGATAAAACCAATATGAAGTGTCTTTAAACATATTTTTATTTCGATAGAAATTACTTTTTTTTTATTTTTTTTTTAATTTTTTATTAAATTTTTCAATTTTTCAAATCGAAAAGGGGGGGGGGGCACGTGCCCCCTGTGCCCACCCCCTGTATACGTCTATGATAGGTATATTCTAAGAAAATGTTAGGGTTAAAAAATATGGGAGGTCAGTTATACATTTGGCATCTCTAGGTACAAAATTTGAAAATTTTATTAGGAAAAACTTTAAATATATAATTTTTTTCTGAAATCATTAAAAATACCTTGGAGAAGAAAATGGCACGACACTCAAAAACCGGTAATTTAAGACTTTATTAAGCCAAATTATTGATAAAATCAACATTTCCTTGAAATCCGCTAACTTCCCCCGCAATTCCCGAAAAGTGGCCCTAAGGATATCCGCCATATTTTACATTTTTCTTCTCCAAGGTGTTTTAAATGAATTAAGAAAAAAAATATGTATTTTAATTTTTTTTTAATAAAACTTTAAAATTTTGAAAAAGATGTGTTGAGAAGGCCCCCAAAATCAAGTGATTTTTTTGGTATCAAGTATGAACGGGTTAATGATCCCGTAAAATCTTTATATTTCATATTTAAGTATGTACGATCAAATGCTATACAAAAATATTTTTTTAATTATTTTAATAAAAAAAGTTTATTTTTTTTTTAAAAGTCCTTTTTGCAAAAACCCATTTTGAGGCTCAAAGTAGAGACCGAATATAAACTCCGATTAGAGTGATATTTTGCATATGAGTTACCCTTAGGGGACTGACACTTTTGGCGGGTATTAGAATTTGATCAGAGAGAAAAAAAAAAAGTTTTCGTTTTGTAAAAAAGGCGACAAAATCGGGTAATGAAATTTCATTCCTTACACCGTCCGACGAAAATTAAAAAAGTCGTTAAACACGAACTAGATAATATACGTTTGAAACTAGAACCTAAATGTAGTAAAACTGCATTTACAGTTTTTCAGTTCAGGATCCTGTTTTCTTTTAAAAGGACTTTAAAGTTTTAGAGGATTAAATTTAAAAAATACTTTTTTTAATATTTGTACTTGTCTTATGATGCCGCTAGTGATAGCAAATGAAAGAACATGGTTTCACCTAATTTTCCTATTTTATTAGATTTACATATCAGGAAAAGGGATCTTAGTTACGTCCTTTAAAAACTTTATCCTTCAATATCATTTAAAAATTTCAACAAAATATTTTGAAAAAGTTTTCAAATGACTTTATTTACATTCTTTATCCTGATATGGAAAAATAAAGAAATAGAAAAATTAGGGGAGATCCTCCTCTTTCATTTTCCATCACCAGTGGCATCCTAGAAATATTTTACAAAATCTATCCTTTAAAACTTTGAAGTCCTTTTAAAAGGAAACAGGAACACGAAATGAAAATTTGTAAATGCAGTTTTACTCCATTTGCTCTCTACTTTCAGACGGTTCATGTTTAATATTGGCTGTCGGACGGTGTTATTTAGAACTTTAAAATCGTTAACACGAAAATCCTAGCTGATCCTGTTGTCTAGTTATTGCTAAACAACAAAAACAACCCAGTGAAATATCCAACTGAGATCCTCCTCTTTCATTTTCCATCACCAGTGGCATCCTAGAAATATTTTACAAAATCTATCCTTTAAAACTTTGAAGTCCTTTTAAAAGGAAACAGGAACACGAAATGAAAATTTGTAAATGCAGTTTTACTCCATTTGCTCTCTACTTTCAGACGGTTCATGTTTAATATTGGCTGTCGGACGGTGTTATTTAGAACTTTAAAATCGTTAACACGAAAATCCTAGCTGATCCTGTTGTCTAGTTATTGCTAAACAACAAAAACAACCCAGTGAAATATCCAACTGATTCTTACAGGTTTTACTATCCTGATTCCAAATCTGTCATCCAAATTTTTCTTTTAAAAAGTCGACAACCCAAAAATTTTGCACTTTTGGGAGTCCACTGTTACTTGTTATTAAGCTGCTTTCAAAAAATATAACGTGATTTCTTATAAAATGACCTCCTGATTTCAAACCTGCTATTTAAATTTTTCTGGCATGTTTCGTTTCCGAGATATTCGCGTTGGTGTTATTCGCATAAAAAAAAAATTCAAACGCGCATATCTCGAAAACTGATCATGCTAGACAAATTTTGATTGCAGTTTTAGAATCAAAACACCTTTTTAAAAGAAATACAACAGTGTACACCGAAAAAGTGCCAAGTTATTGGGTTTTTTACTTTTTAACAGCGAATATCTCAAAAACGGTACGTGTAGAGTAAACACCCGGTCATTTTTTTTTGCTGTATTTTTTTAATAATTAAGTCTTTTTATATGTTTTCGGGACCTCTGACTCCGAATTTGTAAAATCCAAAAAAAAAAAATTTCAAAAAAATAAAAAATGGCGATTTTTTCTTTTTGCAATTTTGCAACATTCGCGTTCATTTAAGGCATGTCTTTATAATTTTCTTTTAGTACTGCTTCGAATCTAAAAGTTAAACCCCAAAAAACTTTATATCAATACAAATATATTATAAAAATTCTACACTGAAAAAAACAAAATTTTTAGGTTAGGAAAAAAAAATTGCCTAAGTCCTTTCAAAAAAGTATCAACAGGAAACTAAAGTATTTTACGTCCTGTTTTTATTCCAATATTGGTTTTATACCCATATAACCCCGCCGAAATATTTGACGGTTAAAATTTCAGAGTAATTTTTCTCAGTGTATTATTTGCCGAATTTGTAAAAAGTCTAACAAGGAAAGTGTCACACGCGGATCTTTATGGAATTGGTTTTATTTTGTAGAGCAGAAAAAATAAAGGGACACGTATTTTTTTTAGCGGTCCAAATTCATATTTAGGGGGAAGACCATTGGCGTAGGAAGCCAACATTTCTGGGGGGGGCTAAAGCCCCCCTAGATTTTTTTTATTTTTTTGGTACTTTTTTTTATTGAAAAACCCAGAATTATTCCTGAAGCGTTCCCTTTAACATGCGTCTAGGTGTCCTAGAAACGAATGCCCCCCGAAAGCGGTTAAAAATTCATATTTTTTTTTTTTAAATTTTGATTCTGTAGATTTTCGGAAATTTAGAACTCCCAGATATGTTTTGAGAATGAACGATTTTTAATGTTTTTCCTATAGTAAAATCATTAGATTACTATGTTTTTTTTCAAGAAAAAGTTCTGATGATTGCAAAAGTTGATGATTATTAGTCAAAATTCTCAGACTCTTTCTTTCAATAACTTTTGTCTATAAAAAAATCCTTAGAATTTAGAAACTTTTTTAAATCAACGAAGTTAAAATGTTTTCCTGAAGGTAAAACCCTAAGATTCGGTAAAGTTTCTATTACTGACAAAAACATCAGATTCATATAAAAACTTTTTTCAATAATTCAGACTATTTTTCAATGGGAAAAACTATTAGATCTTATATAATAATCATTACGAGTCCTTAAGACTCATTGAATAATCATAACGAGCCCTGAAGACTCATTACATATTATTATTTATTGTTGCAAAAATTAATGAAATCATTAAATTATTAAAAAAATGTGAATGATTCAAATTCTGGGGGGGGCTAAAATTATTCTGGGGGGGGCTAAGACCCCCCCAGACAGGGCTATCTACGCCAATGGGGAAGACAAGGCCATTTTTCAGTTTTTTCTTCGTTTATCTCCTATACTATGCAAAGAAACCTAGTCATGTTACATACCAAATGAAAGGTCTTTGGAAAACCTATCTACGTGTGCTAAGAACGTGTCCAAACATGCATATTGAGTAAAATACCAAAATTTTAGGACATTTTTATAAATAAGTCGAAAAATATTAACTTCTTTTGCCCGTTGTTCGCACCACGAGATAAGTATTTTTAATACCTTTAATCTGATACCACATATGCCAATATTAATTTTGTTTAAATATGCGTAAATCGTAAAAGCCCGAAAAAGGTCAATTTCCCCCCATACAAATCGACCCCCCCTAAAAATGAGCTTGGGCCGCTAAAAATACGTGTCGAATTAATTTTCGTTCTTAACAACATATCCAAATTTCATGAAGATGGAGGGTGACACCAGGGAGACTTCCCTTGTAAGTCAGATTATTAAGACAGATGATATTTATAATTTATATTAAGCGGTATAACCTTTCATTTATATTTTTCGCGGTTTTTTGCTATCCACGCAATTTTTTTGCAAACCAAGCATGCAAAATGTTTTAAAATAAGTCCCTTTTATCATATTTGCATAAAAAAATTAAAATAAATTACACATCTTCTATGAAAAATTATATAAAAACTGAATAAATCCAAAAACAAAAAAGTTTGGATACCAATATCTCGTAAGCCATTACAAATTTCAAAATTTTAAGAGCACATTTGAATTCAGCGACCCTAAATCCATGTGGAACACAAATTTCAATGAGTTTGGATGATTATTTCTACCCTTTGACCGGGACTTTTGATTTTCGATCCACTGTGCGTGCTAGAAAAATTTAGATGACAGATTTGATATC
The DNA here is from genome assembly GCA_963921195.1 of Pegoplata infirma. Classification (NCBI taxonomy): domain Eukaryota; kingdom Metazoa; phylum Arthropoda; class Insecta; order Diptera; family Anthomyiidae; genus Pegoplata; species Pegoplata infirma. The sequence continues at coordinate 79,890,320 of OY992538.1, read as the reverse complement.
AAAGGAGCAAAATTACAAATAAGTTAAACAGTTATATTTTTTAGTGTACGTGTAAAACATACAATACAAAACACTGTGGAAGATTTTGAAAAAAATATGGAAAATTTTGTTTTTAAATTTATAAATATTTTTTAAAGCTGCATTTAAAATGTAAAATGGAGATCGCAGCGGGGGATTTTGGAAAAAAAAAACTATGGAAAATTTTAGTTTTACAGTTTAAATTTTGTTCAAAATATACCTAGCCTAATTAACAACACTGCGCACAACACGCACACTTTTAATGGGGTGATTGTCTGTCCGTCTGTCTGTATGTTTTTTAAAACTCCAAAAACAAAATAACTGCGTAAATTAATAGGCCGGTTTTTATACCCTACACCACACTGTGGTACAGGGTATAATGAGTTTGTGCTGATGTTTGTAACTACCCGAAATATTGGTCCTAGACCCACTTTTAAGTATACCGATCGACTTAGAATCACTTTTTGAGTCGATTTAGCGATGTCCGTCCGTCCGTCTGTCCGTCCGTCCGTCCGTCTGTCTGTCCATGTAAACGGTGTAAACACGATACAGGTCGTAATTTTTAATCAATTGACTTGAAATTTAAAACTTAAGCCTCTTTTGGCCCAAGGACGAAGCCTATTGAAATTGGAAAAAATCGGTAAATATTTAGACCTAGCCCCCATACAAAGGTCCTCTTTAGTTTTGGCTCAAATGATTCTAATAGCCGCATTTTAATAGGTATATTTTCGAAATTTGGCAGGTAATCATGTTTCATCCATACAAATCACCAATTCGAATTTTAAAGAAATCGGACGAGTTCTTCTTGTAGCCCCCATACAAACCACCTTCCCGATTTTCACATAAATCTCTCAAATTTCATGAAAATAGAAAATATTTAATTAAAATTCTGTTTGTGTATGTTAAACGCATACTTTTATAACCTTATCAAATCTGATTATCATCGGACCATTTTTGGACTTGGGTCCCATGTGAAAATTTCGCCCGATATTCAGTTGAAACGGTTTATTGGCAATAAAAAGAAGCCTATCCCAATTAAATTTGATTAGTGAGTGTTTTTTACACTTATTAAAGATTTGACAAAATATAGATCTAATCAATCCATGTTTGAACTTGGGACCCATTTTCCGGGAAACTCTGGTGTAGGGTATTATATGGTCGGTCTTAACCGACTATAATTTTCTTACTTGTTTTTTTTTTGTATTCTTATCGATACACCAGCTTTTTTAAACTTGTTAAGTTTTTGTTTATTTGTCTTTTTTTAACTTTTTAAAATTTATTTATTGTTTTTATGCGTCTTTTTTGTAAATTTTGCTAAAAATAGAAATAAATTTGTATGATTTTAAATTTTTTTGTTTAAATTTCTGTTAAATTTTTTGTTTATTGTTATTATTTTTCTGGATAGCTGCTGAGTGTGCAAAATATGTTTAACTAATTGATTTTAGTTTATATTTTTGTTTAACGGAAATAATTAATCATCCATAATAGTTTCAACTTGTTTATGTAGATATGGTTAAATTTGGTAAATAAATTTTAGATAAATAAAAAAAAATCGCACAGACAAAAAGCCAAGTGCATATTTTCATTATTAATGAAATTAAGAGTGACCAAGTGTAACAAAAAAATTTTTTTAAAAAGGATTTTAAACAAGTATTTATTTCGATAAAGGTAACGGTAAGGGTTTTCAAATCGTTTCGGTAACGGTATGTACCGGTACCGAAACAACCATACCGGTACGTCCCGGTATTATTAATTTAGTTAAAAATAAAAAAAAAAAAATAAAAAAAACATAAAACTGAATGCTAAAAATATTTCGTAGAATTAAAAAAAATTTATAGATTTTATTATATAGATTTTATGATAATTTGCAAATTATTAATTTAAAATAATGTTAGCAATTTGATTTCATTTTTTTATTCGTTAAAAATCCATAAAAAGGGTAAAATTTGGAATACCGGTACAATACCGGTAACTTCAAATAATTATAACGGTAACGGTAAGTGTAACGGTATTTCAAAAATATTTTTAGCGGTATCGGTAACGGTATTCAATTTGAAAGGGTTTTAAATCGGTAACGGTATTATAAGGGTAACGGTAACCAACCATAATATAAATTCAATTGATCGCATTATGGACCGCAAGAGGAAAATCTTTAAAAGTTAAAATATTGTCAGACGGAATATTTTTCATCATAATAGGAGTATATTTTCTCAATGTTGTTCAATTGCATCCCCAATTGTATTAAATTTCTTGTAAACTTTTCCGAAATACTTCAGATTAATTTCACAGCCCTACAAAAATATAAAAAGGGTTCTGATCCAGAAACCAGATCCACTAATTTTTATGTATTTTGACCTCCTGAATTCGATTCCGCCATCAGAATTGGATTCTATCGTTGGGTTTTCCTGTAATTTACAAGGAAAGATCGCAAAGAGTACCTATTTTTGTAATTTGTAAATTTGACCATGTTAAAAAATTTTTAAATTTTACAGAAATAAAACTGAATTTATGCTGTTTGGTTCAAAAGCATGCAACTTCCACAATTTTAAACGGATATTATTAAAAAATCCCTTATTTTCTTCGTTATAAATTAGACTTGAACTTTACATGAGAGTTGAGTTGAGTTGAGTTGAGTTGAGGGTGGGTTGTACAAGCCTAAAAATAGGTAAATTTTTAGGCAAGTCCATGGCGCTCAGACTTAAAATAGTCGCATTGTACTTTACATACTGAAATAAAATTTAAAAATTTTTTAACTTGGTCAAAGTTATAAATTATATAGGCACACTTTGCGGTCTTTCCTTGTAAATTATAGGAAACCCCAACGATAGAATTCAATTCTGATGTTGGAATCGAATTCAGGAGATCAAAATACATAAAAATTAGTGGATCTGGTTTCTGGGTCAGAACCTTTTTATATTTTTGTGGAGCTGTGTTTTTTATTAAAAAATATAGGAATACCAGAAATGTCTGTAATTTTTAGAAATTCAAATTTTCTTCTGCATTTTTCACTTGAACCTTAACAAATAACAAATATAATTTGAGCCCGAGCTCGATCTGTACTTATAGAATAAAACACTAATAAAATTACTGACAAAATATGTCACCATGAGGGACATCTCCGAAACAGAAAATGCAAATTCCATCATTTATGTCTGCAATTCCAAATTATGTTGGTAACCCTTGCAAAATAGTGTAAGAGACAAAAAAGTTGAATAAAAGTATGAAGTGAGTTTGAGATTGCTAGAAATGGAATTGTAGTGTTGAAAACTGTTAAAATTTATTCTGCAGAAACTATAAATATTCACATATATAAAAAACAATTTCCATTAATAACACAACCCGACATTTAAAATCTTACACAGAAAAAATTTGAAACGAATTTTAATCAACAAAAACGCGGATTCAATCAATTGTTTGATTGAAATTCCTCCAATTAAAAAAATTGTTATACCAATCATCAAATTGTAGGTGATTGATTGAAAATTTTTTCAATCCAACATTTTTTCGATTTTGATCAAAAATTTTATCAATTTTTTATTTATAGTCAATCAAAATAATGATTGATTTAACAAATAAATTTTAAGCTTTCCAATATGTTGCCAACAATAAAAAAAGTAAAACCCGGTTATTTTCTATATTTTTTAATTAATCTATTCAAATAAATTAAAGCGAAAAAAAAATCTGGTATGTTCAAAATTTGTAATTCGACAGTTAAAGAAAATGACAAAAATTTTAATCGAAAAATTGATTGACTCATTTGAATTTTGTTGATCACTTAATTTAATTAAAAATGTTTAGCCAATAATTTTTTTTGTGTACTGATGATAACACTTACTGGAGTGTTTGAAACCGGTATGGGAATACCAGAAATGTTTTTAATTTTAAAAAATTCAATTTTTCTTCTGCATTTTTTTCAACTTGAACCCTTATAAAAAATTATTTTATTCGACCTTTAAAATATTATATTTTGAGTAGGTTTATTCTAGCTCGAGGTCATTATTTCCTTTACTAATTAAAACTTTGATATTCTCATAGAATATTTTTTTATGTTGGCAATTTTTGCAAGAGTTAATCGCACGTGTTTCGGAATTTGTCAGATTCCATGGTCAAGATTATTTAGCAAATATAAAAATCCTATACTACAAGTAGCAAAGGGTTTTTAATGACAAATCGATAATGATCAAACTAAAATATTAATACATATTCGACTCTACTCCCATTGGGAATTAGAAGACGAAAATTGTACAATCGTAGTAAAATTCTAAAAATTTTTATCAAACCTGACCGATCATGATAATAAATTCATGACCTCATTTCAAACAATTATTTAACAAACAAGTTTTTAATTGAAAAAAACTACACATCTTTTATCAAATTTTAGTAAATAATACAAACTAATCAACTAATAGCAAAAAAACACTATTTTGATATGTGATTTTTACTACTGGCTAGTAATTTTCCATACACAATTTTTTTAAGTATACCTGCTAAAAATAAATTGTTAATTTAATAATGTACTAAAAATACCCCAAAAGTATGATAAGAATATTATAATTTTTTTAATTATAAACCAATTAATATTAAAACACAAAAAAAAAATCGCTAATCTCAAAAGAACATCGAAAATATTACATTATAAAATAATTATAAATCATGGCATTCAAATCGTTAGAATGTTGGTTAGCAATTAAAGCCAAATATTTATAGCCAAAATTTATTATAATGATTTAAAAATTTTTATAAATATTAATGATTTAGCATGACATTGCGCATAATAAAATGAAAAAACCATATATAATTAAAAATAGAAATATATGGCATCAATTCAAACATATTATTGCTAAATTTTGAATTAACAAAAGAAAACTAAATGAATGCACTTGAAAAAAAAAATGATAAAATCTAAACCCGTTTAGGCGCTACAGGTTTGAGAACATGCAAAAAAAATTACGAGTCTATAACGATAATTTTGTAATTTTGAAATACAAATTCAATTTTGCTTCGTAAGTTGACTAAAATTTAAAAGGAATCACGTAAAAAAAAGTTATATTCGACTTGACTGAATCCAATAATACACCACAATGCCCAAAACATTTGAAATACTTTTTAGGGTCATTATTAGTGAAATCAATCATGAAAATTTTTGACCCCTTCCGATATCGATGAAATTTGGTTAAGTTCTTACACTACGTATAAAACTAACAAATGCATATTTTCAGCCCTCTAAGTCAACAGGGGCCGAAAATACGAACGGTCAAAATTTCCCCCAAAATCTCCCAGTCGCGACACTTTACACCGTAAAAACTTAATATCGTTGGTTCTATTATAGCTAGAAAGCCCATTTTTGGTTTGTTTTGAAGTTCATAATATGCTCTACAAGACCTACCATAACCAAAAAATTTTCGAAAAAAATAAGGGTTACCTCCCTTATTTTAAGGTCGTGATAAAGGGAGGAGAAAATGGGGAGGATGGTATCCCCCGATTTTTTTTTACTTGATAATCTTATAGAGAAAGTCCTAAAGAATATATTCTAAAATGTTTAAGTTGGGACAACAATGGGCTCACTCAAAATCAAAATTTTTCACAATTTCCCCTAAAATCTCCAAATTGCAACACTCTTGAACCTTAAAAATTTAATATCATAAGTGCTATTGTAGCTACAGAGCCCATTTTTGTTTGTTTTAAAGCTTATAGTACGCTCTACAATACCTACCTTAACCAAAAAATTTTAGAAAAAAAGGAAGGGTGCCCCCTTATTTAAAGGTCCTGGCAAAGGGTGGAGGAAATGGGGGGAAAGTATCCCCCGAGTTTTTTTTTACTTGGTATTTTCAAGTGCAAGTCCTAATGAACATATCCTCAATTTTTTATGTTGGGACAACAATCAAATCGACCAAAATCAAAATTTTTCACAATTTCCCCCAAAATCTTCAAATCGCGACACTCTTGCACATTACAAATTTAATATCGTGGACTGTAAGCTACAGAGTTAGTTTTTGGCTTGTTTTAAAGCTCTTAATATGCCCTACAATATTACTATCACAAAAAAAAAAAAAAAAAATGAGGAGTGCCTCTTTATTAAAAGATCGTGGCAAGGGTTGGAGGAAATTGTGGGATAGTATCCCCCAATTTTTTTTAACCTTGTTTTTTTTTTTTTAAAGAGTAAGTTCTAGAGAGCATATCCTGAAATTTTTATCTTGGGACTCCAATGGGAGGCGCAAGAATGTCGCGATTTGTTGATTTTGGGGGAAAATTTTGAAAAATTTTGATTTTGGTCGACCCCATTGTTGTCCCAACATTAAAATTGTAGACTATGTTCATTAGGACTTGCACTTTGAGACAACAAGTAAAAAAAAATCGGGGGATACTTTCCCCCCATTTCCTCCACCCTTTGCCACGACCTTCAAATAAGGGGGGCACCAATTCCTTTTTTTGGCAAATTTTTTGGTTTTGTTATGTCTTGTAGAGCGTATTATAAGCTTTAAAACAAAAAAAAATGGGCTCTGTAGCTACAAAAGCGCTTATGATATTAAATTTTTAGGGTTAAAGAGTGTTGCGATTTGGAGATTTTGGGGAAAATTGTGAAAAATTTTGATTTTGAGCGATCCCGTTGGTGTCCCAACATAAAAATTTTAGAATATATTCTTAAGGACTTTCTCTAAAAGATTTCAAGTAAAAAAAATCGGGGGATACCATCCTCCCCATTTTCTCCTCCGTATATTACGACCTTAAAATAAGGGAGGTAACCCTTATTTTTTTTCGAAAATTGTTTGGTTATGGTAGGTCTTGTAGAGCATATTATAAGTAGAGATGCGCACCAATCACGTGATTGTCGTGAATCACGTGAATCACGTGATTCGTGAGTAAATTTTTTTCCACTCACGTGACCGTGCGTGAGCGTGAGTAACAAAAAAAAGTTCGTGCGTGAGTAAAATAGTTGCGTGAATTTTTCGTGATTTTAATTTTTTTTTGTTCGGTTACGTTCTCTTGATTTTTTCATGGTATTTGGAAAAAAAATTGAATTTAATATGTTTTTTAAAAATATGTCAATGAGGAAATTTGCACAGAGACTCTTTAAGAAAATGTCTTCAGGTCCTGACATGTTCATGTCCTAACATTGTCATTAAGAGTGTGGATTTGTGGACATCTATAAGGAAAAATCTTCATAATAGCAGTATACTAAACTAAACTTTTAAATCTGGGGAAATTTTAAATTTCAGAGAAAAACATGGCAATATAATCGATTTATTTAAAATAAAATCAGACTCTTACAGTTAGTATAATATTAGTAAATAAACATACACTTTTGAAACTAAAGCTTGTATCATAAACTGGAGGCCCCAGGCTCAAATCCAGCTAAAAATAAAGAAAGGCGGAAAGTTATTTCTTAATATGATAAAGATAATCTATAAAGGAAAAAACATAAAGGAAATACGAAGATTTTTTGCCATTTTGTATGCCAGATATTAGAAATTTTCCCAAGGGCGACTTACATGGGAGTCTCCCAGGTGTCTTCCTCCGATCTTCATGAAATTTGGATATGTTGTTAAGAACGAATATTAATTAGACACGTATTTTTTATAGCGGCCCAAACTCATTTTTAGGGGAGGTCGATTTGTACGGGGGGAAATTGACCTTTTTCAGTTTCTTACGATTTACGCCCATTTAAACAAAATTAATATAGGCATATGTGATATCAGATTAAAGGTATTAAAAATACCTATCTCGTGGTGCTAACAACGGGCCAAAGATGTTAATAGTTTTCGACTTATTAACTTATTAAAATGTCCTAAAATTTTTGTATTTTACTCAATATGACGAAAGTTGTGCATGTTTAGACACGTTCTTAACACACGTAGATAGGTTTTCCAAAGACCTTTCATTTGGTATGTAACATTACTATGTTTCTTTGCATAATATAGGAGATAAACGAACAAAAATGAAAAATTACATTTTCTTCCCCCCTCCTTTTCACCCCCCAAATGTGAGTTTGGGCCGCTAAAAAAAATACGCGTTGCTTTATTTTTTTCTTCTCTACAAAATAACGCCAATTCCATAAATATCCGCGGGTGCCACTAGGGAGACTTCCCTTGTTAGGGGAAATGTCAGCACCCCCTGACAACTTCTGATTATGATTGAGGAAATTTTGAAATTTTTTATGAGACTACCCTCAACTCGGTATATAGAGATGTCTTCGGGGTGCCAGGTGTGACTCTGACACGTCAGCGAGCCGTCACCAAAGATGGCTCAAGGAATTTTCCAACTGGGTACTGCATAAAAAAAAATGACAATTTTTTTACATATTTTAATTCGTGAGTATTTCGTGATCGTGATTACGTCGTGAGCGTGATTAAACTTTGTTTCTACTCACGTGAGCGTGCGTGAGCACAAAAAAAATGTTCGTGCGTGATCGTGCGTGATTAAATTTTTTTTTTCGTGAGCGTGCGTGATCGTGATTGAAAAGTCACTCACGATCCCATCTCTAATTATGAGCTTCAAAACAAACCAAAAATGGGCTTTCTAGCTATAATAGAACCAACGATATTAAGTTTTTACGGTGCAAAGTGTCGCGACTGGGAGATTTTGGGGGAAATTTTGACCGTCCGTGTTTTCGCCCACTGTTGACTTAGAGGGCTGAAAATATAGTGTTACAACTAAACCAAATTTCATCAAAATCGGAGGGGGTCATGAAAATTTTAGCTATTTTTGATTGATTTCACTAAGACTGACCCTTTACTGAATTTAAACAAGTAGAAAAGTTAAATTCGACTTGGCCGAATCTATGAATACCCTCCGCAATGCCCTTTTTAAGGGATAGTACATTTTTTTATGTGAAAAAATAACATTTTTGATTAGAACAATTTTATTTCGTTTAAAAAAACTTTTTTTTTTTAAGTAATTTGTGAAAAAAAAAAATAATTTACTAAATTTTTTTTTAGTGTAAAATTTTTTTGAATAAAAAATTTTTTCCGCGTGCATTTTTTTTAGTGTAAAAATATTTTTGGCTGAAATTCAATACGAACTAGGACAGGGGAATAACATATATGCCAAGCTTCAGCCTCCTCAAAATTGAGGAGACGATCTAGCGATGTCGCTAGATCGTCTAAAAATTGATCGAGAATCATGTATTTCGAGGTGTTACAAACGGAATGAAAAACTTGATTGAAACCGATTTGCCTGAAAATTAAAATATATATAAAAGAGACGATTTTAAGGTTGGGGTGTCTCGGCTTATCGGCCATATCAGTGTTTAAAAATTTCGTTGTACCCTTATGAAACAATGTGGACCTTCGGGAAAATTTCGATAACTCCCGAAATAACAGGAATACCGTCTAGAGCAAGAATACGTGTCGATTTAAATTTAATAGAAATTATTTCGTATTCATATGAATATCGTAGGTCTATGTCTTCATATAAATAGCCCCCAAAATTTATACATTTTCATAAAAAAAATATTTAACGAAGCCAAATTTTTACAACGTTATACCCCCGTTGGATGGGCATCAAAAAACCCTTTCTTCTCATATGTAATATAGTTTTTTTGAGTAAAATGGCTGAAAAATCCAAAAAACGATTTCTTCACCATTTTTTTACCCATGTTTTGAACCCTTAAATCCCTGATATGGCCGATATCCCGAGACACCCCAACCTTAGAATTGTCTTCTTTATATATATTTCAAGTTTCATGGAAATGGGTTAATAAGGGTTGAGATACTTCCCTTGTTAGACTCATATAAAAAAATTCTCCCGATATTCATTAAATTCGGTCTTTTGGCAACACAAATATGCCAATTTCAATCAAATTTTGTTTGTTGTGTTTTCTACACTAATTAAAGATCTAACGAAAGATAAATCCAATCGGTCCATGTTTGAACTTGAGACCCATTTTCCGGGAAACACTGGTGTGGGGTATCATATGTTTGGTCTTGACCAAATATAATTTCCTTACTTGTTTTTGTTTCGTTTTTGAAGCACAAGGTGCGAAAATACATAATCCCACTGGATTCCAGAAGGTATTTAAAAATTACAATAATATTTTTTAACAAAAAACTTTTTTCGCGGAATTTTTTTTGCGTAATTTTTTTTTTTTTTTAATTTAATTTAATTTAACCAAAAAATTCAAAAATTAACATTTTTATATTAAGGATGGTCCCAATATATTCTGCATTTATATTTTATCTATATTTCAAATTATGGCCGTGATCCCCTTTCAAAAGACAGACGGAGACTTCTATATCGTCTAAAAATTTTAATCAAGGACCACAAATATATCTAAGGGGGTCCAAGAACGATATTTCGATAATTTATAAACGGAATTACAAATTTATATATTCCCTCTATCACAAAGTAGTGGGTATAAAATGTAAAGTTCATTAAACAAATTAATTTCTTTTGGCTTAAATTTCTCGACTTAATTATACATTTCTTTTGTGTACTTTGTTACCTTGTCCTAATACCGCTTAAATAAACAAAAAAAAATCATATTATAAACAAAAAGTTTATTAAAAGCGGAAATGTACTTTCTTCATAAAACAAAAGCCGTTTATATGCATTAAAATGCATATTTTTCGTGTTATAATAAAAACAATTTTTACAACTTAATATGCATAACAATGACGATAAATGACAATATGGTAATCAGGTTTTCGTATTTTTAGTTTGCTACAAAAATATATTTTTGTAAAAACCCATATTGGACTAAAAACAACTCAAATGACCTTAAGAATTTTGAAAGAAACACTTTTTATATTATGAAATTTACAGCCAATTATATGAAGGACGAAGTGCTTTAATTTTTAAGGACTTTGGCATCAAATCAAAATAACATTATATTTCTTTATAACATCAAAATGAGCATTATGAGCTTATGAAATAACTAATTTTATAGATTGTAGATGGCAGATAATGAACACTAAATTTTATTTAACTTATGCTGGTCCTTCATAATTTGGATTAATTAAATCCATATTTAAATTCAACTTAAACACAGCAATGATTAACATTTTGCATTAATTCATATGATTATAAATGTGCGCCTAAATGTATGCTGTAAACATTAAACTGATATTAAATCCATATTTAAGTTCAAGATGTAGAGTATGCAAAACGGGTAAACATGGCAACCGGCGCTAGATTACTGGGTCTTAATTATTTGGATTAAGTCGATATTTAAGTTCAAGTTACATTCTGCATTAATTCATATGATTGTAAACCTGCGCCTATATGTATACTGTAAAAATTAAAGAGTACTTACATAAATCCATATTTATGTTCAAGATGGGGAGTATACAAACTGATATACAAAGCAAGCGGCACTACACCATTTACAGATGTAATTCGTAAAAGATCAATTGTAATTCGAAGATTCTACTTGTAATTCGAAGATTCCACTTGTAATTCGAAGAATCTATTCAAATATTCCAATTGTAACTCGTAAAAGACCAATTGTAATTCGGAAAAAAATCAATTGTAATTCGTAGAAGATCAATTGTTACTCGTAAAAGATCAATTGTTATTCGAAAAAGATCAATTGTAACTCGAAAAAGATCAATTGTAATTCGAAAAAGATCAATTGTAATTCGTAAAAATCAATTATAATTTGTAAAAGATCAATTGTAATTCAAAGATTCCATTTCTAATTCGTAAAAGATCAATTGTAATTCGAAAACTATCAATTGAAATTCGTAAAAGATCATTTGTAATTCGAAAAAGATCAATTGTAATTCGTAAAAGATCAATTGTAATTCGAAGATTCCAATTGTAATTCGAAAAATATCAACTGAATTTGCATTGATATTTTACGAATTGCAATTGATCTTTTACGAATTACAATTGATCTTTTACGAATTACAATTGATTTTTTTCGAATTACCATTGATCTTTTACGAGTTACAATTGATCTTTTTCGAATTACAATTGATCTATTGCGAATTACAATTGATCTTTTACGAATTACAAATGGTACCTTCGAATTACAATTGATCGTTTACGAATTACAATGATCTTCTTCGAATTGCAATTGATCTTTTACGATTTACAACTGATCTTTTGCGAATTACAATTGCTCTTTTTTGAATTACAATTGGAATATCCGAATTACAAATGGAATCTTCGAATTAAAAATATAATCTTCGAATTACAAATGGAATCTTCGAATTACAAATAGAATCTTCGAATTATAAATGGAATCTTCGAATTACAAGTAGAGTCTTCGAATTACAATTGATCTTTTACGGATTGCATCTGTAAATGGTGTAGTTTACGTGCCAAATTTTTTTATTGTATGCGCCTAAAAGAGTGCTCCAATTATGATTGGAAAAAAACAAAAGCAAATAATAGCGAAATTCGGGCAAGCTTAAGAATCTTTTAACTTCCCTTAATACTAATAAAAACAAGCAAGAAAATTATAGTTGGTCAAGACTAGGGCTTCCAATCGGGATTGGTTTTTCTGAATCCCGGGATTCGGGATTGAAGAATAAATTTCGGGATTTTCGGGATATTTTGAATCCCGGGATTCACGGGATTTTTTGGAAATTTTCGGGATTTTCAAAAATTTTTAGTATTTTTTGTCAATTTAACAATTTCAAGCATTCGTAAAAATTAGCAAAGTTTTGTTGACGTTGTGAACTTCAAAAAAAGTTCGGGATTCCTCCTGTGAAGAATATCCGTATTCGGTTATCTTTCTTATCTTTCGTCGTGGCTCATCGTTATCAACTTTTAGTGAGCGTGAGTTGAAAAAAAAATAAATGAATTTTCAAATGTTTGCATAAGTGATTTATTTTTTGCTAATTTTTTTATTTTTTTTAAATTTATTTTATTTTTTTTAATTTATTTTTTTTTTTTGCAAAAAAAATATTTTTTAGCAATGTTTTTTTTTGGTAAAAAATGTGTTAGCGAAAATGCGAGAGTAGAGTTTGCATGACTCACGCGTGAGCGTAAATGATAAGTGAGTGATTCCATTATTGTTTGCGTGAGCGTGACTGAGTGCGAGTCAAAATCCACTTACGCTTTAAAAAAAAAATTTTAGTAAACATAAAATTAAAAAATTTTAAGATGTGTCAAAAGCCATTTACGGCAATATTCTTCTTGTAAGAGTAAAAGGAATAAATATAAAAGCCCTTATGTCGAACCACCACTAGTTTTTAGAATTTCTTTATATTTCGCAAACGTTCACCTTTTTCTATAACAAAAACATGGTACCTGACGGAACTTTTGTCGATTTTTTTTATTTTGTTCCACAAAATTCATATTTTATTCAAATTATTTAAAAAAAATCTAAAAATAATAAAAAATATTGAAAAAAAAATAAAAAAATCGGGATCCCGAAAATCCCGGGATTGAAAATCAGAAATCCCGAGATTCGGGATTTGCCTAATCCCGAAAATCCCGGGATTTCCGGGATCGGGATATCCCGATTGGAAGCCCTAGTCAAGACTGACCATATAATACCCTACACCAGTGTTTTCCGGAAAGTGGGTCTCAAGTCCAAACATGGATCCGATTGGATCTATCTCTTGGTAGATATTTAATTGGTGTAAAAACACATACAAACGAAATTTGAGTGAATTATAAATTTGTTTGCCAATAAAGCGATTTAACTGAATATCGGGTGGAACTTTTATATGGGGACTAAGTCCGGAAATGTGCCAACTACAACCAGATTTGATTAAGTTACCGAAGTATACGTTTGACACCTACAAACAAAATTTTAACAAAACATTTTCAACTTTCATGAATTTTGAGAGATTTATGTGAATATCGGGAGGGTTGCTTGTATCGGGGCTACAAGAAGGACTGGTCCGATTTCTTTTTAATTTAGAATAATGATTTGTGACTATGAAAAATGGCTACCTGCTAAATTTTGAAAGCATACCTATAAAAATTCGATAATAAGAGTCATTAATCCAAATTTAAAGGGGGCGTTTGTATGGGGGCAAGGTCTAAACATAAAACGATTTTTTCCAATTTCATCCAAATCGATTAATAATTGCGACCTGTATCGTGTTTACAACGTTTACATGGACGGACGGACATCGCTAAAATGCCTTAAAAAGTAATTCTGAGTCGATCGGTATACTTAAAAGAGGGTCTAGGACCAATATCTCGTGTAGTTACAAACATCAGCACAAAGTCATTATACCCTGTACCACAGAGTGGTGTAGGTTATAATTAAGATGTTTTGAAATTATTAAATCCTTTTTTTATTTTTATTAAAAAAAAAACACATCCCCGAGTAAAAATTTGTATATGGTGCAATATATAATGATATGTAACACAATATATATTTATACGCAATTTGATCCGAATAATGGTGGATGTTTTTGCATTAAAAAAGATCAACTTGTATAAAATATAATCTGATTTCATCCGAGTTTTGACCAGACATTGCCATATATTGGTGGATCTAATTAGATCTAATTGCATAAAAACATATAAAATCCTGGTGTTTTTTGGTTTGGGTTGAGATACACCACAGGTCAACGATACATTCACCAAACATTTAATTTTCTAAAACAAAAAAATGTTTGGGTACGCTTCGAACCAGATAGGTGATATACATAACCCTAACAAGAAATGTTTAGGAACATTTTAAACATTTTCTTATACTTTGCCTAAAAAACTTAGAAAATTTTTGGTTAATTGGAAACATATATAGTTTTATATGGAACAGCATAAGCTATATATAATTTTATGTTAAATTATACAGAAAAACAAATTTTGTATTGACCCTCATATAATTTTATATAATTATATCAACCGTACACCTTTTAATCCGAATCATGATTAAATTATATATAACTGCATATGATTGCATTTAAAAAATTTAGAAAATATCCCACGGGATATATAATTATATATGATATATTATGTTTGTATCAAATTATATATTGTTATATATGTTTATTTTTACTCGGGTCTACAGTTTTACAGATGTCATTTTTATTTAAAGTTAATGTCAGTTTTTAGTCTGGTTATGAAACTTTTTTATAGTGTACTTTATATTAAGGCATTTTACAATAAATACTTAATACTCTATATATTTTTAGATTTCTTTATAAATACATTGTAGCCTACTTTTAAAAGTGTATAAATTGTTAAATTTGTAGCACACTTTTAGGCATAAATATTTAAATGTGATTATTTTTCTGGAAATAAATTTAGGTCATTTGTTTGTATATACAGTTAAATTTTAACGAACTGTCATTAAATAAACTACACTTGAGAATAAATTATTCATAGGACTTATTATATGTATGATGTGTTTTCCATTAAATTTAAATATATATAATCCAACGTCACTTTCCGTAAACATTTACATATTGACAATTGGTATGATTAATTATTAATTTGATTAAGCAATTAAAAATGTATTATTTAAAGAGTAAAAATCGCGCACAGTGGGCAGAATCAAAATAATTGGTAATATAGCACTTTTAACTGACGGAACTAAATAACATGAACAGATTTTGCACAGACGTTTCCGGGAAAAAATTGTCTCCACTATTTCTGTCCATTATCCGCGCCTGCTCCAACCATAATACGGTAGTATACTCACTCCGTGTGAAACAAATATCGGTCAAGTAGCCCATAAATTATATAAGGTGCATTTCATTCCAAATAGGACACTTTGAAAAAAATAGATTTTTCCAATTTTTGTCGAAAACTCTTTTGTGGTCAATTTTCAGATTGACCCGTTTAAAAAATATCTAATTCTCAAAAATTCGAGACTTGTTCCTTTACTCAAACTACTTTAACACATAACTTTTTAAAAAATGCTCCAAAATGAATTTGAATTTTTCGACTTTCTGAAAAAATTTTATTGCAATTTTTAAATATTTCAATAATTTATACTGCTTCAATGGTGCGTCCTACAGGGGTCAACAGAAAGACCCCTACTAATTTCAACCTTTAAATTCTTTTCCAAACAAGCTAATACTCTGTCTCCAATTTCTAAGAGGCTCCCATACATTTTGTAAAATTTGCTCCAACCAACCTAACTGCCCTAAGAGTGCCCCTAGAGCAGTCAAATGTATGACCGAGCTCAATATTTTTTTAAAACAAACATTTTCTTAGAACACACCTACCCACTTTCTTTAATCCTTAAGGCGGTCCTCATGCAATTTATTTTATAAATTTGTTTTATTCAATCAGCTTTTAAAAAATGTCATTTTGTATGGGAGCCCCCTTAGAAATTTGTGATAGAGTGTTAGTACATATTTTTGAAAAAAAATTTAAGAGGTAAAAATTAGTGGGGGTCGATCTTGCTGTTGTCATCTCTAGGAGGCACCTTTAAAACAGTAGACCTAATTTAAAAATTGGAAGACAGCAATAAAATTTTTATAAAAAATCGAAAAAAAGTTGTAAAAATCGTAATACCACGATCTTACTGGGCAAAAAATTTGTAGAATCGATAGAAGTTTTCCACAAAAAACTTAAAAAAAAAAAATTAAAGATTACAACGTTTTCAAAAGTGAGGTTCAAATTTTAAAACTTAAAAATCGCATACTAGAGCACTTTAAAGAATTTTTAAAGATTTTTGACCATTAATGATGAAGTTATGAGCAAAAGAACTTTGACTAAAATAATTTGGAAATTTACCACGAGGGTGTTTCGAAGGATACTAAAAAAAAATTGGGAAAATCTAAGAAAAAATTTTCAAAGTGCCCGATTTGGCATTAAATTCACCATATATGTATAATATTGATCCATGATCGATTCTAAGGCATTCTAGCGACATCCGTCCTTTTGTCTGTGGAAAGCACACTCCATTCCAAACCAAAAAAGATAGACTTTCGAAGGTTAGTACAGAAATGTCTTTTGTTTGTAGAATGGTAAAATTCTTGAATGGACTAAATTGCACGAGGGTAAAAAAGTTTTCCCTTGAAACATTGAACTCTATTTTATAATTTTTATACCCCTCAACCAAAGTATAGAGTAGGGTGGTAGCGAAATGTGAGGGCGACTTTTTTTTTAATTGAATATCGTCCGGTCGAAATATTGTGCCACATGATCTTAAACTGATGTAGAACAAATTTGAGCCAAATCAAATAAATTTAGCCAGTGCCCCCTAGAGGTCAAAGTTCATAAGGTAAAAAAAAAAATGTTTCATACAAGCAAAAAAAAATTTTCCAGGAGATTATAAAATTTAATTTTTATTTGGCCGACCTGAATTTGTAAAAAAATATCGCGAAGAGGAAGGTGTACTACCAAACGTTAAAATTCAAAAGTGTAAAAAACATTAGCCATGAAATTGATATTATTTATACCTAGGGTGACCATTTTTTTCTGAGCTTAAATCAGTACGCCCAAGTTTTTTTTCTAGAAATAACTCTCTAAAATTTTTTTCTATGAGAAAACACTGATGTTTTTTCAACACTAACTTGACCCCAAGTATTTTGAGTAAAAACAACTGTTAAAAACAACTGCAAAAAGCAACTGTTGTCGTTATTTTGCAGAAAATTTAGTTGACTCTAACGGCTTCATTTCAATGTTTTGATCGTTTCAGTGCAGAAAATATAAAAAAATTCCACAGGTTTTGAGAATAAGAAAATACCTCAGATTTTAAAGACTTTTTCCGTAAGTTTTGACAACTTTTCCTGTAAGAAAACTTCACAGCTAATAATCACGTGTTTTTTTTAAGGCCCTGATTTTCTGAGCGCTTTTTCGACTAAGCTCTGATGACATTACCTCATCTAAGATCTCAGAATCATTTGGATTCATGCAATTTACTTCATATTTCTAAAAATATAAAAAATCCATCGGCCCATTGAACTTTGCGTTATAGAAAACCTCAAAGATTCTGTGCGCATTTTCATATAAATTTAGGAAGATCAAAATAACCTCATGCTCAGATTTATTTTTGCGTTAAGGAACCTCTTGATTCAAGAACTCTAATCTCTTTAGAATAAATTCATTATAAATTATCTCATTTTCAGACTTAAGTTATAAAAAACAACTCTGACGACTTATATTATGGAAATTCAAGTTTTTGTAAAGAGTTTTCGAATAAAATTCAATTTTATGTTGAAATGTTCAAAAATCATTACAATCAGTACATATTTTAAAAAATCAAATCAGCACAACGTTTTTTGATCAGTATACTTGATCAAAAATCAGTACATGTACTGATGAAATCAGTACGAATGGTCAGCCTATTTATACCACACACAAAAAAAAAAAATTCCAATCAACGATTTTCATAGTTTTTATGACCAAATTCATACAATTTATTAAATTTTTCATAATACTTATAAACTTTTTCATAGTATTTATGAAAAATTTTAAATAGTTCTTAAATTTCAAACATTATGATTTATTATAAATACTATGAAAAATTTTATAGGTATTGTGAAAAAGTTAATAAATTGTATGAATTTGTTCATAAATACTATGAAAGTCGTTCATTGGAAACGTTGATAATTTTCTTTTTGTAAAAACCTTAATTATACTATGACGAACGTTCAAACAAAAATAGCCCAATCGGTCCTGCCTATATCGAAAAAGTAGGTGTAAAAGTGGACGTGGACATTTTTTCTTTCCGAAAAAAACCTTAGTTAGATGATGAATATTAAAAAAAAGTCAAATCAGTCCAGCCGTTCTCTGATTTTAAGTTTATCAAAAAAAGTAGATGTAGAAGTGGGCGTGGTAATTTTTGTTCGTTAAAACCTTAGTTGGGCTCTGACGAAGATTAAAAAAAAAAAAATTGGAAAATCGGTCTTGCCATTCCCCGATTGTACACTGATAGAAAAACGCTTCATATCAGTAATGAATGAAATTCATTAACATTGTTTCATTACAACAATGAAAAATTTCATATGCCGAATTAAATTTCATACATATTGTGCAAGATTTTCATAAAATTTGATTCATAAGGTTTCATAATTTCATTAAAATTTGTCATTAGATTAGTGAAAAATTATAACGTTAATAAGAACAAATTATTTGTAACGAAATAAATTTGCAAATTTTAAAATTTGCTATGTCTCTACAAAATTTTTTACAATTTTCCAAATCCCAGACACTTTTTTTGTAAGCTTTAAGGAAAAGGAAAAATTTTACAATTCCCGAAAATTTTTTTCTAAATTCCACAATTTTCTAAATCACTAAAATTTTTTTTCTGCGTTTTGGAGTTAAGAATATTATTAAAAATGATTTTTGAAAAAAAAAAAGAAATCTGAATCCTTTTCTAAGTCCCAGTCACAATTTTTTTTTTTTTTGCATTTTCTGTGACATGTCACAATTGAACCGGCGTAGATTGTGTTCCTATGGGACAGGTCCAGTGCAGTGTTGCCAGAACTTGGTAATCAAAAACGGCTAAATCCTTTTGAAAAAACGGCTAAAAAACGGCTAAAAAATGGCTAAAAAAAGGCTAAAATATATATTTTACTTTTTAAGAAAAACTAAGGTAAATTCATATCTTATACCGTTTTTGATACATGTATATTAAAATAAGGAGGTCTTTTGTTACTGTTTTGACATATTTTAGATAAAATGAAGTTCAAAACACTTTTTTAATGATTTAAATATTTTATATTAAAATTTTTTATCAAAATATTAGAGTCCGACCAAATATTCGGTTTCGGTTTCGGCCGAATAATGGGGTTTCGGCCTCTATTCGGTATTCAGCAAAATTTTGGCCGAATATTAGCCGAAACCGAAACTTTTTTATATTTTAAAAAATATGTAAAAAAGTCGCTGAATTTTTTCGTATTTCATTACACTAGTTTCAGTTCAATTGAAGAAAATGTTACAAATTTATGCAATAAATGTAAAACTGTTTCAGTTCAAAAATTATTTTCTCCTAATCTACAAACGAAATATACAATTTTTTTGTAAGTTTTTTAAAAAACATTTTTTTTTTTCAAAAATACAACAATTCCTATGGTTTAAAAGCATTATATGGTGTATATTAATCTTTAACAACTTTTTAATAATTTTATTCATGCCAAGTGGTAATTTTTTTAAAGTTTCGGTTTCGGCCGAATATTACTTTTTCGGCCGAATATTCGGTTCGGTTTCGGTTCGGCCTCGAAAACTGGTTTCGGTCGGACTCTAAAAAATATTGACTACGAAAAATTTATTTAAGTAAAAAATCTGTTTTATTTTGGCTTAAAAAAAAATTTTCAACACGTGAATTCGATGTGAAACTTTTTACAATTGGGACCGTTTTCGCTGAAACCTGAATTCCAAAAATATATATGCCAAGATTCAGCAATCAGCCTTCAAGTTGAGTTTTGAACGTTAGCGTATTTTTAAAAGACAGAGAAACGGGCATCGCTGATCGTCTAAAATTTAGTATAATGTTTATGGTATGAATATTACAAAAATATACGTGAGTTTATTCCAGACTAGTGTTAATTAAAATTCAAATATATGAAAACAATTACCTACTAACAAATCCAAACCAACATTTAAAATCCTTCTGATGATAACACATAACTAAAGTGTTTGAAACCGTTATGGGAATACCAGAAATGACTATAATTTTTAGAAATTAAATTTTCTCCCACATTTTTCAACTTAAACCTTTATAAAAAATAGTATTAGAGTCTGTGATCGATCTGTACAAACTTAAAAACCAATAAATTCTCTATTTTGGTATAAAAAACACACTTAAAATTACTTTTTAACCGAAAACTCAAAAATGGCTAAAAAACTGCTAAAATAGTTTCGAAAATGGCTAAAAAAACGGCTAAGAGCTAAATGCATTTTTCTCCGGCTAAACGAGTTCAAAAGGAGCTAAATCTAGCCGGAAAATGGCTAAATTGGCAACACTGGTCCAGTGACACATCACAAGTGATGTATTATTGCTTGACATGCATTAAAAATGCTTTATAAAAAAATTTAAGTTCCGAAATTTTTTTTTAAGTTCCAGACACAAAATTTAATTAAAATAAAAAGTAGCATTTATTCAATGAAAAAATTTCATAGAGTTAAATAATTTTTTCATTAAAGTTACAAACAATTTTCATAAAATAAAATTTATATTTTATATGAATAATTCCCATTAATTTAATGAAACTTGTTTCATTTTTAACATGATACCTATTTCATTAATTTAATGAAACCCTACATAGGTTCCTTTTTAACGTCATTTTTCATAACACTAATGTAGATTTTCATTATTGTCATGGACATATTTCTATCAGTGTAGATATATCGAAAAGAAGTTTGCGTAAAAGGAGGCGTGGCGTGTTCAATTTGTCTTTCGTAAAACCTAAGTTTACTATTAAAAACATTTAAAAAAAAAGTTTAGCAAAATTGGTTCAGCGATTTTTGATAAATCAGAGTGGGATCATTTTTTTTTTTTCATAAAAACCCAAGTTTACTATTACGAACATTTAAAATTTTTGATAAATCAAAAAGAGTGGGTGTGTCTTATTTTGCTCTCCGAAAAAGTCTAACAATAAGTTTGACTTAACGAACATTTAAAATAAAATTAGTCAACATTTTATTTTCATTTATATAGAATAGACGATATATTTAAGGTCTAAGGCCTGCATCTCGAAAAGGCGGATTAATGTTTTGAACAAATTATAAAGAGAGGTTATTCATCAATTAAAGGTCAAAAAAGGCCGGTACATATTTTGCATGTTGGGTATAATTAGGCGAAAAATCAGCAGGTAATCAAATTTTAAATTTGATTACCAGATATAAATAATAAAATAAATTTTCTTAAAATATAAATATTGTTAATAAAAATTTATACTTACAACGCAAGCCTTAACAGACTTCCAAAGATTTCTTACAAAGTCTTCAATCTTGCTGGTTTTTATTGAGACAAAAAACTTTTGTAACGTTTTAACGCTTTTTCAAAACGAAAAAAAAACGATTAAAATTATACAGTTGAAGAGAGAGAGAGGCAAATAAAAACGTATAAAACTTATTTTAATATTAACTTGTAGAAATTACGTTAATAGTCCTTTTCTTAATTCTTTTCTTTGTTCAAGCACTCCTTTTTTTTAACGTACACTCCTTTAGATGAAATTCAATAACACCTTTACTCCGTCCATACACAAAATCGCGATTTTTATTCAAGCGATTTTTTTTTATAAATGCTGACTTAAACCTTTAGATATTTCACGTTATCCCGTTTTGTAATTGCTGTCTTTTAGATTAAATTTTACTTTTTCTAAAGTCACATTTTTTGTAAGGATTTTATAGATCTTATAAAATTTTAATTTTCTTTTAAAAAGTTTTTAAGGATTTTTTTTTGTTGTACTCAGCTTGAGTTATGACCGTATCCTTTTTTATTACCGGATTTATTTATTTTTAATTTTTTTCTTGACTTTGTATTGGCGATTACGCTGATCTATGGCAAAATCATATCGCGATCTCTGCACATTTTCACTAATTAAATTATAATTATAAACGTTAAATAGGCCAAAAACTTTTAACGAATACGTTGTGCCGAAATTATTAAACCAGTTATGAATGAGAAATATTAAATTAACGAGACGTTAATAAATTTTTAATTATTTTTTTAATTGGAATTTTTATGTGTTTATTATTTTGAGGTTATAAAATGATAAAGGTGTTTTAGATGAGTTTTGTATTTTTTTATAGAGATTAATTGAATTATTTTAGTGATTTTAGAATTTTTTGTTGTTGTTAAAGGATGTATATTAGCTTAAGCTGTAATTAATTATTTGTTGGTTATATTACTAGCGTGGGAGTTATTTAACGTTAGTTCTGTAGATTGGTTAAATAATGATTGTTGATTAATGAATATGATGAAAATGGTTTTTATCAAAAAAACAAACTATTGTTGAAAATCGCTTACACTCGTTTTTTTATGTACTTTTCTCTTTCGCTCGCTATTGCACTCTTTTACTTTCTCCTTCTTCTTTCCCTTTCCGCTCTCACTTGCTTTTGCTATAGCTTACGCTAATTACCGCTATTTTGTGTTCTCTTTTCTTTTGTCGGCAGCTAATTATTAAAATAATCGTTTCTTGTTTTATTTAATTTTTTTGGTAATTTTAAATATTTAAAGCATACTTTTAGGCTTTCTTATTTAATTTATTTTCCGAAAACCTATTTTTTACTGTGGCGAGCCTTTAGGTCTTTATGTTTTTCTAAATTTTTGAACCCGTTTTTTTGTAAATTTGTTTTTATTTAATTAATTTACGGTTGTTTTAAAAAGTGTGTTGATACTAGTCTATATCTCAACATGGATTTGTTTAAAGGGGGGTTTAAGGTTAAAGTTTTTTTAAAAAACTTTTTATAAACTGGCTGTTTTTGTAGTTTTTTGATAAATTTTAACAGCCATTTAGATTTTTTTTTATAAATTTTTAATAAATTCTCTTTAAATTTTTTGATTTCTTCTGCTTTTAAAAATTTTGGAATTTTCCAAAAAAAATTTTTTTAATTTTCTTTTTTAAAAATTCATTTGTTTCATTTATATTATCTTTTGTGGTTGTAGTCTGTGTTTTTGTAATATTTTTGACTTTTATGCTATTTTGTTATACTTATAACACTTTTTCAATAAAAAAAAAAGAAGAGAGTGAGTAAGGTCGGTTTACAAAAACAATTTAAAAGGTATGAAGAAATTAATGTAAAACAAAAAAAAAAAAACCGAACTGTGTACCAACAAACACGTTGTCACAAAACCCACAAAATATCAACTCTTTACACCCGTTTATTCACTCACGTTCAAAAACGTTTTTTTTTTTTAGAAAAAAAAATACTCTTCGTGTCGTTACACAAAAAAGAAACACACACACTTATACACTTTACTAAAAATATATATATATAAAACGAAGTCGTGGTTTTTCGTAAGGTTAAATCGTAAATCAATAATTACAAAAAATTTTATTTTTTCACTAAATTTCGTAATTTTTTTTGTCGAATTTCGTAGCCAATTATAAAAATCGTTAAACAAATTTTTAAAATATTTTAATTCGAGTTTATCTCAATTTCGTTTTTCTTTGTTTATAAACTAAACTAATAATTTTTTAATTTTATCTATTTTTTTCTTTTCTTTTATTTAATTATATATGTATGATTATTTTTTTATATATATATATAAATATCTCGATTTTTTATTTATCCGTCGTTTTTACTTCGCGTTAAAATGGTTGTTACGTTAAAGAATCACGATTTGTATCTGAATTGTAATGTTTAACGTTAAATATACAAATGCTACATGCTCTTTGTTGTATTTTGTTGTTTTAATTATGGTGTTCTCATTTAAACACGTTTCTCTCACGTTTCTTATTGTTTCTGTTTTTTTTGTGTACATAAACGAAGTCACTATAATATTCCACAAACATAATACACTCTACGACATTTAATTAAGAGCAATGCAACATTTTATGTTATTAACCTCCTGCAGAGTGATTCGTTTCACACAGTTCACTACAGTGTCGTCAAGCGTGGAACTCCTCCCAAAACGAAAAAAAGAAATGAGGAATATTAGAAAAAGGAACAAATATAGCAAGAAAACAAGTAAAAAAGTTAAATTCAGCCTTGCCGAATGTAGTAATACCCTCCACAATTTCAAAAAGATTATTGCAAACAACTTTATTTAAAAGGACTTTTGAAAAAAAAAAAATTTTAAAAAAATTTCCGCGAAAAAAAAAATTTTGGTAAAAAAAAAAAAAATCCGCGATTTTTTTCTTTTTTTGTCAAAAAATATGTTCGTGCTTGTTTAAATACCATTTGGTGTTCAATTATGTTCACATACAGTGGGCGACAATACATTGGAAACTTTTTTATAGTAGATGAAATTTGTTAAAGACAAAGTTAACAATACTAAACGTTATATTTATCAAACAAGTACTATAAAAAATTGATATGTAGGTAATTTATCAAGCTTTAATTTAAGCTTAATAGCGTCCAAATTGGGAAAATAATGAATGTGTTACGAGGGTCGATGTGGAAAATGAAAAAATTTATAGACATTTTTCAGAACATTTTTAAAAAATATTTTCGAGTCGATTTTTTCCAAGTTAAAACATTAGAAATTTAAAAAAAAGTCCAATAGTTTTTATTCAGTGATCAAATAATTTTTTCAACAACCCCAACAAACAGTGGAATTTTTTAAGTACAGTAGCAAAAATCCATATTTTTTGACCTCCAATTCTTTTGACCACCAATTTTTTATAAACAAAGAAAAGATGTTATTGTTTATTAATTTTAGTACACTTAAGTATATGCTAAGGATATATTAAGATAATTTTAGTTTTTCTTTGTTAACAAAAAATTGGTGGTCAAAAGAATTGGAGGTCAAAAAATGTGGATTTTTGCTACTGTACTTAAAAAATTCCACTGTTTGTTTAGGTTGTTGGAAAAATTATTTGATCACTGAATAAAAACTATTGGACCTTTTTTTAAATTTCTAATGTTTTAACTTGGAAAAAATCGACTCGGAAATATTTTTTAAAAATGTTCTGAAAAATGTCTATACATTTTTTCATTTTCCACATCGACCCTCGTAACACATTCATTATTTGCCCAATCTGGACGCTATTAAGCTTAAATTAAAGCTTGATAAATTACCTACATAACTTTTTTTTATAATATTTGTTTGATAATTATAACGTTTAGAATTGTTAACTTTGTCTTTAACAAATTTAATCTACTATAAAAAAGTTTCCAATGTATTGTCGCCCACTGTATGTCAACCAGAAGCCGAATTAAAGCATTTTGTATTTTTAGGTTATGTTGAATGTACTGAAATTTTTGAGGTGTGCTTACATTTTCGTTCATAACTTTTGAACCGCTGAACCGATATCGTTCAAATGCAATACCAAACTTCTCGGGAGAACTTCCAATATATATGTTAAGTTTCAGTCATCTCTGTGCAATATTTTGTCCGCGAGAGCATTTTCCACAGACAGACAGACGGACAGACGGACATCGCTAGAATGTCTTAAAATCGATCGGGCATCATGAATATATATACTTTATGGGGTCCCAGACCGATATTTCGATGAGTTACAAACGGAATGACAAACTTATATATACCCTCTATCACTAAGTGGAGGGTATAATGAACAGGCTGTAAAAAATTCTTAGAATAGGTCTATTTGTGTTGATGGTTTACGTCAAAACACTAACAACCCGAGTAAAAATTTGAAGGATCGGCACTGATCTTACTCGGATTAGTACTGATCTTACTTGGATCAGTACTGATCTTTCAAATCTCGAATCAGATGTACTATATAAGAATATATTTATATAAATGGTTTACTCGGGAAGGGAGGTCTTTTATAGGGCACCCACTGATTGTTCTGAAACATACATGTGGGAAAAAGGAAGCAAAATAAGAGTAACCTTTTTTTTAGCTGCCCAATCACACACTTAGCGGGTCAAAGGGGATTTTTTTTTCGTTTTTTGAGGATTTTCCTTTTGTCTTAAAAAGAAACTGAACATTTTTTACAGTTCGAAAGGTATTTTGAAGGCCTATCCAATAGTGTATCGGTCGCGTGTCCAACTTCGGCTTCGTTAAGTCCGTATTTTCAAAAATGTAAAATCATTGGTGTAGTTTATATGGAAATGTTTATACGGACGACCGCCAAAATCATATATAATAATCTTTATTAAAATTAAGCCGACCAGTGTTTTTGCGTTTGCCGATTTTCCTGCTAGTTCGGCTATTGCTCAGATTTTCCCGAAACCCATATTTTTTCATAAGGTGACAACCATTTTTAGATTTGGGATTGGGCTAATAACCCAGGTAACTACTGTCCCATATGTTGAATTTTCATCTGGCAAACTACTTGGAGTCCAATGATCTTCGTAGCGACCGTCACTACGGCTTCCGTAGAAGTCGTTCTACCGGAGACCTAATGGCGTTTCTTTCGAAACAATGGACTCGTTCTATTCACCGCCTGGGCGAGAATATTCGTGTTGTTATCCATGGTTTTGTATTGAATTCGGGAGTCCCGCAGGGATCCGTTTTTTCGCCATCACTCTTTTTGATTTTTTTGAACGATTTACAAAATATCACATCCAACCCAATATATTATTTTGCTGACGACAGCAACATTAGTCATTCATACTCATTTGTCCACAGACCAGATTGTTGTGAGATTGATTCAATGAGACGAATATGAATGACACACTTAACAACGACTTAGAGACTATCTCCGAATGGAGTCGTGTATAGGGAATAGGGTTGATTTTAATGCTCGTAAGACCCAATGTTGTGTTTTGACACATAAACGGCTACCCAATTTAGCATCGCCCACATTGTCAATTGGTGGTGTTAATATTGCTGAGTCTGAATCCTTGGACGTACTGGGTATGAAAATACAGTGTGATGTACGGTGGAATATGCATGTGTTCGAAGTATCGAAAGAAACTTTCAAGTGCCTAGGCTTCTTAAAACGTTGTAGAAAGTACTTTTCTCCATCTGATATTGTGTGTATATTAGAGCACCCATAAATGCAAATGTGTTAATTTTTCCACTCCCCGCGCAATTTCCGGTAGATTGGGTGTTAAAAATAATATCCGTGCCAAAACTGGACCTATCGGATGAAAACAGGCCAGTCACTTTCGACTTTTAGCCCTAAAAATGGACTAAAATTAGTACAAACATTTTTAACGATATAACTTTTAATCTAAGAGCTTTACGAAAAAAATGCACATAATGATTTGGATGCAGAACCAGATGACAAACATTTTTGTCATACACCATTTCCAGATACCTATGGTCCGTCATGGTGATTTAGGCGATCAAAATCAAAAATTGTGATATAATAATTTTTTAAACGGCCCACGTTATTTTATGGATGACTGTATTTCGGTTTGGTCATCGCAAGATCGTAGGATAGTTTAAGTAGCTTAAACTGGGAAAACAGTTCCAAGAAATCTCATGTCTGTTAGTCAGAATATAAGGGCCAAAGTTCACGACTTTCTTTATATTTAGTTTTTGTGCGCATATTTGGCTTAAAATACGTCGCAGACAATAAATGTTTTCACGAAACGTGTAGAAAGGAAAATTTCCTACAAATATTGGTGTATGCATTTTTTTGTCTGATTGACTCCTTTTGAGATAGAGAGAAAATTATCGAAATTTTACCAAATCTATGTATTGGAGTGCTACTTAAAATTAAACTTTAGATTTTCAGTGTGTTCGGGTCGAAATATTGTGAAACTAGGTCCAAAAATGATATGATTAAAATTTAAGGAAAATCAAAGAACTCTAACCCTTTCCACTTTTTGAATTTTGGGCAAAGATACCATAATTAATAAAAATATATCTTTTTATGAAAAAATTTTAATAGAATTTTTTATTTATTTATCATTTACTCAAAAATACTTGGATAAAAAAATTAACATGCTATGACATCATTAACTCCGTTCAAAATTTTATGCAACGAATTTCCATGGATTCTAAGGGTACTTTAAATGAGTATTTTCGAATTATTAAAAATTTAATTAAACCAAATTTTAAAAATTAATATTTCAACTTATCACATATGATTTGAAAATCCATACTCACAAATATTTGTAAAATTCTTATGTGTCCAAATTCATTAATGAAATTTTTATATAAAATTTGTTTAATAAACCTCAAATGAGTCACTTTTAATTTTAATGAATTTGAATTTTAAGGACATAGTTAATTAGTTATGTGTATAGAAATCTTAATTTTCGAAATTTTGTGTACTAAAATTTTTCAAATATCAAAAATTCGCATTTAAAGTACCCCCAAAATCCATGGTAATTTGTGGCATAAAATGTTGAACGGCTAAATGATGTCATAGAAAGTTAGTTTTAGTCAAAGTTTATTTTGAGTAAATGCTAAATAAAAAATATGATTTAATTAATTTCGCTAAAAAAAATATTTTTGTTTTGAATTATGGTCCTTTGGTCTAATACTCGAAAATTTGACCTAAAATTAACACGGGATATAGTTTTTCGATTTTCCTGAAATTTTTACTATATCATTTTTAAACCTAGTTACACAACATTCCGACCCCAATACATTAAAAATCTAAAGTTTAGTTTTAAGTGCCACTCTAATATTAAGTTTTTGTAAAACTTCGACATTTTGCTCTATTTCTCAAAAACAGCCAATCAGAAAAAAAAGTTATGCCAATATTTTTCGGAAATTTTCTGCTCTTAAAGTTGAGTGAAAACATTCATTGAGTGCGACCGGCGTGTTTTAAGACAAATATTTTCAAAAAAAACTTAATTTAAAAAAAATCGTGAACTTCGACTTTAATATTTTGACTATCAGACATGAGATTGCTTGGAACTGTTTTCCGAGGTTAAACTACTAATAACACCCTACGATCCTGCGATGACCAAACCGAAATACAGTCATGAATAAATAAACGAGGGCCGTCTGAAAAATTATTATATCACAATTTTTGATTTTGATCGCTTAAAACACCATGATGGACCATAGATATCTGGAAATGGTGTATGACAAAAATGTTTGCCATCTGGTTCTGCATCAAAATGATTTTGTGCATTTTTTTCGTAAAGCCCTTAGATTAAAAGTTATAGCGTTAAAAATGTTTGTACTAATTTTAGTCCATTTTTAGGCCTAAAAGTCGAAAGTGACTGGCCTGTTTTTATCCGATAGGTCCAGTTTTGGCACGGATATTATTTTTAACGCCCAAGCTACCGGAAATTGCGCGGGGAGCGGAAAAATTAATACTTTTGACATTCCAGTGTATTTCATGGGTGCTCTAGTGTATATACACCACATATATCCGACTTGGAGCTTCTCGACCGGGTTCAACGCAGGGCACAGGTCCTTATAGGCGATAACAACTTGTCTAATTTCATGGACTCCTTGTAACACCGTCAAACTGTTGGCAGTGTGTCCCTGTTTTATCGATATCCGACCAAGTATATCCGACCAAAAATGGAATACAACTCTCATGTCTGGGCAGGGGCCTCAAAAACCGCTTTGGAGCTTCTCGACCGGGTTCAACGCAGACCACAGGTCCTTATAGGCGATGACAACTTGTCTAATTCCATGGACTCCTTGGAACACCGTCGAACTGTTGGCAGTGTGTGCCTGTTTTATCGATATTTTCACGGTAAAATAAGTAACCTTATCGCTGAAATAAGTAACCTTATCCCTGAAATTCGTGTATTCCGAAAACTCATTTTTCGGCCGAACTATACGTTTATGGAACGAATTACTTTCACACGTTTTTCCTGCTACATGCGATATTATCAAATTTAAATCTAATATCCACAAACAATACTCCCTCTTTCCTCCTCCTCCTACCTTTATTTCCAAATATCAGCACAATGCAATTCATATATAAGGGGCATCCCCTGAGTGTTAATAAAAAAAGGTTAGGTTAGGTAAGTAGATAGACCTATGAAAGCCGCCTTTTGGACAGCTCACATAGGTCTATCAAGTTGTGTTACATATAAAAGAAATGAGAAGGAAAAGAAAATATAGAAAGAGAAGAGGGGAAGATAAAGAAAAAGTTATGATCAAGTGGCCCAACTGAGAGCCAAGCTGAATCGCTCGGAGTCCCTGATGAACGAGTTTATCCTATTCACATCTATTCCAAAATGTTTGGCTCTCCGATGGTCGTATGCCGGCCATTGACATATGAAGTGCGATACCGTATCCCCCGCATCAAGACATCCCACGCAGTAGTTATCGTGGCGAATCCCTATTTTACTGGCGTGAGCGCCGAAACCTGCACTGTGCACCGTAACGGCTGCAACTAGGTTACGTAGATGGTTTCCGGGATAGTTGAATGATCTTACTAGTACGCCAGCGATCAAATAAGGGCCACGCCATCCTCGTGTTAAAACACGTGGATTCATGTCGCTATCTGTCGTTGGCGATGTGAAATAGTGAATTTTCGGCAAAACTGTTGCCATTTATACCCATATGCCCAGGTACCCAAATGAGTGCCAGATTCGAATGACTCGCCATCTTATTAAGGCATTCTTGGACAATTTTAGATGTGGTAGTCACACCTGCTAGGGACTTAATAGGCGCTTGGTTGTCGGTGAAAACACATATATTCCTGAATGATATCCGTTGGCATCCTATTCAATCCGCTGCCCGTTTTATAGCCATGATATCGGCCTGAAATACGCTTCACGGGTCTAATAGTCGAAATGAGAGCCTGTAATCCATTTGGCTATCAAAAACGCCACCCCCACTCGGCCTTCCATTTTGGAGTCATCAGTAGAAACCTTAAGTGTCTCCTCAAGAATGTCGAAACCCTCCGTTCAATCGGACCTGTCCGGAATCCTTGTTACAAACACTGTTTAGAACGAGGGTATAGGGGTGCAGAAGTCGATGTTCACTGCGGCACCATGATACCCCAGGATTCTTGCATGACCGTATGGTTCTTACGACCATGCATGTACTGCCGCAAGTCTAGTGGCTGTGTTCCGGGCTAGTTGTATTTCGAGAAAATCTACTGGCAGTCAATGAACCATTACGAGTAGACCTTTCGTCGGAGTGGAGCGTAGCACAGTTGGGCGATATGCACTCTTTTTGTCAGAATTACTCTGCAGCCTTCAATTCTTAACCGATTTGAGATATCAGTTTTGATACCACGGGACTGTAATAGAAACTCTTACTAGTTCCTGCCGTTAAACCAATTTGAGCTCCTTATGAAACTCCTAAGATATTGAATTTTTACATCCGACAAATTAGAAAGATCGTGCAGCTCCCTAGATCCCAGTGAAGCAAGTCTCTGACCAGAAAGTGTTCGACAAGGGCAGATAAAGTGTTCGATAGTTCCCAACTACTACACATCCTTACAATTCAATTAAACGTCATTTGACGGCACATTTAACCGCTCTCCATGCTTTCCTACAAAACAGTGTCCGGTAATTACAGCAACCACCGTCGAAATATTTCCTTTTGGAAGCGATATCAGCTTATAGAGCGATAGAGCTTCGAAGAATTAAATCCTTTTCGAATCAATTCTCCACAAAATTCATTCAATTTTCATAGTCAGTGAATGCATTTGATTTTATAAATCAACATTGAATGCAGTCCTTGGAATGCATCCGATAGAATGGAAAAAAATGCATTATATTTCTTGTTCATTCGATTTAGAAAAATCGAATGCATTCAATTTTTTTATCATTCCACCGCGAATGCAATCGATTTTTTAAATAGATAAAGCAAAACGTAGCCAAATTTCGGTCCATAGTATCGCCGACCCTCTTCACTCATGATGACACTAATGGCCCTAATTTTGAACCCAAAAATATTGGTATTCCCGAAAATTTTTAAAATACACATATCATATCATTTTTAGATTCAAAATAAGGGCCTATTGGGGTCAACACATGCGCTGAACGCTTATAACGCTACTAATAATAATAATAATAGTTTTTGATCACATGATCAATTACACAGCTCAACATGAAAATGCGTATTGGATTCTGGTAAGGGATTTAGGTAGTGTTTGTTGCGCTAATTCCAAATCTGCAACCCAAATATGTCTATCACATCAGGATTTTGAGTTATTCGCGGTTAAAGTGCCGAAAAAGGCCATTTTGGACCCTTTTTGAAGGCTTATAATATAAGATCCTAACATGCGATTGACTTGGTATCAAGCTCATTCAAAAGTATGTGATTTTCTCTATAAGACAATATAAAATATTCTTCAAATTTAATTTTCTAAAATGGTAAAAAAAGCATTAACAAAAAACCTTCCATTTTTTAAATATTTAGTTTATTTACACAGTGTTTTTTAACAAATTTCCATACAAATACACACGTAAATATTAGATTTAAAGCACTTGTAGCTAATGATTTTTTCACCATTAAAAAAAATTAAATTCCAAGAAAATTTTATTTGGTCTTAAAGAGAAAATTACGCACTTTCGAATGAGCTTAATATTAAGTCAATAGCATGTCAGGATCTTATTTTATAGGCGCCCAAAAATGGCCAAAATAGGCCTTTTTTAACACTTTAACCGCGATTTTCTCAAAATTGTGACGTGATAAAAAAATTTGAGTGACCGTTTTGGAATCGGGGCACCAACCCCTATCAACTATTTTTGATTTCATTCAAAACGCATCGACAAACCTCAGATTTGTAGAGCGGTGTTATTTTTTATTTATTCTTTCTATTTATTTGCAACTAATTTTTAATAAATTCAACCTAACCGAGAACTGGTAACAATGACCGTTGTCTCGTTGTAGCGAAAAAAAAAGGGTTCTGGTGAGAATCGAACCCACGACCCCAACGTTGAAAGGCTAGCAGGCTAGCACACTAGGAACTAGCCTATGAGGCCCTCTTTTTTTTTTTTTTATTGTCAGCCTTCACTGTATCGTTCCAATTTTAGTATATGTTCTGCCGAAGCAAGAACGCTACTATAAATGTAAAAGAAAAGTTCTGTCAGCACTTAAGAACCTTCTTCAGAGTGTTCTAATAGAATTATATTGATGGGAGATTCATTGCGCTCATTACGGTAAATCCAAACAAATACTCTTCGAACTACCCCTTTGGGCCAAAGGCTACTGGACATCCTATACATAATTCGAATTTAAATTTACCCAATTTAATTACCCTTAGTTAAATGTTGATAAGTGTACATTTATTCACTAAATTTAAACGTTTGCTCGAGGCAAACACAGTCTGTCATATTAGGAAAGAGTAAATAAAAAAGTGATTCTCTTTAATACTCATGCGTAACAAAAAATGAGTCAGAGCATAAATATAAACACACTCTTCATTAAAAAAAATTTATTTGTACAACATCCAAAAAAGTCTCCCCATTTCTATGCACTTTTTGCCGGTTTTTGGAATCAACAAAACATAACCAACAATAAATCAACTCTATGTAATTGTTCTAGAATATTCTTAAAATTGTGGAAATAATGATTTGTCTCCTTTATATGAATGTAAAGAGGAAATATTTATGCTCAACTTTCTCTTCTCTTTGTTGAAGAAAAAAAAGTATGATGGGCCTTTTTTTGTGATTAATGGGTGTGTTTTATTGGCAAACATTTATTGTTTATGTTGTTTTTGTGTTTGATTGCACTTACTCTCTTCTTCTTTTTCCTCTTTTTTTTATGGTGCTACTCTTTAGTAATCATTTCATTATTTTTCAGTTTCATTATTTCGCATTAAATATTCATTACATATTTTTTTTTTTATATTAGCAATTTTTTTTTTTTTGTTATTTTTTCGTTTATGTTGCGTCTTTAAGAACTTTTTTTAGTTCGTTTTTATTTACGTGTTACGTATTTTTTAGCACTTTGTCTTATACAATTTGTTGTTTATATTCGTTTCGCTTGAATTCGTATGGTATGTTCGCAAATTTTTATTTTTGGAAATCTGTAAAGAAAAGAATAACGAAAATAAATATTTGCATTGTTATAAAACAAAAGATTTAAATTTTTAGAATTAACAGTTCATGGAATATATTAAACTATATAAATCGAAATTTTCAATATTTAAAGACTAGGTTAGGTTGTATGTGACTGCTGACGTTTTACGTCAGCACACGTAGACTCTGTGGTCCATTGTGATACCACAGGACTGAAATAGGTTTCCCTACTGGTCCCAGCATATAAACCAATTTGAGCTTCATATGAAACTTCTAAAATATTAAGTTTTAACATCTGACAAATCAGAAAGATCGTGCAGCTCCCTAGATCCCAGTAAATCAAGTCTCTGACCAGAAAGTGGCTTGTAGTAGCAGATGAAGTGTTCGATAGTTTCCAATTCCTCTTCATCCATACAACTCTGGCAAAAGTCAATTGACGGCACATTTAACCGCTCTGCATTCCTGTCAGTGTCCGGTAATTACAGCAACCACTATCGAAATCTTTCCTCTTTGAAGCTCACTTGTGCGCCTCTGATTAAGAGAAGGCCAAATCTGTCGTGTTGTCTCACACGTCAATCCATTTGCCCATCTCTGTCATTAGTCTCGGTCGCGGAACAAAGCCTTAGATTTGGCTTGCAAGTTTCTAGAGGCATACCAATACATTCCAATTCTATTGGAACCTGTAAGGTAGTTCCCAGTCTTGCAAGCTCATCGGCTTTGCAATTCCCTTGAATGTGTTTGTGGACCCATATGAGTCGTATATCAAACTGCTTTGTCATTTCATTAAAAGACGTATGGCAGTTAAGGGCGGATCTTGTTTTCAGAAACATGAACTCCAGAGACTTGACGGCGGCTTAACTGTCAGAATAGAGGTTGACTGCGGTTGTAGACAAGACATTGCAACTTAAACAGTCAGCCAATCCTGGCAAACACTGCAATGATCTGGAAGTCTTCGAGCCACGCTCAATCCAAGCTCTTCCGAATAGACTCGATCCGTGTAAATACTTATGTAAAAATACCCGGAATGCCCCTCATCTAAGACTCCCTGGATGGTATCATAGTGGTAAAGTGGCTTTAAAAAAGGCTCATAGAGGGAGCACAGTCCAGATTTTGTGGTATTGTTATCTACTTCAAGATCACGCTATGGCCACAATCGCTGCTCCTCCATTGCAGTGTGCTATTAAGTCGAATTGCCGACGTAACCGCATACTGCCTAACCAATTTAATGACGAACAATATTCCAGAAGTTTAGTAGCAATTCTCGTTGATAAAAAAGGGGCACTCCACAAGGAGGAATGATATCTTTCTTTTTGTGGAATGTTGTAATAAATAAAATCCTCGTGTCATTCAACAAATGGGTTGTGATGGTTTTGTGGAATCTTGTAATAAATAAAATCCTCGTGTCATTCAACAAATGTGATGTGATCCTTAATAAATGTAAGTTTTTGCCAACGATAAACGAACAACGTGGGTGAAATAGAACGGTATGGGAGTTAATCCCACTAAAACCGAGTCCATTTTGTAAACAAACTAATATAGACATGTTTGATATTTCGACTCCTGGAACTATCTAAGGATGCGAAATACCTATGTCTTATTCTGTACTCAAAGCTTTCCTAAAAAAGAAATATAAAGGCAAGGTTAGGTTAGGGGTGGTGGAGCCTAAAGTTCAGACTCCTCGCATAGACCGGCTGGTCTATAGCGATACCACAATTTCCTTCAGCGACGAGGATAAAACGCGTTAGTCCATGTTGCGAACAGTTTTAGTTGCGTAAGGTCCGTAGCTAGTATTCGCTCGCGGTGTCTGGCCAATGCGGGGCATTTGCACAGAATATGTTCAACTGCTTCATCTGTATTAGGTTCATCACATCTTCTACAATTGGCATCCGAGATAAGTCCCATAGTTTTCGCGTGAAAAGCAATTAGGCAGTGTCCAGTGACTACTCCCGTGAGTAAACGACAATCCTCTCTGTTAAGAGAGAGAAGGTAGCGAGTTTTCCCGAGGTCGTAATGCGGCCAGATTCTTCTTTCCTGTTTGCAATAGAAATGCAACGACAGTCACTTCTCGTTCTATAGTACTGAATCGGGGGCTCAATATGAACAAAAGTTCCTACGCCATTTGCTCCAAGCTTAGCGTGCTCATCAGCTTTCTCGTTCCCATCTACTCCCCTATGTCCAGGTACCCATACAAGAGATACGGTATTATTCCCGGATAGTTTCTGAAGATTCTCGTAACATTTAAAAACGACTTTTGATTTAATACAAAAGCTCATTAGAGCCTTTAGTGCAGCTTGACTGTCGACGTAAAAGTTTATCATTTTACCCGTTTCCCCAAGAAACTGTGAGGCTGCCTTATCTATAGCAACTATTTCAGCCTGGAAAATACTACAGTGTAAAGTTAATTTGAAAGACTTCTCTATATCACAAACGTCTGAAGTAAAACCGGCTCCAACTCCCGTCGATTGTTTTTAGCCGTCTGTGAAAATATTTATAGCGTCATTTGGAGCGCAACGCCAGTCCGACCAAAATTCTCGAGTCGGAAATTCAACTTTAAATTTCCGGTCGAAAAGTAATTTGGGCACTTTGTAGTCAGTGACAACATTTTCCAAATTGTCCATGCTACTGTGTCCAAAGTTTCGGCGTCTGAGCCAATTTGACTCCTTGAGTCTGAGGCATGCCTTATAAGCCTCACCTTTAGCAAAGATGTCAATTGGCAGCAGATGCAGTAATGTGTCGATAAAGGCAAGGATGATAAAGTTGTTATGTGCTTATGTTTTTTAACACCTGTAGGAGGACTTTAGAAAGAAGTTAGGGTCTAAAACCGGATAACACCTACTGGAGTTGAGAACTCATATTTCTGCAATCTACAGAAGGTACAACGATGGTAAAGTGAGGAAAGTCGTTACTAGGGGCACTTCACATGTGGGTAATGATATCTTCACTCTTGTGGAATCTTGTAATAAATAAGTTCCTTAGGTCACTCAACGAAATATGTTAAGATCGTAATCAAATATAAGTTTTTCAGCATTAAAGATACTCTCAACGTGGGTAAAATAAAGTTAATGCCGCTGAAACCGAAGTTGTTTTGTTTACAGTAAAGGCTAAGATAGACACGATTGATCTTACCAGATGGAAACACCCTATAATTATCTAAGGATGTGAAATACCTAAGTGTCATTCTGTACTCAAAGCTTGTTGTCAAAGGAAAGAATGAAAAAGTACACTCAAAAAAAAAAGTTTGTAAAATTACAAGTAAAAGGTCTTGTAATTCTATTTTACCAATATTTTTGTCTTTTTACAAAAATTGTTGTATATTTAATAAAACGAAAACTACAGTTTGCTTTGTAATTTTACTATTATATGTTGGTAAATTTATTTTACAAATTTTTTAGGTAAATTTACAAAAAAGTGAATTATTTTACAAATTAAAAAAATATTACAAGGTGTTTAGTTTTTTTACACAAGAAAACTTGAATTGTACAACAAAATTGTTCTTGATGTAATTTAGTCTTTCTACCAAAAAAATGTTTTATTACAAGCATTTTTTTTAAGATCGTTTACAAGGTTTTCAGTTTGAAACGTATGTATTAAAAAGTACAAAATTCCAATGTAATTTTCCAAAACTTACTTTATTACTAGAATTAATGTTGTTTTACAAAAAAAAAATAGTTATTCAACAATAGGACACGCAAAAATTTTTTAAGTTCAGAATTTTTTTGCGTTTTGGAGTAAAAAATTTAGTTAAAAATCGTTTTTTATAAATAAAAAATTAAGTTCCGGACACAAACATTTTTCAACTAATTGTAAACTTCTGATTAATTTTTATTAAAAAATAAAAATTGTTTTATTCGACCTTTAAAATATTATATTTTGAGGGTGTTTATTCTAGCTCGAGGTCATTATTTTCTTTACTAATTAAAACCATGATATTCTCATAGCATACTTTTCAAGAAAAATTATTATTATTTTTTTTTTTTTTTTTAATTTATTTATGTTGGTCATTTTTGCAAGACTTAATCGACACGTGTTTCGGAATTTGTCAAGATTCCATTGTCAAGATTATTTAGCAAAAATAGAAACGATTTACTACAAAGTAGCAAACGAGTCTAATGACAAATCGTTTAGTGCACAAACTAGCATATTAATACATATTCGCCTCTATTCGCAATGAGAATTAGAAAGACGAAGAAATTGTACCATACTAATAAGGCAACGATTATCAATAACCAACAAAAATATTTAAAACAATTTTACATACGATAGTCCTTTGGACTACAACAATATGTTTTTTGCGTTTTTGTTGTAACAAATACTCCATATTAAGGTTATTCATCACATGGCGTGCCAACCATTATGTTCAAATTCTGATTAATTTTTATTAAAAAATAAAAATTGTTTTATTCGACCTTTAAAATATTATATAAAAACATATTGTTGTAGTCCAATGGACTATCGTATGTAAAATTGTTTTAAATATTTTTGTTGGTTATTGATAATCGTTGCCTTATTAGTATGGTACAATTTCTTCGTCTTTCTAATTCTCATTGCGAATAGAGGCGAATATGTATTAATATGCTAGTTTGTGCACTAAACGATTTGTCATTAGACTCGTTTGCTACTTTGTAGTAAATCGTTTCTATTTTTGCTAAATAATCTTGACAATGGAATCTTGACAAATTCCGAGACACGTGTCGATTAAGTCTTGCAAAAATGACCAACATAAATAAATTTAAAAAAAAAAAAAAAAAAATTTTTCTTGAAAAGTATGCTATGAGAATATCATGGTTTTAATTAGAAAAGAAAATAATGACCTCGAGCCAGAATAAACACCCTCAAAATATAATATTTTAAAGGTTGAATAAAACAATTTTTATTTTTTAATAAAAATTAATCAGAATTTGAACATAATGGTTGGCACGCCATGTGATGAATAACCTTAATATGGAGTATTTGTTACAACAAAAACGCAAAAAACATATTGTTGTAGTCCAAAGGACTATCGTATGTAAAATTGTTTTAAATATTTTTGTTGGTTATTGATAATCGTTGCCTTATTAGTATGGTACAATTTCTTCGTCTTTCTAATTCTCATTGCGAATAGAGGCGAATATGTATTAATATGCTAGTTTGTGCACTAAACGATTTGTCATTAGACTCGTTTGCTACTTTGTAGTAAATCGTTTCTATTTTTGCTAAATAATCTTGACAATGGAATATTGACAAATTCCGAAACACGTGTCGATTAAGTCTTGCAAAAATGACCAACATAAATAAATTAAAAAAAAAAAAAAACAAGTGAGAGTGTTACATTCGGCTGTGCCGAATCTTTTATACCCTCCAAAATGTAAAAAAAATCCAGGGGCGTCATTTTTTTTGGGGGGGGTTGGTGGGAGACGTTAGGGGGCACCTTCCCCTTGTGATTTTTAACTTCTTCTGATAGAAGAATGTTGCATTTGCTTACCAAAAGTACAAAAAACTCTGAAAAAAATGCGGTTTTTCTTGGGTTGGTTTAGTTCTCCAAAGGGGAACTTTTTTCCCCTTGGTCCGATTTTGCCCATTTCCGAACTTAACCTGCCTAGGAATATAAGACATATTCGTGCCAAACT
Organism: Pegoplata infirma; assembly: GCA_963921195.1. Classification (NCBI taxonomy): domain Eukaryota; kingdom Metazoa; phylum Arthropoda; class Insecta; order Diptera; family Anthomyiidae; genus Pegoplata; species Pegoplata infirma. The sequence goes on along the minus strand of OY992538.1, from coordinate 79,850,460 downwards.
TCGGAAGTCTAGCTCTTTTATTTTGGACTGTATCGTGTCCTCTACAGACGGACAGACGGACGGACGGACATAGCTAGAATGTCTTAGAATCGATCACTGATCAATAAAATATATACTTTATGGGGCCCTAGACCGATATTTCGATGCGTTACACACGGAATGACAAAGTGAGTATACCCCCATTCTGTGGTTGGAGGGTATAAAAAATAATTTTTCTTGAAAAGTATGCTATGAGAATATCATGGTTTTAATTAGTAAAGAAAATAATGACCTCGAGCCAGAATAAACACCCTCAAAATCTAATTGTAAACTTTAGAAAAAAATGTAATTTTTACACCATTTTTTGGTAATTTGCGTTAAGTAAAATACCACAATTTTTATATGTTTCTACACTCAACCAAAAATCATTGTATTCCCAAAGAAAATCGTTGTAAATTCAACAGAAATCATTGTTGATTTTGACCCTACAAATAATAATGTTGATTTCAATAAAAATTATTGTCAGTTTTTGTTAAAGTTGATCAACTCGTTTTTTTGTAAATCAACTCGAATTTTTTGTAAACTCAACTCATATTTTTGTTGATATAAGAAATTTTATTAATAAAAAAAAGCTTGTTGTTATTTGTAAATATTCTTTTATTAAGTATAAATCACAATATTTTTTAGAATTATCACCGGCTTTTTAAGCTGCAATATTTAAACACCAGATTTTCACACACACTTCGTTTTTTTATGTTATGCATTCGTAAGCCATTCTCCAGTTTTCTAATGACACCAAATCAAAAACCTTTAAAAAAACAAAAAAAAAAAAAAAAATATAATATAGTATAAACACATAAAGTAATCACTGTATTTTATTACTTACCAAATATTTACAGATCAGAATCTGATCATCAGATCCTATTTTTATTTATTTTTATAATATTAAATATTTTTATAAGAAACAAACACATAAAATAATTTTATAAGAGACAAAAATTCACATTGCTACCAACTTGATAATACAAAAATGAACGAACAGGGTTGTTTTTTCTTTTTTGGTTTTATCTATTGAATTCTGTATAAGCGTTGTAAATATTTGATTCAACTTTACTGATTATTCAACGATATCAACATTAATTTTTGTTGAATACGGCAATATTCTGTAAAACTTGATCTACAATGGGTTTACTAATTTTTCTACTAAGATATTTCTATGAGTGTACTATATAATTTTTATATTTTTTTTTTGTATTTTTACCATTTTTTTTGTAATTTTACCATATTTACAATAAAAATTGTAAATTTACCACTTTTTATTGTAAATATACAAGTTTTTTGCCATAAAAAACAGTAGTTTTACCAAACAATTTTTAAATTTACAATTTTGTTGTTTGATTTTCTACTTTATTTTGTAAATTTACAAATTTTTTTTGTAAGTTTGCAATTTGTTTTGTAAATTTTTATTTTTTTTTTGCAAATTTACAATTTTTATTGTAAATATACGTGTTTCTCAATATTTTTTGGCGGTAAAAACAGTAGTTTAACCAAATAATTTGTTAATCTAAAATGTTTTTTTCATTTTCAATTTTTTCTTTGTAAAATAACAACATTTTTCTGTATGTTTACAATTTTGTTTTGTAAATTTACCAAATTTTTTGTAAATTTCCAAAAAAAATGTTTACCTCGAAGTTAATATTTTACAAAAAAAATTGTAAATTTACATTTTCTTTTGTTAAATCAATTTACAAATTATCCCCGTAACATTACGGGGATTCTTGCTAGTACATATTTTACAAAACCTGCCCCGTAAAATCACGGGGATTTTATGTCATTTTACAAACTTTTTTTTTTGAGTGTAGTTATGTGCTTTTACACCCGCAGGAGGGATTTCAAAAGAAGGTGGTGGTTTAATCGTATATCATCCTATGGTGCCCTCGTTTGAAGGAGAGTACGATCATATATCTGCAATCTTCAGAAGGTACAACGATGATAAAGTGAGGAAAGTCGTTACTAAGGGCACTACACAAGGGGGAGTGGTACATATCTCCTTTTGTATGGAATCTTGTAATAAATAAGATCCTCAACGAAATAGGCTGAGATCCTAGTCAAAGATAAGTTTTTATCAACGCTAATCGAACTCATGGAGTTAGCCTCAAAGATACTCTTAACGTGGCCAAAAGAAAACAGTATGTAAGTTAATACCGCTGAAACCGAACCCGTTTTGTTCATAAAAAGTGTTAAGATAGACAGGTTTAATCTTCCTAAATAAGATTGAACCACGCTGGAACTATTTAAGGAGGAGAAATACCTGGGTGTCATCCAGAACTTAAAGCTTTCTTGGAAAAATAATGCAGAAGAAATGATGAAAAAGTCGTTATTTGATTTGTACACCTGCAGGAGGAGGTTAGGTAGAAGTTGGGGTCTAAAACTGTATATCACAATTCAATAGATAAGAAATCCTATCTTGAGAAGGTACAACTATGGTTAAGCGAGGAAAGTCGTTACAAGGGGCACTTTACAAGGTGAAGTGATATTTCCCCTTCTGTGGAATCTTAAAATAAATAAGATCCTAGAGTTACTCCGCGAAATGGGTTGTTATCATAATCAAACGTAAGTTCTTACCAACGATTAGCGAACTCATGAAATCAGCACTAAAGATACTCTCAAAAGAAAACGGTCTGGGAGCCTACGGTCTGGGAGCCTATATTATTATACCTTAACTTGATTTGTTCACAAAAAGAAACGGATGGATCGAAGAAGCGGATAGTTACAGGTGCGGGAATATATATATTGGAGACCTTCAAATTAGGGCCTCATTAGGACTTTCAAACAAGAGTAATGTTTTCCAGGCAGAGGTACTTGAAAGGATAAAGCAGCAGATAAACCCGTTACAAGGGGCACTTAAATGTGGAGTTAACTCAACGAAATAGGCTGAGATCCTAGGCAAAGATAAGTTTTTATCAACGACATGGAGTTTGAGTTAGCCTTAAAGATACTCTTTTTAACCAATCACTGTTAAATTGGGAATCGTAAGAAACTGTTTAAAAACACTTCGCCAAAACCGGCAGCACACAGTCAAGCTAATCAGAGTTTCTGGACATAGTTCCTATAAGGAGCATAGGGCCTCAACAAAGTTTCTCCAATCGTTTCTGTTTGGTGCAAGGTTCTTTATTTCGTTCCAGGTTTTGCCTGCTCTCGAAGCTTCTAGATCTAGTTGCCTTCGCCAAGTGTGTGCTGGTCGTCCTCTTCTTCTACTGCCTTGCGAGTTCCAGTCTATAGCATTACGGGTGACATCGTCTGGTGGTCTTCGTAATGCATGGCCAATCCAGCGCCATTTCCTCCTCAACACTTCGATTTGTATTTGGTTCTGATGAGTGCGTTCCCAAAGTTGTGAATTAGATATCCTGTTGGGCCAGAAAATTTTTAATATTCTTCTTAGGCATTTGTTGATAAAAACTTGTAGAGCGTTCACATCTTTGGCCATGTTCCACGTTTCGCACCCATAGAGAAGGACAGATTTCACACATGAATTAAAAATATTGATTTTTGTGTGGGTGGAGATGATTGGTGATTTCCACACTGTGCTGAGTTGGCCGAATGCTTGTCGGGCTCTCATAGTGCGGTTCAAGACATCGTCAGAAGAACCTCCAGTCGTCGTTATGATGCTACCCAGGTAACAAAAGTGGTTTATATCCTTTACTTGGATGTTTTGGATGAAGAATGGCCTGTTGCATGTGGCGTTTATTCTCATAACCTTAGTCTTAGGGATATTGATTCTAAGGCCTGCCTTTGCAGCTTCTGCCTCTACCATCTTGAGGCTTTCTAACATATCAGAATGACTATGTGTAAGAAGGCATATGTCGTCGGCATAATCAAGATCGGCTAAACGTTCACCTAGTCCCCACGTTAGTCCAGATGGATAGGTGGTTATTACTGACTACCTGGCTACTTTGTAGCCCCTGCTAAATCGTAAGAGGACAAAAATACATTTTACTTTTGGTTAACGGGAACTTAGCCTATTGGTGGAAGTACTGACAGGACATTGTATAATTGGCGAAATTTCCGTACACATGAATTCTCTGACAGGAACATTGTAGAAGTTGTAGATATTTAGAGAAGGATTCAGTGAAGTACTTGTTATGTAAATGTCCGTGTCTGATAAAGCGCAGCCTTAATCATTTGGGGCAACGTAGTTTCGATGACCTGGACTGCCTAAATGATGTCTTTATGACTTTGCTAGCAGAATGTCATAGGGAATCGGGGTTGGTTTTGAAGGGTATGAAAGATTAGGCACAGCCAAATTTAGAACTTGTATTTTCTCAATATTATGAAATTTTTGGATTATTTTTTAATATAACAAAAACTTTTCCTTGAAAGACTACTTTCAACAATAACCTCATCTCTATGAAAAATTGCTGAATCAAGTATATCGAACTAAAATGAGATTATAGGGAAAAAATAATAACTGAATCGTTTGTTTATAAAATGCCCATATAAAAAATATCTTTTCCTTTTTCAATCAGAATTTTAAATTATTTAACTTTGCATTTTATTGGTATGCAAAATTAATAAAAAGACGTATTTATCGTTAGCACTTAAAAAAGGCTACAATTAATATTATTGAGTTGACATTATACATACCGACATATCAACACTTCTTTATCAACATCATTAATTCAAATATAAATCACAGTTTTTTTAACCTTACATCGAAAAATGGGAGTGTACCCAGCAAAAATTGGCATTACTAGTAATGGGTTTTGTAATCCGAAACAGATGTAGTTACTTATTGAATAAAAAACTAATTATTTTAACAAGGGCGTGAGACAAAAATAACTAGTGAAGAGTATGGAGATAAATAAGTAGTTACTGCCTCGGATTACAAATAAGGAGTAAAAACCCATTACCAATAAGAAGTAAAATAATTAGTTAATTAAAACATTTAAAATTTAACTTGTTTTTACTAAAACTTAAAAATTGCGTAATTTTTATTAAGTTTTTAAGTACTTTTTAAGCTAATTGAATTGTAAAGGTTAAAAACTGCAAATGCAAGAAGATATTAGCCCTGTTTATTGCAGACCGGATTAAGATTAGAATTAACTCTATTTAGTTCAAAAATGGGTCAAATCAAGGCCAGAATTTTTTTTTTTTTCTAAATCTATATCCAATTAGTTAATATAAACAGGAAAAAAATTAAGCGTAGTCCAAAATGTAAAATGGTATAAATGAATTTGAGTTAATCCTAGGATTTACCTAAATTTATTTTTCATTCTTTGCATCTTGGACAAAGCTTAATTTATTATTCTGTTTAAATTTACTAATTGTATGTAATTTCAAAAAAAAATTATAAAAAAAATTCTGGATTTGATTTGACACATTTTTTAACCAAATAAAGTTAATCCAAATCTTAATCCGGTCTGAAAAAAACAGGGCTATTATTACTTAGAGGTGCTTTTATAACATATATTATGAGAAGTAGTTACTTTTGGGCTTAAAATATTGTTAATGGTAATGGGTACTCATTATAAATAATGTACTTGGTAATGATTACTTTTCACAACTCATTACCATGTTTTTGCTGGGTATTTACTGTGTAATTTCATGTGTAACATGAAATCCTAGATAACATGAAATCAAGATAGAGGAATTACAAAAGAAAATGTAGGGCTGAACCTTGTTGGGAATATGTCTTAAAGGTCCTAAAAGGTTCCCAGTCCGCAAAAATAATCACCCCTGACATACTTCTGAGCCTAACTTTATGAAATTGCTGACATCTTAATACAATTTTTCAAAGGAGAAGTCAGCAGTTGATCAGCAGCTGTCTAAATGCATTGTTGGTAGTCATCGATGCTGGTGGGCACTGCTGACTTGACCTTGGTGACATTTGGCAAAATTCTATGAAGAAGTCAGCAATTTCATCTAGGAAAAGCCAGCAGTATGTCAGCGGTGATTTTTTTCCAACTGGGTTAAGTTCGTAAATGACCAAATCGGTCCAAAACAAAAAAAATCCAAGTACAACTGAGACCGATAATAAAGGATAATTTAAACAATGTTCGCATGGGGGGAAGGTCCTCGCAAAAAAAAAATATGATGGAGGGTATTTAAGATTCGGTTTAGCCGAATATAAATTTATCCCTTTTTTATCATTGTTTGTAAATGTTATCAATATAAACATGTTAAAATAGGGGGAATGACATTTGCAAAAATATTCATGTGATGACAACATGTTAAATGGAAATTTATCCTACAATAAGATGACCTCGGTATAGTTTTTGTAATGTGTATATCTCCCAGCCAACAAGTAAAAGCTAATTAAAAGAGGGAAAATCAAATAAGGCACCCAATAACAGAAGGTTATATGGGGGGAAATGGACCTTTTGTAGCTCTTTGGGTTGCTTTTTGATTCAAATAAGCATACACTCAAAATAATTCTACAGTAAAAGGTTTAGTAAGTGATATTGTACCAAAATCTACTAATTCGTTACTAATTTTAGTATCTTCAAAGTACTAACATTAGTAATTTTTACTGGATTTGACTAATATTAGTTAAAAATTTTAGTATTGGTTACCAATTTTTGCACTAGGTCCTTTTGGACTAAAATTAGTTAAATTTTTAGTATTGAATACCCACGTTTTTTTTTGGGTGTAGACATTAAACCGGCAAACAATTTTTTGTAACGATTTTGAACGTCCGAGAAAATTTGTATTCTGTTAGGCCTAAAACTTATGTGGAACCAATTTAAGGCCAATCGGATTTAATTAAACTGTGCAACAGTGAAAAAACACAAGAACTTGACTATATAGGTTCGATTATATTACTAAAAGGTATACCTTTACTATAGTAAAACCCTATACTCAGATTGTCCAGTTTGGTGACCAATCACTCCAAAGATTCAGAAAAGCAGTGGGACCCTCAAAATATGGTGTCATCAGTTTTTGCCCAACAGCTTAATCAGAGTTGGTGCTATCGCTTAAGTATATTTGGCAAAAATGTGACTAGTAGACCGTTAAACTGTTAATATTTTATGCTAAAAAAATATTTTTTTCCTGGGCTTTTTTCTGAAAAAAATTGGAAAAAATATTGTTTTTTCAGCATTACTTACAGGGACTGTTGATTTTCCCTAACAATAGTTTTCAAAACTGTAGCAACTGTCAAGCTGAACAACTCTTTTGAACATACCAAAACACCTAAACATGTTAAGGCATTGGTAGATTTTGAATAAAAAAATCCACAAAAAAGCCCTGAAACCGCCCCGCAATCGTCCCTAGAGGGATAAAATGCAAGACCGACCCACATTAGTTTTTCCTTCTAACATGTTTTGCAAACATACCTAACCACTGTCCCCACTCCTTAAGGGGCTCCCATACAAAGACTACATTTTTATAAACTGCTCATACAGCTCTGCCTCAAAAGTGCCCCTATAGGAGTCAAATGTATGAGTGACTCTTAATATTTTGTCTATCCCAACATCTTCTCAGTTCTTCTATTTTTTTGTTTAACAAATGAAACATTTTTATGCAAGAAATAATTTACAGAGTCCTGCACTAAGACCGGGTGGACTAAAGAATGTTGTTTGTTTTTGGCCCGCCCCTTTTTTTAGGGCGTGGATATAAAAAAAAATTGTTTAAATAATGATTAAAATGTTAAACTTTAGTATAAAAAAGTAAAAAAAAAATGAATTAGTTATCATTTTTTGCAAGGGGGAGGAAGCGCCAATATTGACTTTTAGACAATTTTTTAACATTTCTGTGGTCGTACGAAAAAACTTATAAAAACAATATATTTTAAATCTTCATAATTTTATAAACAAATTATGAAGATTTAAAATTTATAAAAAAAAAATTTTAAAAAATTTCAACAAAAAATTTTGAAACCATATTTGAATGTCCTTTTTTACTGGGAAGGAGACCATGGATTTCCAAAAGCAACATTTTGTATTAATGTTTAGAATGTCCTTTTAACGCTATTAAAATTTCAGAGAGGTGGTTTATCGTATTGTTGAGCAATACATTTTCAAAGTTTGTTAGATAGCAAAATATTTGATTTTTCAAAATTTTGTGCAAAAAATCAAAAATTTAGCTATATCACCAACTTTTAAAATGTATTGCTCGACAACACGAAAAAACACCTCCCTGAAATCTTAACTTTAGTAAAAAAAATTTTGGTGTTGGAAATCCATGGTGTCCTTGACAGGAGAAAGGACATTCCAATACTGTTTTAAATTTTTTTTTGATTTTTTTTGTTTCTAAATTTTGAATCTCCATGGTTTTATCAACAATATTGTCACTGAAAGTTTTTTCGTACAATTTACGGATTTCGAGTAAAAAAACACAAAAAAAAACTGTCTAAAGCCAACTATTTGATTTTTTGCCAAAATTTTGAAAAAAAAAATCAAATATTTGGCTCGCTAACAAACTTTGAAAATGTATTGCAATACGAAAAAAAAACACATCTCTAAAATTTTAAAAGCGTTAAAAGGACATTCTAAACTTAAATAAATTTTTTTTTGCAATCTATGGTGTCCTTTTTAGGAAAAATGGGACACTTATATATAGTTTTCAAAATTTGTTTGTTGAAATTTAAAAAAAAAAAAAAAAATTATGAATTTGTTATCTTCATAATTTTACAAACAACCCGTGTAAAAATGTATTAGATCTTACCTGATCTTTTAATATATGTTCATATGTGATTGTATGTGATTGCATATTATTATATCTGAAATGGCCAAAATCGAGATCTAATTATATCTCGGATTTGGGCAACATTGGCACAAAAATTACATTTAAGGAGTGAGATCATAAAAATGTTAACACACATAAAGTTAAATAAAAAACAGACTACTGAATTTTAAGACTTCAAACCAAATTTTTATTAAATAAAATTTAATACAAAATCATAACAAAAAAACCGCATGGAACTCTAACCACTACGAACAAAGTTATCCACTTTTTCCGGAAACCCTCCCATTAAGGCTTTTATGGTAGTTTCTGTCACCTTTTTAGAGCAGGTGGTCCATCTACGTTTGAAATCTTGCATGTCCTGGGAGACCTTTTTTGTGCCCTTTAATTCTTTTTTAACAAGAGCCCAATATCTCTCCACTGGCCTGAGCTCCGGGCAGTTTGGTGGATTTGCCTCTCTTGGTACAAAAACCACATTATTATCATTATACCACTCCAGCGCTTTCTTGCTGTAGTGACAAGATGCTAAATCGGGCCAAAAGTAAGTGGATACATTGTGCTGACTCAAGAACGGAAGAAGTCTCTTCTGCAAACACTCCTTGATATAAATTTCGCTGTTTATAGAGCCAGATGTCACAAATGACTGGCTTCTTTGGCCGCAGCTACATATGGCTTGCCATACTAGGAATTTTTTGGGGAATTTCGTTTGCTTTTTTGACCGAAATTTTTCCGCAACATTTCCTCGAATATCGGAAACATAAAATTCTCGACCAGGGAGCTGCGCAAAATCAGCCAGGACATAAGTTTCGTCGTCCATTACACAACAGTTGTATTTTTTTATAAAATTTGATTTCAATTTTCTAGCTCTGGTTTTGGCCTCCAAATTTTTAAAAGCGTTTCTATCGGGAACTTTTTGAACTTTGTAGGACTTTAGTCCCGCCTTACGTTTCACTTTACGTACAAAAAAGTCAGAGCATTGGGCTAACCGAGCTGTTTTTCTGCCAGATGTGTTAGGAGCTCTCTTAAGGATGCTTTTAACTTTATATACCTTACCAATGTTACGATAACCAGTCGTTGTTCCTGTTCCCGGCTTCCTTTCAATTGTTAGGTGTTCCAGATACCTTTTTACCACTTTTGAAACTGTTTGGCGGCATACATTAGTTTCTTTGGCAATTTTTTTGTATGTCCATGTTTGGTTTTGTTGAAAATATTTAATTATTTTTGAACGCACTTTTCTTTCATCGTCCATTGTGTAAAAAATTGCAAATTAAAACTCATGATGTAAATTAATTTATTAACTGACATATTTTTAAAATGTAAACTGCCGAAAAAAAAAAAATTTGGAAGCTTTACACCAAAGTTGTAGGCAAAAATGTGTGTTAACATTTTTATGATCTCACTCCTTAATTATGTCTGAACAGTTACATTTATATACAATCAGATGCAATCATATATTATCAGATCAAACCAGATATGATAAGATCCAATAGATTTTTACATGCCCGAGTAAAAAAAGTTATATGACGCAATATTTAAGTATATATGAACAGATATGCTTTTATGTAAATCCATATTAATTTTGATCCGAAAATTGGCGGATCGAATATTATACGATTATATAAACCCGAGTAAAAAAAAGTTATATGACGCAATATTTAATTATATATGAATAGATATGCTTTTATGTAAATCCATATTAATTTTGATCCGAAAATTGGCGGATCGAATATTATACGATTATATCAAATTCTATTATTTTTGATAAAATAATATCAAATTTGATTAAGTTTGATCCCAAAAATGGGTCTATCTAATTGTATTAAATCATATCTTATATGTTAAAATTAGATAAATTTTTATATAATTAGATGAAATGTGGTAAAATTTTTTGAAATTTTAAACGTGAAATTAGAAATTATTTTATCAGATTGGATACATTATCAATTAGAAGATTTTTTATTACATTCTTCGGAATTTTTTTCGCGACTTAGCAATTTATTAAAAATTTGTAAAATTTTTTTCTAAAACAATTTTTAAGGGATTTAAAAATTCCAAAAACTGTTTGTGTCTTAGAAAATTTAAAAACATTTTTTCGAAACTTAAAAATTTTTCAAATGAATAAAATTTCTCCTAAAAACATTTTCAATGATTTTTTTAGTCCAAAAAAAAATTGCCAAAAAAACTTTATGTTCGGGACTTTAGAAAATTTTTATAAAATTTTTAAGAGTTCAACATTTTTTTTTTTTTTTTAATTGTACGGGATTTAGAAAATTTTAAATTTTTTTTCGGGATATAATTATAAATAAAATCATATATCTTTTTATCTGCCATATCTAAAAATTTCAGAACTTATATGTCATATCTAATTTCATATAGATCGGTATATAAAAAGATATAAATATGTATGTTATCATATTAAAAAATAAGGAAAAATACAATGCTATATATAAACTTATATGTCCATATCAAAGTTCATGCATAACCATATATAAATATAAATAATTATATACTAGCATATATGAGGAGCCGCAGAACAAAACGTACTTTTTCGCAAATTTGAAATTGTTGAGTTACTAAGGTTTATTTATTCCGTACCTTAATAAAAGAGCACGAACCTAGAAAAAGTAAGAATTTTTTTATCAATTAAGTATTATTAAGTATTAAACTTCTTACTAATTCCAGGTTCATGCTGTTTTATAAGCGAACGAAAGAAATATCTATTAATTTTACAAACAATTTTGAAATGCGAAAAAGTACGTTTTGTTCTGCGGCTCCACATATGGTTATATCAAATCTTTTTTACTCGGGAAGTTCTAATATTTTTGATAAAATATTATCAAATTTGATTAAGTTTGATCCCAAAAATGGGTCTTTCTAATTGTATTAAATCATATATTATCTGTTAAAATTAGATAAATTTTTATATAATTGGATGAAACCTGGTAAAATTTTTTGGAATTTTAAACGTGAAATTAGAAATTATTTTATCAGATGGGATACATTATCAATTAGAAGAGTTTTTATTGCATTCTTCGGAATTTTTCGGGACTTAGGAAATTATTAAAAATTTGTCATTTTTTTCTAAAATCATTTATAAGGGATTTAAATTTTCCAAAAAATGTTTGTGTCTTTGAAAATTTAAAAACATTTTTTCGGAACTCAAAAACTTTTCAAAATAATAAATTTCTCATAAAAACATTTTCAATGATTTTTTTACTCCAAAAAAATTGCCAAAAAATTTTGTGTCCGGGACTTTTTTACTTGTCCGGGACTTAAAAAATTTTGAAAATTTTTTTCGGGATATAATTATAAATAAAATCATATATCTTTTTATGTGCCATATCTAAAAATGGAACAAGTCAAGTTTACATCCACCCATGGAAAAATTTTGAAATTTTTTGACCTTTGACCTCTGACCCCACTGAGTTCAAAAAAAATATTTTTTTGGGGGGGCAAACGCCCTCCAGAGGGTGGGCGTGGCCCTAAAGGTAAAACCGTTTTTTGGAATTTTCTCAAAAACTACTAAAGATATATGGTTGATTAATAGTTTAAATTAAAGCTTATTTCAAGACCTTTCTTTTGGTATGCAAAAAGGGTGGCATGACATAATCCCCACGGACATAATCCCCATTACCGTTATGGGGATTGTAACCAAATTCATTTCGGTCATAATCCCCATAATGGTAGTGGGGACCATAGTGACATAGTAATCCATCGACCGTTTTGTAGATCTGGCATCACCAAAGATAATTGGAAAATTCTGGCAATGCCAAACTAAAGTTCAAACGCAAAGCAAAGAGAGACAAAAAAAATCTGCATTCTCACTGTAAAACTGGTATCTTTCACCTCGCTCGAATTTCGGTTTGTGATAAAATTTCGTAAACAATACCATATGGTTTTTGTTTACTGCTTTTTCAAACGCCATTTGTTGAACTACTCTATGACTCTGGTGGGGACTATGACCGAAAATTAATTGGACATAATCCCAATAAAAAACGGACATTATTCCCAGATTTATGGGCATAATGACCACCTAACAAATGGCCATAATCCCCATTATGGGGATTATGTCTTCTATACTTGGTCATAGTCCCCAAAATTAAAAGAATTTTTTTTTTACTTTAAAGTTTTCTGCGTAGCCGGCCTTCGGCCGGGCTTAGAGATTACAAACTCCATGCATTTAACCCACCCTCTCTGCAGAAAATGGAGATTATGACCAAAATTGCTTTGGACTGGCGGTTTGACCGAAAAAAGTTCGGTCGTAATCCCAACAAGGAACGGACATAATCCCCATAGGGTTTGTGACTCACTTTTTTTGCATACCAAAAGATCTTAAAATAAGCAATACAATAAGCTTTAATATAACCTTATTTTTTATTATTTACATTCGCATATACTTTTTTTTTTTAAATCGAGTGGTTTACATTTAAATGGAAAAAAAGGTTTAAATAAAAAAAAACTCCAGAACATTATATACCAGTGGAAGGGTCTTGACCTTAGCTTTAATTTAGTTTCATAAAAAACATACCATATAATCGATGCAAAGTCAAGAAATCCGTAGTTTAGTAATTTTTTTTTTTTAATTTTCAAAAATTAAAATTTTCACACTTTCAAATATGGCAACCCCCATCTTTTTGCACACCAAAAGAAAGGCCTTGAAATAAGCTTTAATTTGAGCTATAAATCAACCATATATGTTAAGTAGTTTTTGAGAAAATTGCTATTTTTGTTTTAACTTTAGGGCCACGCCCACCCTCTTGTGGGCGTTTGCCCCCGACAAAAGTGGGCCCCCGTAGGCTAGTTGGTAGCGTGCTAGCCTTTCAACGTGGGGGTCGTGGGTTCGATTCCCACCAGAGCCCTTGGTTTTTTCGCTACAACGAGACGACGGTCATTGTTACCAGTTCTCGGTTAGGTTGAATTTATTAAAAATGAGTTGTAAATAAATAGAAAGAATAAATAAAAATAATTGATCAGGTGATCAAAACTAATATTATTATTATTATATTAAGTGGTACCACTCGACTCAGAATGAAGTCCTTATTCGATTCTCAAAGTTTCATCAGATTTGGATGGGTGGAGGTAAACTTGACTTAAGCCCTAAAAATTCCCGACCTTATATGTCATATCAAATTTCATATAGATCAGTATATAAATAGATATGAATATGTATGCTATCATATTAAAAAACAAGGAAAAATTCAATGCTATATATAAACTTGTATGTCCATATCAAAGTTCATGCATAACCATATATAAATATAAATAACTATATAATAGCATATATGATTATATCGGATCTTTTTTACTCGGGTGGGAATATTGTTTTTATAAGTTTTTTCGTACGACTTACGGTTTCCGAGCACACAAATGTCAAAAAGTCAATATTGTCGAAAAAGCGCTTTATTAAACGCCCATATCTTCCCAAAAAAAAAAAATGGTTTTTAATCATTTACGAAGCTCTATCAAATAACGAAACGTTAAGAAAATCGGTGATCCGCCAGTTAAATTTCCCGTGGATTTGCTTATATAGATAGACAAGTTGTTATGTTTTTCAAAAAAGTCTTTATTTGTTTCATACACTAAGAAAATTATGTCATTAACTGTTTGTAGGTTATTTTAAAAAGTAATCAGTAAAGTTATTTTAAAAGAAAAATCACTTATTTTATAAAGGATTTAATTTTTTTACTATTTCTGTAGTTTAAAAAATATAATTTACTGTCTAAAAAATGAATTTTCTGTTACATTTATTTTCGGCAGTAAAAAATTTCTTCTATAGTTTTACTGTTTTTCAATACAAAATAACTGAATATTCAGTAGTTTTTTAATGTTTTGGTTAGTCATTAAATTTACATTTAAAATTGACTGTAATGTGTTTTTATTTTAAATGAAAAAACAGTGGAATGTTTTTTAAATTAAATTTCATTTGTTTTAAGTGAATATTCACTGGAATTTACCTACATAATTTTTTGAGTGTAGTGTAGTCTTCTTTCATTTGGCATTGGACTCATTGAGGCTCAAGGTGATGACCTAAAATTTGTTGCACGGTGTAATTGTTGGATTGTTCCATTACTCCTGAAGACATTCAAAGACATTGCTTTTCCGTATACGAAATTAGGATTTATTGTGATTTTAAACGTCTGTCGGGTCTACTAGTTCAGTATAAATCAGAAAAAAAAATGACAAATCAGCAAATTTTAGGAAAAATCATAAATATTTAGGCAATTTGGTAAAATTTAGATAAAAAGATTAGAAAACTTCTTCAAAATTAGGAATATAAAAAAAACAGAAAAATTAAAGAAAAATTTAAAAAAAATTAATTCTATAAAATTTTGGGAAGATATGTAGAAAAATTAAGCAAAATTAATAAAAAAAGGAGAATTCAGACAATTTTTAAAAAATTAAGGAAGTTCAAAAAAAGAGAAAATATAACAAAAATACTCATGAAAATTTAAAATAAAATTCGGTAAACTTTGCGGATGTAAGGTATTTTTTATTTGGCGCAGTCGAATGTAGCACCCTAACTTGTTTTATATTAAGAAGATTCCAGAGAGTTTTTTGTAGACAAAAAAATTTAAACTCTGAGCGTACAAATTCTTTGAAATTTATTTAATTAAACAATTTATTTTACATCCTTAATCGTCCCATACATTGGCATTTCATAAGTACTGACATCAGTTTTTTATTATTTTTCTTTTTTGATAATTTTTTTCTGGAAAGTTACAAATGCAATTAACTTTTTTTACATATTATTGAACTTTGAACAGCAAAAATTGTATAAAATATATATCGAATAATAAGAAACATAAACATTTGTAACTCATCCTCTGTATCATAATATCATATGACAATTAGTAAGAATCTATTAATTGATATTCTTATACAATTCTTATATACATGTTTAATAATGGTACCCTACATCAGTATACTGGACAATTTTAACCCGTGCCACTGGGTATTAAAATTTGGTCCTGAAAAATTCGGTTTATATTGTTGTCAGGGCAAAACTTAAGCCTCCCAGTGGCACGTGTTAAAAATTGACTGATTGTGTTAAAAAACTAAGTATAGAGTTTTTAGCCCAAAATGAACCATAATTTGGTTGGTAATTACCGAAATTCGAAAAAAAAGTAAATTATCGTGATGATACATACAATTTTAAAAATGGTAAAAACGCACTTTTCTGTTTCTTGACACATTTTATAACACGATACAGATGTCACAGATCGAAATAATTTTTTTTTATGAATATGTATCGATGGCAGACATAATCCCCACGAACATTGTCCCCATAACGGAAATGGGGATTATGACGGAATACATCCTAGTCATAATTCCTTATTAGTTGAGGAGACTATAACCATTTCTAAAACTGTCATAATCCCAATGGGGATTATGTCCTTTCAATGTTGGGATTACGACCGAATTTTTTTCGTTCAAAAAATTCTCAGACTCTGAGATATTTTTCGTATAGGAAAAGTCTCAGATTCTGACACATTTTTCGTACAAAAAGTCTCAGATTCGGAGATATTTTTCGCATGGAAAAAGTCTCAGATTCTGTGATATTTTTTGTATAGAAAAAGTCTCAGATTCTGAGACATTTCTCGTAAAGAAAAAGTCTCAGATTCTTAGACATTTTTTCCAAAAGAAAAATTAAAGCAATTAACCATCATAAATATAAAATCAGAAAATAAAATGTTCTTGTCATGCAACTTTTTACATTCCAGCGGGCTCCCAAATTCTTGTGTGTCCAACGGACCAGCCATACCTTAAAACGGCCCTGGCCACACTCATGAAGTTTGTCACGAATATTTCTTATGGCGTTTCCTTTCTGCCAAAAAATGTGACATTTTGTAACATTTTTTTTATTCTTTGAATTTTTTGTGTTCTTTTCTTAAAAAAATGAACACTTTTGAAAAAATATAATGTTCTTTTCTCAAAATATTGCCTGCCCGTGATGTAAAAAATTCATATTTTCCACCTTAAAATCAAATGACGGGTGAAAAACACGCCCTGTTATTCTCTCATGTAGCAAAACTCAAATTAAGCGCACAAGTTAATTACACTCAAAAACAAAACTGGTAAAACGCCTGGTAAAATGCCTTGTAATCCCGTTCTACCAATATTTAACAATTTTCCTTGTTTTTTAACAAAAAATTTTACAAAACGAGAACTACAGTTTCATTGGTAATTTTACAAAATTTATTTTCGTAATTGTATTCTACCATTTTGAAAAGTTATTTTACAAAAAAAAAAACTGTAATTTTACAACAAAGTTTTTATTACGAGGATTCTAGTTGATTTACAAAAAATGCCTGCGACTTTTGTTCTCTTGCCCAAAACATTAAATCATGATAATATTTTGCGGAAGATTTGAGTGTACTTGCCAAAGCAAAGTTTTTTTAGAAAAAATAATGTTATATTACTTTGCTATTCCATGCAAAACGAATTGAAATATCAGTCGAGGACCCCATTAAAAACCCAAAAGAGCTGTAAATTTCGTAAGTGAGTGCAAAAAAAAAAAAAGTGTTTTACATTTTGGAGAGTATAAAAGATTCGGCACCAAAGAAGATAAACAAATGGAAAATTTTTATGCGAAAAGCTTAGACTTGGTGAAAAAGTAGTTTTGGTAAAAAAAAAAGATTATTTTTTTTCACGAAAAACAAAATTATGTTAAAAAAATACAATGAATTTTTGGTGAAAACAATTTTGATGAAAAAAGTTTTTGATAAATCTTTTTGATGAAAAGAAAAAATTTTTGATGTAAAAAAAATTGATGAAAAATATAAAAAATTTTTTTTTTTGCTGAGAAAAAAATTGATAATAAAAAATTTGATAAAAAAAATTGATGAAAAAATATAATAAAAAAAAAATTTATGAAAAAAAAATTTTGATGAAAAAAAAAATTGATGAAAAAAAATTAATGAAAAAAAATTAATGAAAAAAAAACAGAAAATTTGATAAAAAAAAAATTGATAAAAAAAAAATGATGAAAAAAAAAAGTTTGATGAAAAAACAAGTAGAAAAGTTAAATTCGACTTGGCCGAATCTATGAATACCCTCCACAATGCCCTTTTTAGGTTATAGTAAATTTTCTAGAGTGAAAAAATAACATTTTTGATTAGAAATATTTTATTTTGTGAAAAAAAAACTTTTTTTTAACTAATTTTTAAAAAAAAAAAAATAATTTACTAAATTTTTTTTTGAGTGTAAAATTTTTTTTGAGAGTTTTTTTTTTTTCTTTTAGTGTAAAAATATTTTTGAGTGACAACAATGCGTTGCAAAATATTTTTGTGACTTACCAATGTTTTTAAAACATGTTTAACGGGTTTTCAACACGTGAATTTAAGGTGAGGCAAATCGGAAATTTACGGTTTTGCTAATAACTTTTGAACCACTGGACAAATTTGGTTGAAATTTAAATCGAAGCGGGCCAGGGGAACGGCAAATATATATGTTACACTTCAGCACCCTCAGAATTGCCGTTCGAAAGTTACGGTGTGTTTTATCTCGTAAATTCCAGAAAAACCCTTGCCGAAATTCACTCATTTGCTTATAACTTTTGAACCACTGGACCGATTTCGCTGGATTGCAATACCAACCTGACCAGGTAAATACCCAACATATATGCCAAACTTCAGGAGCCTCCGTAAAGTCTTTCAAAAGTTAGCGGACAGACGGGCAGACGGACAGACGGACAGACGGACAGACGGACAGACGGACAGACGGACAGACGGACAGACGAACAGACGGACAGACGGACAGACCGACAGACGGACAGACGGACAGACGGACAGACGGACAGACAGACAGACGGACGGACACCGCTAGATCGTCTTAAAATCGATCGAGGATCATGAATATATATACTTTATGGGGTCCTAGACCAATATTTCGAGGTGTTACAAACGGAATGACAAACTTATATATGAGGCATTCCACACCAAATGTCCAGCGAAAAAAACACGTGTACCATAAACTTCTGAATAGCTTGTATGGATAGCCCTATATGGAACTTAGAGAATTGCGTTTTCGGTTTTTCAATTTTTCAAAACTGGGCTTAGGAGGCGTGGTCAAATATTGTAAAAATGGTCACATTAAAACGGAATGAACCACAATCTTAAAAATTTACATTCTTATATAGTTTCGTATGGGCAATCGAATAATTTTTTTCCCCTTGAAAAATTTTCAGAACCCGTTCTGAAATTTTCCATTTTTTAAAAAAGTCAATTTATCAAAAATCAGGCCACTTTTTTTTAATTTTTTTTTTTTAAGTTTAGATGTTTGTCCATCCATACAAAAAAAATCAGAAATGTATTTTTCGTTTTTTTCGAGAAAATCGCATTTGAATTTTAAATTTCATAACAATTTTGTAATTTGCTTGTATTTTCTTGTTTTAACGTTGCGAATGAGTAATATTAATTGCATGAATATTACTCATTCGACACGTTAAAACAAGAAAATACAAGCAAATTACAAAATTGTTATGAAATTTAAAATTCAAATGCGATTTTCTCGAAAAAAACGAAAAATACATTTCTGATTTTTTTGTGTGGATGGACAAACATCTAAACTTTAAAAAAAAATTTAAAAAAAAAGAAAAAAAAGTGGCCAGATTTTTGATAAATTGACTTTTTTAACAAATGGAAAATTTCAGAAAGGGTTCCGAAAATTTTCTAAAGAAAAAAATTTTATTCGATAGCCCATACAAAACTATATAAGAATGTAAATTTTTAAGATTGCGGTGCATTCCGTTTTAACGTGATAAATATTTAATCAAGGCAACTCGCCACAAATTTGACCATTTTTCCAATATTTGACCAGCCCAGTTTTTGAAAATTAGAAAAACCAAAAACGCAATTTTCTTAGTTCCATATAGGGCTATCCAAACAACCTATTCAGAAATTTACGGGACACATGTTTTTCTGTAGCGGGACATTTGGTGTGGAATGCCTCATATACCCTCTATCACTAGAGTGGAGGGTATAAAAAATAAAATTGATAAAAAAAAAATTTGATGAGAAAATTTTTTTTTTTTGTTGAAAAATAATTATGTTACTTTTTATTCACATGCTGGAGAAAAACGTGAATTATTATCCAAGTTACAAGCCCAAGTTATTAAAATTTTTGGTTTTAAGAAAATGAAAATAGTAATTCTTCTTTTCTTTTTCGTTAATAGTTAGCTTATATAGTCAAACTTAGGTGTCGTCCTGCAACTTTTTTAAAATTAGACATTATCATGTTAAAAAAACTGTTATTTTACAAAAATTAAGTTATATAAAAAAACATTTTTTTTTATTTATTTATTTTTTTTTATTTTACCAGTTTTAAAACAATATTTTTACCAATAAAATTGTTTATTTTACCAATTTTTGTCTCATTCAAAATTACGAGGAAATCCTCGTAATTTTACGAGAATTACCTACCTCCTATTTTACGAGAATAGCCTCGTAAAATCACGAAATTTTTTGGTAATTTTACAAGGTTTTTTTCGAGTGTAGTGCTGTTGTGGTGCAGAGAATGTGTCGTGGCATGTGACGCTGGAGGTCCGGGGTTCAAATCCCGGTGTGGCCAACATAATATTTTTTTATTCTGGTACTTTTTTTTTATTCAATGACGTATTATTTTTTTATTTAATAATGTTTTTTTTTTTTAATAATTTAATAATTTAAAAAAAAATATAGTATATATAAAATCGACTAAATTTATTTATTTTTTCGTATTTTTTTCACTTTAAATAATTAAAAAAAACAAAATTTAAAAGCAAAAAAAAATATGGGATGGCCATCGCCGGGATTCGAACCTGAGCTGCCGGCAATATAAGCGAAAAACACATCCATCGAACCAGCAAATCAGGGCAATTTGCGTACAAAACAGCATTTTTTGTGTTCTCTTCTGAGTGTAAAAAATGCTACATCGTTTCAGGGCCATGTCAACATTTTAAAAGTACACATTTTAACAATGCACATTTTTTTGTTCAGAAAAGAAAACACCATTAGTGTCATAGGCTGGTTGAGTTTGTAGATGGGCAAAATCGGACCACACTCAAAAAAAAAGTGAACTAAAATCTGGGAAAATTAACTAAATTTTAAGAAAAAGAGGGAATGATTTGGCTCCACAGATTTTTTTCTTGGTTTTAGTTCATAATATATTATATAATTTTGATCCAACGATCAGTTTTTATTTATTTCCAATTTAATTACAAATCATTTTTAATAATTTAAACCTAACCGAGAACTGGTAACAATGACCGTCGTCTCGTTGTAGCGAAATCGACCAAGGGTTTAGTGGTAATCGAACCCACGACCCCCTGTTTCATAGGCTAGCACGCTACCAACTGACCTACAGAATTATTTTAAATGAAACAATTATTTTAAATTAAACAAATTTGTGCGTTAGTTTTAATTATATTAATTTATTTATTTATTCATTTTCAATTAAACATTTCATCTGAATTCACTTTAAGAACTAACTTTAATTTTGTCAAGAATAACTCTTTTATACTACTTAAAAATACGGGTTAAACTGGTTTAAGATAATGTAAGAATTAGCGATAATTAATAATAATAAAAAGTAATAATAAATAATATGAAAATAAGTAATAATGATAATTAGAATGATAAAAACAAATGAGTGATAATTTAAATATTAAAAGTAACGTTAAATAAAAATAATCAAATAAGTAATATGAAATAATATGAGTATGATAATGTAAGAGAAGATTGGGGAGAGAGAAGAGAAACTAACATATATATCTACAATATATAACTACAGGGGCCCCTGGTTTTAGTTCATAATTTTCCCAAAAATTAGAAAACAAAGTTATTTAATTTTAATCCAATTTTAACTTGAAAATGGGAAAAATTATATTACACTTTAGTTCATTCACAGTTTAGAACTAGGTTGGGTCTAGACCCTGGACCCATGGGTGCGGACCCCATGGATCCAGCCCCTGTTAACTCGAGACCCCGTTGGGTCCTTAATAGGTCCCCATAGATTTTGACCCAAAACTTGTGTCCGTTTCGCTCTACCTTGCTTAGTTTTTGAGATACGGTAATAGGGGTCTGATAGGGTCTTGAGAATCTCAAAAACTGGATAACTCAAAAACTATTAATCGGAGGGCTTTCGGGTATTTTGCGGAAGTGTTATACGAGTCAAGAGCTGCAAAAATGCCGTTGGACCTTTTCTCGTGTTGGCAGTATTTACCGAGATATGGGAATTAGACTGGCATTTTTCTGCATAGCAAAATTTTTTCTTCTCCGATTTTCAAAGTCCGGGCATTTTTTTATTCTACTAGGCCTAAACCTCATATGGTACCAATTTGAGGTCAATCGGATTAAATTAACCTGTGGCGCCCGGCGGTCAAAGTTTTGGATTTTTGAAAAATTAAAAAAAAAATAAATAAAAAATAAATATATCTTTCGACACATCATATTTGTTAATTTTGATGTGCTGAGCACGAATATCAAAAAAAAATTAAAATCGGTCGAACGGTTTTCGAGATATCGCAATTTGAAATTTGCAAAAAATGGCGGTTTTTTCCTATGTTCAAGAAATTTTTTAAAAAAAGTCTCAAAATTTCATTCCGCCGGCCCTTTTGTAGAGCTTGAGACAATCTTTCAATTAAAACTAATTTGAGCCAAATCCGATCATCTTAAGCCGTGGCGCCCATCGATCAAAGTTTTGGACTTTTGGAAAATTTCCACCAAAATTTTGGATTTTAGAAAATTAAAAAATAAAAAAAAAAATATCTTGCGATTAATTTTTTTTATTATTTTAGCATGCTGAATACGAATATCAAAAAATTTATAAAATCGGTCAAACGGTTTTCGAGATATCGCCATTTAAAATTTGTCAAAAAATTGCAAAATGGGGGGTTTTTTCCTACGTTTAAGATTTTTTTTTTTAAAAACTCTAAAAATTTCTTTATTTTAACCCTTTTGTAGAGCTTTATGCAATCTTTCATTTAAGCTTCATTGGAGCCAAATCCGATCATTTTAACCCGTGGCACACTTCGATCAAAGTTTAGGGTTTTTGGTAAAAAGTTTCTAAAAAGCCAAAACTTTGATCGATGGGCGCCACGGCTTAAAATGATCGGATTTGGCTCAAATTGGTTTTAAATGAAAGATTGTCTCAAGCTCTACAAAACGGCCGGCGGAATGAAATTTTGAGACTTTTTTAAAAAAATTTCTTGAACGTGGGAAAAAACCGCCATTTTTTACAAATTTTAAATGGCGATATCTCGAAAACCGATCGAGCGATTTTAATTTTTTTTGATATTCGTGCTCAGCGCATCGAAATTAACAAATATGATGTGTCGAAAGATACAAATTTTTTTAATTTTATTTTTAAAATTTTTTCAAAAGTCCAAAACTTTGACCGCCGGGCGCCACGGGTTAATTTAATCCGATTGACCTCAAA
Organism: Pegoplata infirma; assembly: GCA_963921195.1. Taxonomy (NCBI): domain Eukaryota; kingdom Metazoa; phylum Arthropoda; class Insecta; order Diptera; family Anthomyiidae; genus Pegoplata; species Pegoplata infirma. Next base: position 79,827,384 of record OY992538.1, on the reverse strand, counting down.
TTTGTACCACATAAGTTTTAGACCTAGGACAATAAAAATTTGCCCGGACACTTGGGAAAATCGAAAGATGACAAAAAAATGCCAGTCTAATGGGCATATATAAAATCTCGGGAATTTCAAATTTTAGATTTAAAATTAGGTTCTTGAAACCCCGACAGATATGCAGAGCTAGGCTATTCCATATTTGTTATTGTAGTCTTTCTTTTGAAAATTTCATCCGTTTCGCTCTATCTCGCTTAGTTTTCGAGATATAGCCATTTTGAATTTTTAACTAAATTCTAAGAAGTGATTTACTAAATTCTCAGAACTCATTAACTAAATTCTAAGAAGTACGCTTCCTCAATTCAAAGAAGACAAATTCGATGATATTTTTTTTTAGTAAATTTTAACTAAACTTGAACTAAATTGTTTTTTAAGAAATATGTCTTAAAAATAAAGATACGTTTCTTAGATTTGTGGAAAATTTCTTTGGCAGTAAGAATTTTTTTCATAATATTAGAAAATTCCATTTAAAGAAAACTATGAACTAATTATAAGTAAATGAACTAAACTTTTTTCCGCATAGTTGAGAAAATTTCTCATTTTTTAAGTTAAATTTAACTAAATTTTAGGAAATTTCATGATAATTTTTCAAAGACATTTTTTCCTTAATTTTAGTTATGTCTTTTTTTTCAGTGCAGGGGAAAATTTTCCTCTTTAATAACTTAACCAACTAAAGAACTTAATAACATAATTATTAGAATAATGATAAAATCGTATCACTTTAGTGAAAAATTCACAATGAATGAATTTGTTAACATTTATCGCAAGCGGGAGTGTGTCCCACAACGTCCCCTTCCGTCTCCCTCATAAAACACACCTGTAAGTTTTTTTTTTAACATATTGGAGGGTATAAAAAGAATCGGCACAGCCGATTTAAACACTATCACTTGTTTTTTTATTTTTTTTTTGTTAACGAAATGATTCGTCTTCCTTAAATGCACTGGTTCAAATGCTTTAGGGTATCTTTATAATCGATTTTTAACGATAAAAATAATTTGTACTGGTTTTTTCTTGTGTTTTTTTATTTTATTTTAATAAATTGATATCAATTGACATTAATTACAACGAATTTATTATATTTATTTGTATGTTGTTTTGTTTATCTGTCCGGTCGTTCGTCTGTAAGACAATACAGTTCATATTATTCAACAGAGTGAGCGGAAATTTTTAAATTATTGATACTTTTGGGCAGTGCGGAAATGTAAAAGAATATTTCTAAATTATAAAGTTTTTTAAAACGATTCGGCAACTTTTGCACAATTTTCTACATATAAATGACAGTTGGCAACTCTGGAAAATTTAATTTTAAAGAATCATCCTCTTCGATTAAGAGGGGTATTTTCAAAGTTTTTTATTAACACTGTTATTGTAATTGTAACTGCAATTGTAATTTCCGTGCTCTTTTTTGAAAGGTAGAGTGTCTGGCCAGAACGTAGTTGATTGTGGGATCGATTCCCCAATATTGAAATAAACATTTTTTAAAATATAATTCAATAGATTTTTTTTTTTTTTGCACAGAGGGTTGAATTGTACCAAAAGTGAGGATTAATTCAAAAGCTGAACTTTATCCTACACATTCGTGTTTGGTACTGGGTGAAAGGTAATTAAATTCTGCATTACTAGTTGCCATAAACTTTTGTTTTGAGTAAATTACTCTATTGACTGTGAGCCGTCAAAGTCAAATATTTTTTTCAAAATTTTGCGTGCAGTGTCTAAAAGTGAAAATTGAGATATTTCGAGTGCTGATAATTCTTATTAAGCGTTTTAAAAGTAAATATATTAAAATGGAACCATAAACTTAAGGTATTTGGCTACATAATTACATAAAATTTTTTTAGATAAATGTTTTGCAAATATTTTTAATATTTTTTAAATAGTGCTCCATATTTGGGATATTTTCGATACATACACAGAGTTTCAACAAATTTCTTATCGCGATCCAGCAAATTTTATTAAATGATATTTTAATATAGTATTTTAGCATATATATTCCACACCAAACTTTTGCAGAGGGACCGCGTTTTTTACTTATTTAATTTTTTGTGAAAGACTCCAGTTTCTAAAAAAAAAACAGAAAAACATATGAAAAAGGGCATTATGGGAGCCCCCATAGTTAGAGGAGATACGGGGTGCGTATGTTGAAAAAAAAGTTGGGGGGAAAAAATGATAGTTGATCTCACATTTCACCCTCTAGGAGCCAGTATGGAGCGGTAGCAACTGATTACATTAAAAAAAAAATGTATGGGGACCACCTTAAGGGTTAAATATACAGGGTAGGTATATTCTAAGAAAATGTTTGGGTTGAAAAAATATTGGAGGTCGGTCACACATTCGACATCTCTAGGGGCACCCTAGGGGCAGTTAGAGCTGTATGAGCAGATTTAAAAAAAAATGGCATTTTGTATTGGAGCCCCATTATCGAGTGGAGATACGGTATAAGTATGTTCCAAAAAAAATGTTGGGGGTAAAAATTACTGGGGGTCGGTCTTAGTTGATACCACTCTAGGAAGCACCATGGGAGCGGTAGAAGCTAATTTCATAAAACAAATTTATTAAAAATAAAAATAAATTGTATGGGGACCACCTTAAGGGTTAAAGATAGAGGTTAGATACATTCTAAGAAAATGTTGGGGTTGAAAAAATATTGGGGGTCGGTCACACATTCGCATCTCTAGGGGCACCCTTGGAGCAGTTACAGCTGTAGGAGCAGATTATATAAAAATGGCATTTTGTATGGGAGTCCCATTATCGAGTGGAGATACAGTAAAAGTATGTTCCAAAAATATGTTGGGGGTTAAAAATTAATGGGGGTCTGTCTTATTGATTAATATGCTAGGACGCACCCTGGGAGCGGTAGGAGCTGATTTCATAAAATAAATTTAAAAAAAATAAAAAACAATTGTATGGGGACCACCTTAAGGGTTAAAGATAGAGGGTAGGTATATTCTAAGAAAATGTTGTTATTGAAAATATATTTGGGGTCGGTCACTCATTTGACATCTCTTAGGGCATTATTGGAGCAGTAAGAGCGGTAGGAGTCAATTTTTATAAAAAGGTTATATCTACTTTTTTAATAAAAAAAATATTTTCTATAATTTTTTTTTCTGTAAAACATTTTTTTTTACTAAATAATGTATAGTTAGTCTAAAAAAATATAAATATTAATAATAAAGGGCTTTTCTGAATTAATCCCCAGTTTACATATGTTTCAACCCACTGTGCGATGGGTAGAGTGTCTGGCCAGAATGTACACCATTTACAGATGTAATTCGAAAAAGATCAATTGTAATTCGAAGATTCTACTTGTAATTCGAAGATTCCATTTGTAATTCGAAGATTCCATTTGTAATTCGAAAATTCTACTTGTAATTCGAAGATTCTACTTGTAATTCGAAAATTCTATTTGTAATTCGAAGATTCCATTTGTAATTCGAAGATTCCAATTGTAATTCGTAAAATATCAATGAAAATTCAGTTGATATTTTTCGAATTACAATTGGAATCTTCGAATTACAAATGGAATCTTCGAATTACAAATAGAATCTTCGAATTACAAGTATAATCTTCGAATTACAAATGGAATCTTCGAATTACAAATGGAATCTTCGAATTACAAATGGAATCTTCGAAATACAAGTAGAATCTTCGAATTACAATTGATCTTTTCGAATTACATCTGTAAATGGTGTAGTTGATTGCGGGATCAAAGCTCCAAAATTTAATTAAACATAAAATATAATTCAATAGAAAAAGTTAAAGTTAAGTTAATAAAAAGTTTTACGTTTTGTCGTTTTTAAAAGAAAAGCCATTTGTTTAATGTTCAGTCTTTTCAAATGATTATTTCTGTTCTTTGTTTCAAAAATAAAAACATAAAAAATAAAGACTTTCATTAGCATTCAATTTTTAAAGTCATTAATTTTTGTTCTATAAGTAAAAATAAGTGATTCTTCTTTAATTTTTAATGATTTGCGTACTTTATTTGTTTTAATGAGATATCATTAGTTTTTACTTAATTGTGTGGGTTAATTTTTTGTAGAAAAAAATTCAAAAAATTGTTAATAGAAATATAAAAATATGTTTGTATCAAGTGACTTTGGCACGATGGGTAGAGCGTCTGGCCAGAATGTAGTTGATTACAGGATCGATTCCCCAAAATTTTATTAAAATTTTCTTAAAATATAATTCAATATTAAAATTGCAAAAATAACCTACGAAATCATTAATTTTTAATGTTTTCGTAGGCAGTTTTTTTTTGAAATTTGTTGGTAAAAATAACACAACAATCATTAATTTTTAATGTTTTTTATTTTTTTTTTTTTTGAATTTGTTGTCAAAAAAATTAAAGTGACGTTATTTTTTAATGTTCAATGTTATTTATTTTAGAAAATTTTCTTAACAGTAAAAAATAAATGTTGATGTTTGTTAAAACAAATGAATATTTACTGGAATGTTTTTCAATTGTTTTATCAATTGTTTTAAATGAGTTTTTCATTTGTTTTTGCCTACAACATATTTTGAGTGTAAGTGCATCCTGGAGACAGTTAGAGCGATGGGAGCTGCACTCAAAATATTTTGTAGGCAAAAACAAATGAAAAACACACATAAAACTAGTGAATAAACAATTGAAAACCATCCCAGTAATTATTCATTAGTTTTAACAAACATCAACATTTATTTTTTACTGTTGACAAAATTTTCTAAAATAAATAACATTAAACATAAAAAAATTACGGTTTCTTCATTCTTTTTTACCAACAAATTCGAAAAAAATAACCTACGAAAACATTAAAAATTAATGACAGTTCTATTATTTTAACAAACAAATTCAAAAAAAAAATAACCTACGAAAACAATAAAAATTAATGATTTCGTAGGTTATTTTTTACAATTTTCTATTGAAATATTTTTTTAAAAATTTTTAATAAAATTTTGGGGAATCGATCCCGCAATCAACTACATTCTTGCCAGACACTCTACCCATCGTGCCAAAGTCACTTGATACAAACATGTTTTTATATTTCTATAAATATTTTTTTGATTTTTTTTTTTTCTACAAAAAAATAACCTACTTGTGTAGGTAAAAAATAATGATATCTCATTAAAAAATACCAACAATTTAAAAAAAAATTACTGTCACAAATCATTAAAAATCAAAAGAATAATCAGTAGTTTTTACTTACAGAACAAAAATAATTGACTTTAAAAATTAAATGTTAATGAAAGTCTTTATTTTTTAGTGTGTTATTTTTGAAACAAAGGATAGAAGTAGTCATTAATAAAAACTGAACATCAAACAAATGTTTTTTCTTTTAAAAACGACTAAACGTAAAATTTTTGAAATAAACTACAAACAGTTAATGACATAATTTTTTAAGTGTGATTTCATAAAAATGACATTTTGTATGGGAGCCTCCTTAAGGAGTGGAGATAGGGAGTATGATTGTTCAGAAAATAAACAAATTTTCTAACAGCATTTTCAATAACACTCAAAATATTTTGTAGGCAAAAACAAAAGCAAAACACATTTAAAACCAGTGAATTAACAATTGAAAACCATCCCAGTAATTATTCATTCGTTTTAACAAACATTAATCAACATTTATTTTTTACTGTTGACAAAATTTTCTAAAATAAATAACATTAAACATTAAAAAATTACGTTTTTTTCATTCATTTTTACCAACAAATTCGAAAAAAATAACGTACCAAAACATTAAAAATTAATGATAGTTCTGTTATTTTCACCAACAAACTCCAAAAAAAATGTAGGTTATTTTTTACAATTTCTATTGAATTTTTTTATTAATTTTTAATAAAATTTTGGGGAATCGTTCCCGCAATCAACTACATTCTGGCCAGACACTCTACCCATCGTGCCAAAGGCACTCGATACAAACATATTTTTATATTTCTATAAATAATTTTTTTAATTTTTTTCTACAAAAAAATAACCTTCTTGTGTAGGTAAAAACTAATGATATCTCATTAAAAAATACCAACAATTAAAAAAAAATTACTTACACAAATCATTAAAAATTTAAAGAATAATCAGTAGTTTTTACTTACAGAACAAAAATAAATGACTTTAAAAATTAAATGTTAATGAAAGTCTTTATTTTTTCTATGTTATTTTTGAAACAAAGGACAGAAGTACTTAGTCATTAATAAAAACTGAACATCAAATAAATGTTTTTTCTTTTAAAAACGACTAAACGTAAAATTTTTTAAATAAACTACAGTTTAAATAAACAACAGTTAATGACATAATTTTTTGAGTGAAATTTTTTTTACTCCAAAACGCAGAAAAATTTCCAAAAAAAATTTGTGTCCGGGACTTAAAAAATTTTCAAAATCCTTTTTGGACTTTGGAAATTTTTGAAAAAAAAATTGTTCTTAAAATGTTGTTGCAAAATGACATATTTTTGTAAAACAACATAAATCCTCGTTATAAAATAAGTTTTGATTTTTTTTAAATTTTTTTAATTTTGTAAAATTACAAATAAAACTTCAAATTTTAAGCCTCTCTAATATTTAATTGGTTGCAATGTTTTTTTGTAAATTGTTCTACATACTGTAGGTTATTTTCTTATTCTGCAATCTGATCCTTTTATTTACACTTGATTATTTGTTTTACAGCAATGGCTGCTGTTTTATTATACCCTACACCACTCTATGGTAGAGGATAAAATGAGTTGTTGCTGATGTTTTTAACTTTACAAAATATTAGTTCCAGGCTTACGTTTAAGTATACCGATCGACTTAGAATCATTTTTTAGTCGATTTGGCGATGTCCGTCCGACTGCCCATGTAATGGTCGCATTTATCAATATTTTTGGCCAAAATTTTAAGCTTTAGCTTTTTTCGGCCCAATGCCGAATCATCAATAAAATTTTATTGGGATCGGACCATTTTATTGTACCCACAATGAATCACTCATAATACTTCAAAATGGAAGATATTTAACTAAAATTTTGGGAGAAAATGGGAGATATTTGTTGTACTGAATCAATCAAAATACTTAAAAATGGGAGATATTTACCTAAAGTTTTTTTTCGGGTTCTTCCGTTACCTAATTAAATCTGACTATAATCAGACAATTTTTAAATTTAAAATTTCGCCCGATATTCAATTAAATCGGTGTATTGACAACAAATACGAACTGATTTGAACCAAACTTGGTTTCTCCACTCTAATAAAATATCTAGTCAAATATAGATTGATTCGGTACATGTTTGGGCTTAAGACCCTATTTTCAAAAAACTTAAGTGTGCGGTATTATATGGTCGGTCTTGACTGACTATAATTTTCTTACTAGTTTTTATTGACTTTATTCCATGACTTTGATTGTGATCAGTTTACATAATAGACGAACAGATTTTTGCATGGCTCACGTGATTTACGCGTGATCACATTTGAGTGTGATTTAACTCTATAGGTCACGTGATTTTGAGTGTGATTCAACCTCTATTTTATTTTCGTACATATGAGGGAAAATATATACATAATTCGCAAGTGGGTCAAATTTGTTGGCGTGAGTAATACTCACTGAGTATACATGAGTTTTGTATAGCGTTTGCAAATAATCGAGATATTTCATAATCGCGATTATGATTAAAAAATTTGCCGTTAATCGCGATTACGATTAATCGAATTTTTTAAATAATTTGAGTTGCAATAGCTTTAAAAAAATCTTTTGAAATTTACATTTTAGAAAGTACGAAAATGCAAAAGTTATTATTTTTAAGAAATAAAATTAAAAACTTTCAAACTTTCCCACTAAAAATAATTCAGCATCACCCCCCCCCCCCTCAAACCCGCGAAACGTGCTTGTAGTTTTTTTATTTTCATTTATCGCAAGGGAAAGGTGTCCCAGGCAGGCCATACATCCGCGCCGCTGAGTTCCTCTTCTCAACAACAGTTTAGAACAAGAGCTTTCGCCAAACTTTTTTGCTTTCGAGTCCCATTGTCATTTATACAAGATTTACATTCCACTAAATTATCATATCTTCTACAAGTGGACGTCCGCACATGACGGACATCTCTTCAATGTCTTAGAATCGATCACTGATCAAAAAAATATATTCTTTATGGGACTCTAGACCGATATTTCGCCATCTCTATAATGTCTTAGAATCGATCACTGATCAAAAAATTATATATTTGCTGTGAGACTCTAGACCGATATTTTGATGCGTTTCGCACGGAATGACAAAGTGAATATACCCCTTACTACGGTTGGAGGGTATAAAAATATTGTGCAGGCATTTATTCCAAAATTTAGTTTTTATTAAAAGTTTCATAACTCGGTAAATTTTTTACCGATTTTAAAAACCAAAGTTAAGTTTTTCTCATAAATAAATATACTTTCTTAATAAATTCATAAATAATATGGTTCCTTAACAAAAAAATGTGTAAAAACATCTCCAAAGTTGAAAAGTTTGCTGGAGAAATACGCACAGTTGTCTCAATATTTCTTAAATATTATATTCAGATCTTCGGAAGGTCTCAGTTTCTTCTTTCTAAAACCGTCGATAAATTTAAAATCGGTTGGTATTCAACAAAGTTACTAGCTTATAAGTGTAAAAAGTTCGAAAAACCGGTTTTTTACCCCTAACTCAAGATTTTGGAGGTGTTTCGCAGATTTCAAGTACAGGGTATTGTTGTACTCGACGACACCTACTAGAAAAAAAGTATCGCATCCCAGGTTTTTTTTTTTTTGTCACACAGTGTTATTTGATCCCAAAAATGGAGGATCCAAAAATATATGATTATATCTTATTAGATCAAATTTGATATAATTAGATCCCAAAAATAGAGTTTCTGTTTCGGTTAAAACCGTAACCGTAACCGAAACCGCGGTTATTGAAGCCAAAAACCGAACCCGAAACCGACCCATATATTTTCGGTTATCCGCTTTTGAATAATAGAATATATTTTTTATATTTTTTTTGCATTTAGAAAAATTAATTTAAATAAACAACTACACTCAAAATAATAACTCTGTAAAATACTCTGTAAAATGACTGTAATATCAATTCAACAGATATTTGACCGAGTTTTCTGTCAAAATACAGATTTCACGAAAATACTTTGTATTTTTTTGTGACACAAAAACAAAGTTTCATCTGTTATATTACTTTTAACTTTGTAATCTTAATTTTACAGATAATTAACAGAGTTTTCTGCTAAAATACAGATTTAAGCGAAATACTCTGTATTTTTTTATAACCAAAAACTAAGATTTCTGTGTAATCTTAATTTCATAGTTAAAAACAGATCAAAAAAAAAAAATATAGATACAATTTTGTCGTTTTTACAGAAAATTTTAAAAAAGTACCAAAAAAAATCTTTTCAAAAATCTTATAAAAATTATACAAAATAACATGTATTTTACTAAACTCTGTAAATTTACAGAGTTTTTTTCTGTAAAATTTTGGTTGCATCAAACGCATTTTACAAAACTCTGTAAAATTACTGAGTTTTCTTTGCTAAATGGTGTTTTATTTAACCAATTTTACTAGGAACTCTGTAAATTAACAGTTTTTATTTTTGTCAAAATCATTTTACATAGTTTTATAGTAAAATTACCAAGAAATGTTGCTAGCTGGAAAAGTATGTATGGTGTACTCTGTTAAATTAGCAGAGTTTTTCTGTAATTTAACAGAGTTATTATTTTGAGTGTATTAACATACATATATATTTTTTATGTTTTTCGTTAAAAATTTTCGTTATTAACTTTTGCATAAGCGAAATTTCACTGCTACGCAGTCACTTTAACATGTTAATGTTACAGTGACTGTACGATTCATATTATATTCACATTTAGAATAACTATTCAAAAAAGCGAGTGGCTATAATTAAGCAGCTAATATTTTAACTCGAGGTAGGCGGTATATAACTGTGAATATCGATGAATCCAACGACAACTTTTCCAATTTTGGGTTCAGACTTATTTTTGGTTTACGCAATTCGAAAAAAACAGCAAACTAGTGGAGACAAATGTTAGAAATTTGAAGTTTCAGATAATTTATTGTAAGATTGTTCGTCTCAATAAAAATACGGTTTATAATGGCAAATTTAAAATATTTTTAATTTAAAATTTTTGCTTTACTTTTGAGATAACTTAAGTGTTTATATCCAGTTGAAGAATTATCCAGTTCTGAAGTTAAGGAACCACTGGGTCTTTGGAAGATGAACTGAATTCTTCTGTTTAAAAGACATAAGCGGAAGCTAAACCAAAATGGGAATTTAATCTGAATTCGATTCTAATAAAAAATTATTTTAAAATGAAGTTTTTCCACCGGAATCAAATTTTTACTGATAACCGAAAATAACCGAAACCGATCGGTTATGCTATTTTTTATAACCGTAACCGCGGTTACTAAATTTATCGGTTATTCAGAAACTCTACCCAAAAATGGAACGGAAAATTTCATATAATTTGATATTGAAGATCATATTAGATCTAATAAGATATAATTATGTATTATTATATCTTATTAGATCTCATTTTTTAAAATATCAGATTAGATAATATTTACCGTTCCATTTTTGGGATCTAATTATATATAATTATATCAAATTTGATCTAATAAGATATAATCATATATTTTTGGATCCTCCATTTTTGGGATCAAATGATATATAGCGCCATATTATTTTTTTTTTACTCGGGATGTGACACTGCCCGTATATTCACATATATTTATCCATAATGCTCATTTTCACCGGGTGAACAAAATTTATGTAATATTTAAATTATAAATGTATGGAAAATAAAAAAAAAAATATTTAATTGTGACAATATAAATGAATTAACTGATTTGCATACATTGATTTTTTTATGATTTGGTAACAAAGTTGGAACCACTGTTGCCAGATTTGACGATTTCTCTGCATTTTGACGATTTTTACTCCTCAAAATAGCAAAATGACGATTTGACGATTTTTGCCCCAAAAATGACGATTTTTAAAAATAAAAAACCTGACAATTTTGTTTACTTTTTAACAAATTTTTAATGGAAATTTAGTATTCAATGAATATTTTTTTGCTGATTGTTAGGTAAAAAAAACGTCCACGAATATTTTTGTACAAAAATGGACAAAAGAAACAAGTGAGAGTGTTACATTTTCTTTTTCCCTCCAAAATGTAAACTAATTATAGGGAGTTTTTTGGCGGAGGACCTTTTTTTCTTTGATTTTGTATGATATTTACGCAATTTTATCACAATTATTTTTTTATAAAAGTGCCCACAAAAAAGGGTGGACAGACAAAATACATTTTCCAATTAACTTGACCCAACTGCATAATCTTTTCTTTCATAAAAATATTTCATATGCTTAAAAATATTACAAAAAATATAGAAAAAAATTTTCAGCGGTAGGTTTTGTTTTACAAGGGGAGGCTTTGTTCTTCCTGGTCTGATTTTGCCAATTTTCGAACTGAATCATCCAATGGCCATAAGATATATTTGTGCCAAACTGCATGGAAAAAGCTCTTTTGGAAGTGGACTGCATCATGTCTTCAACAGACATCGCTTGAATGTCTTAGAATTACTCTTTATTCAAGGATAAATGCTTCTTTTTTATTTTGACGATTTTTTTACGATTTTTGGAAATGGGATGACGATTTTGACGATATTTTTTATATAAATCGTGCATTTTTGACGATTTTGTACCCAACAATTCTGGCAACTCTGGTTTGAACACTCAAAAATTAAATGTCTATCGAATGAGTAGAAAAATAGCAGACAATAGTTGTTTGGTACAAAAAAGTTTTGTACATTAAAGTCATTGACCCAAACTATAAAATTTGACCTGCATAAATGCAATCTCAAGTATCTTCTTTTTTAATTAGAATTTTATTATGATATATTTCTCTGAATTTCTAAAACATTTTGTTTGGGTGCAAAACTATTGTAAAAATGCTACATCAAAATTTCAAAAGAATTAATTATATATATTTTTTTATAGAAACAACAACAGGTAACTAACTATTCACTTTTATTTTATTTATAAAAATAATTAGAAAAGTTTCTCCTGTTTTGTTTAGTAGTGGAAAGTTTTAATTTTTATATATAAAAAAAAAGTTAAACAAGGACACACAAGGGCAAATAATTCTTCAACAATATTCAAGGGTCTCATTATTTATGCAATTAATATTACTCATACGCTCTGTTGAAACAAAAAAATACAAGCAAATTACAAAATTGTTATGAAATTTAAAATTCAAATGCGATTTTCTCGAAAAAAAGGAGGAACGTGTTTCTGAATTTCTTTGTGTGGATGGACAAACATCTAAACTTTAAAAAAAAATAAAAAAGTGGCCGGATTTTTGGAAAATTAACTTTTTTAAAAAATGAAAAATTTCAGAACGGGTTCTGAAAATTTTCCAAAAAAAATTTTAGTCGATAGCCCATACAAAACTATATAAGAATATAAATTTTTGAGATTGTGGTGCATTCCGTTTTAATGTGATAAATATTTAATCAAGGCAACTCGACACAAATTTTACCATTTTTCCACTATTTGACCACGCCTCCTAAGCCCAGTTTTTGAAAAATTGAAAAACCAAAAACGCAATTTTCTAAGTGTCATATAGGGCTATCCAAACAACCTATTTAGAAATTTACGGGACACATGTTTTTCTGTAGCTGGACATTTGGTGTGGAATGCCTCAAATATGAATTTCTTTCTAAGTTTTTATTGACATAAGGAAAAATAAACTTAGGCTTTTATTTAGTTTCATTTGTGTTCAATTTCTTGTGCAATATAACAAAAGAAAAAATACATAAAAAGTTTTTCAAGATTTTTATTTGTTGCACTGAAGAAAACCTAATAAATATTTGCTAACAAATTGTGAAATATTATATAATGATAATAATGTTGAAAAATAGAATTTTATTCTCTTGAAATCTAACCGCATTTATATTTGTAACGAGGAAACAAAACTTTTATAAAAATTTAAATTAAAAACAAAGGATTTTGCAATATCTAATTTTATTTAAAAACAAGTAGAAAAGTTAAATTCGACTTGGGCGAATTCATGAATACCCTACACAAATCCCTTTTTAGTTAATAGAAATATTTTATTTTAAATAAAAAAAAACTTTTTTATCCACTTTTGTAGTAAACATGACAATTTTTTTTTTTTTTAGTGTAAATTTTTTCGAGTGTAACTTTTTTTATTAGTCACGGTGCCCTGGAGAGGATTTAAATAAAATTTTGGTGTTACTCCAATTTTTAAGCGGATTATGTTTTTGGACTGTAAAAGAAAGAAAATGAGCCAAAAAAGAAAAAAAAGTACTAGGCGCTTTTTTTTTGCCGGGCAAAAAGATGAATTTCAAAAAAACAAAAAAGAATTTATTCTTTCAAATGCATTAAAAATTTTTTATACAGATGTAAATTAATCACATATTCTCTTGTCAGTGAAATTTAAATATATATGTGACATATTTTTTCAGATATGAGACTTAAAAAAATAATTTCACTATTTAGTGAGACTAAATCAAATTTCTTCTTTAATGTAATGAAAATTTTAACTCTAGCAGTTACTTCACATTTAATATTGATCCTGTTTCTAGATTTTGAAGGGGGGACCCAGCAGAAATAAATCGAGATTTTGGCGACACAGCATCTGTTTATAGCATACCGTAGCGCATCCAAAGAGCGCTCTTAGGGATGCAGTAAAAGGAAGGGGAAAAAATTTTAATTTTTTTTTAAGATTTTTTATATAAAACTTATAACGTGTAATTATTTTTTGATAAAATTTTACACTTGCTTTCCTTTTTAATATTTTTAACACTTTTTGAATAAAAAAACATAAGTTTTAGACAAAGACACATGATTTGACTGCATCATTATTGCGCATTAATCAGCGCTGCAAAGAGCGCTTCAATCATAGCATCTTTGACCGCTGTTCCCAAAAAAAATCCCATAAAAAATGTGAAAATGAAAATTTCCGATATTTTTTTGATGTTCACTTCCGATTTTTTTTTTTTTTTTTTTTCATTTTGTTTCACATAAATAAAGTTTTGTAAAGTAAAACGAATGAATTTTTTTGTTATATTTTTTTAAATTTTAGTTATTTGATTTCAACTTTGAATTTACAGCATCTTTATTCTGATTAAATCAGCTCTACAAAGATACATGAATTCACTGCATCTTTAATCTGCTTAAATCAGCGCTAAAAAGATACATGAATTTACAGCATCTTTATTCTGCTTAAATCAGCGCTCTAAAGACACGTGATTTCAGTGCATCTAAAGAGCGCTGTTTCTGTGTATCCAACTAGCGCTCTAAAGTGGGACATCGCCTTAGGGAATCATGCATGAATTCAGCGCAATTGGATGCGCTCCTTTACTCAAGTTCCCCTTCCAAAAGCTGCTGAACGTTCAGCAAAATTTCTGCTGGGGAAGCACAGACTAAATACAGACTCGACAGTAGAGTTTTACAAGAAAAAATGGGGAAAAACTAAGCGATTTTAGGAGAAAACACAGCGGTTTTTAGTCCGTTTTACGCTAACTTGACAACACTTTCTACGAATTAGGAGTGAGTGAGACAACAAAAACCGATCTGGCATCCATTTTTCTTATGGCGCCTTATATCAGTTTTCTCTTTCTAACCTAATTCGTAGAATAATTTGAAAACATTAACCATATGGTTAAAAAATACTTTTTTGACACCTGTCATATTTGTCGAGTCTGTATTAGTCTGTGGGGGGAAGTTACCCCAACAATACAAACAAAATTTACAAAGGATTTTTGGCGAAATAAACAAAATTAAAAAAAGATATTAAGTCCATCCATAAGTTTCGCAATAAACAAATAGTCCAAACCACTTTCTGTATCTCTTTTTAAACTATTTACTTTATTTTACTCTTCCTTAGGCATTGCAAACACATTTTTAATGATTTTTACTATTGTTTTCTGATTTTTCTTAGTTTTGAAAAAACATTTTTAACAAAAAAGTATTAATTCTTTTAAAATTATATGACTCACTAAGGTCTAAACTGAGGCAACGTTGTGTTCTGCTGTCCGTCTGAGTAGTACACTGAAAACTTTTAAGAACTTACATTTATAAATAATTTACAAGGATATATTTCATTTAGTTTCAATTAATAGTGAAATTACTCTTTTAAGTCTCATATCTGGTAAAATATGTAATATAACTAAATCTCACTGATAAGTAAATATGTGATGAATTTACATCCGCATATACAAATTTTAATGCATTTGCAAGAATAAATACTTTTTTGTTTTTTTGAAATTCATCTTTTTGCCCGCCAAAAAAAAAGCGCCTAGTACTTTTTTTTCTTTTTTGGCTCATTTTCTTTCTTTTATCTTTTAAAAACATAATCCACTTAAAAATTGGAGAAACACCAACATTTTATTTAAATCCTATCCAGGGCACCGTGTAGTGTACAAATATTTTTGAGTAACAAAAATACGTTGTAAAATATTTTTGTAACTTATTAAAGTTTTTAAAAATTTGTTTAACGGTTTTTCAACACATGAATTTAAGGTGAAACCAATCTGAAATTCACAGTTTTGCTAATAACTTTTGAAGCACTGGAATTTTGAAAAATTTTCCGAAATCTCTGAAATCTCCCATTTTTTTAAAAAGTCAATTTAACAAAAATCCGTGCACTTTTTTCTTTTTATTTTCTTTTTTTAAGTTTACAAGTTTGACTATCCACCCAAAAAAATTCAGACATGTGTTTTTCTTTTTTTTTCGAAAAAATTGCATTTGAATATTAAATTTCATAGCAATTTTGTAATTTGCTTGTATTTTCGCATTTCAACGTAGCGTATGAGTATTATTTATGCAAATACTTGTTGGTCATCCGCTTTGTTAAAACAAGAAAATACATGCAAACTACCAAATTCTTATGAAATTTAATATTCAAATGCGATATTCTCGAAAAAAAAACGAAATCAGATTTAGTTGATACTTGCTTAACAGCCTACTTGGCGTATCGGTCTAGAGTGATTGTACGTTACAAGCAGTTAATAGCAAAGTATTACAGATGATGGGTTCAATCCTTGTCGGCTGCGATCTGTTAATAATTTTCACATATAGAGTTCTATTAACTATTAAATGAATAAATTTGACATTAATTTCAATTTTCAATTTCAATTTATTATTCTTCAATTACATTAAAAGTTTTTCTGAAGATTATTATAACTGGATAATATGAAACTAGTAAGAAACAAACCAGGATGTCTTAAATTTTTAGAAAAATTCAAATTTTTCTTTCACACTTTTCTCAATTCAAAACCATATATAACAAATCAAAAAATTATAATACATAATTATAATTAGAGCCTGAGCTCGACTGTCTTTACAGAAACAATAATTTAAAAATAACGACTATGAGTCGCCCTAAGTGGCAATAATCAGTATCTTTGGAAAAATGGCAACACCTAACATTTGTGTCTAAAATATAGACCATGTCTGGCAATGTTTGCAAAATAAGTACTTAGATCAGAATTGATGAAGGAGAGGAAGAAGAATATTACAATAACAACTCTTCTGTTAGAAAAAACAACAGCAACAACCACACTCGAATTGAAAAAATCAGATTTAGTTCTCCTACTTGGCGTATCGGTCTAGAGTGATTGTACGTTACAAGCAGTTAATAGCAAAGTATTACAGATGATGGGTTTAATCCTTGTCGGCTGCGATCTGTTAATAATTTTCACACATAGAGTTCTATTGACTATTAACTGAATAAATTTGACATTAAACGTTTTTCTGAAGATTATTATAACTGGATAATATGAAACTAGTAAGAAAAAAACCAGGAAATCTTAAATTTTTAGAAAAATTCAAATTTTTCTTTCACACTTTTCTCAATTCAAAACCATATATAACACATGTCTGAATTTTTTGTGTGGATAGACAAACATCTTAACTCTAAAAAATAAAAAAAACAAGTAAAAAAGTTAAATTCGACCTTGCCGAATGTAGTGATACCCTTCACAATTTCAAAAAGATTATTGCAAAAAACTTTATTTATAAGGAAATTACTTTTGAAAAAAAAATTTTTTTTGAAAAAAAATTCCGCGAAACAAAAAATCCGCGATTTTTTTTTTTTTTTGTCAAAAAATGTGTTGGTACTTGTTTAAATACCATTTGGTGTTCAATTTTGTTCACATATGTTAACCAGCAGCCGAATTAAAGCATTTTGTATTTTTGGGTTATGTT